>CM070842.1:25275847-25855847 GCA_036326025.1 Chrosomus eos
GTACAGTTAATGACTGTAAATAAACACTTTAAGTGCGTCCTATATAAGAGCAGATGCTGATAGAGCGACTTCAGCCCGGTTTAAAGAGCACACAGTCAAAGATGTGTGAAGAAGACAGACTTCTGCTCATGGCTGTTGACCTAAATACACAGCAGACATGATCTTGATTTAATCTTACCGGACTGAGTTAACAGATAAAGCAAGACGCTTCTCTTAATCCAGCTCGCGATCAAAAAGCGTGATGATTGTCTATACAGTCAAGCAGGTCGGCGGATGGATTGAATATCACAGTTCAAATACAAGCTAAGCTCTGTCGAAAGGCTGGTTTGGGTTAACAGAGAAACACAACATTTCTAAAATAATATAAATATTAGATATTATTTTGATATTAGACAGTAAAGAGAGGTCAGTCAATCCACTGTATCACTGCAAATAGCACATTTTAATGCAAATAGCATAATGTTTAGTGAAATCGGTTTAGTGAAACCCAAGTACAAACCTTTTTCACATCTTGTATTTCTTTTCGCACACTTAGATTCTCTGATTGCTGTGATTAAACAAAGGGTTAAATCTTTAATAATATCCTCCTGCTGGGTTTTAATTAGGTCAGAGGAACTTATTAGAAGAGACTGAAGGCCAAATAAGAGGTTCATTTAAAATGACTATTATCATTGTCCTTTTAATTCAAATATCACAGTCTGTGGTCTCAGGGAAGCCAACCATTAAAATCAATCAATCTCAATAAGATTACCATTGTTTTTAGATATTGCATATCACACAAGCATTCAAAAGTTTAAGGTCAGTAAGTTTTTATTTTTTTAAGAAGTTAATTATTTTATTCTGCAAGGACATTAAATCGATCGGAAGTGACAGTAAAGACATTTATATTGCCAAAGATTTCTATTTCAAATAAATGCTGTCCTTTTGGACTGTCTATTCATCAAAGAATTGAATTCCCACAAAAATATTAAGCAATATAACTGTTTTCAACATTGATAATAATAATAAATGCTTCTTGAGCAGCAAATATCAGAATGATTTCCAAACCCAAACTTACTTACTAACTAACTATAACAAATAAATCAAATCAATTCTGATAAATGTGTTTTCTCCTTAGGTGTCCAATCAGCATGCAGATCTGTGGTTTACAAAACATGGCTCCTGGTCACATGTCCGCCCCTCCTTCCTGCCATCCTCTGAATCTATCGATCTCGCAAAAACCCGTCCCTCTATTTCTTCTGTTCCTTTTTAATTTTCAAACCTTTATGAATGTAATGCCGCATTATCCGCAGCATTATGTTTTTCTCTGACTCCTGTCTCTCGTTGCCCTGTCTTTGATGAGGCGAGACTGAGGTGGGCTTGTTGTTTGATGGTTTCTTTACTCCGCCTCTGATGTCATATGACCTTCATCACGGTGCCGATGCAAATCACCAACCCATGCAGCCTTGTACGTTTCCCAGAGGTCTATTCACTATCAACAAACAGTGTCAGTCTTTACTGTATCTGAAGAGACTGATATCTGAGGACATTCCTCAATTATTTACACCATCAGTAAGTAGAATTGCACTGGCGCTGCGATCAATTTATATTGTTTGGTGCCTGTTAAATATACAATTTACACTGCCAATATCATTTTCAGTGGCCCCAAAAAGTCCTTAGACACACTTAAATATGTTTGATAAGTATGTGAAATATTGTGATTGAAAAATGTATATGTGTGATAAAATAAATAATGTCACTCGGCTTAATGTTTTGTTATTTGATGATTTTCATATATATATACAGTTAAAAAAATCAGGATTGGTAAAAAAAATATTCATGTTCAAAGTCTCTTATGCTTGCCAATTGCATTTATTTTTGTCAAAAATAGTTAAAACATAATATTATTAAGTATTTTTACGATTTTAATATAGAATCCAGAAGTCCTTCAGAAATCATTCTAATATGCTGATTTGCTGCTCAAGAAATATTTCTTACAGTTGAAAAAGTAAATATAAAAAGAACAGCATTTATTTGAACATCGAATCTTTCGTGACATTTTAAATGTGTTTACTGTCACCTTTGTTCAATTTTGCTAAATAAAGGTATTCATTTCTTGTCATATATATATTATTGACCCTAATCTCTAAAAATTATAGCTTATATTTTAATCGATAACACTTTACAATAAGGTTTCAATAATTAACTACTAATAATGAACTGCACCATTTATTAATCTTAATGTTAATTTCAACATTTACTAATATATCATTAAAATCAAAAGTTGTATTTGTTAACATTAGTTAATGCACTGAGAACTAACATGAACAAATATAGAAAATTGTATTATCTAACTTTAACAAAGATAAACAAATACAGTAACAAATATATTGACCATAGTTAGTAATGTAAACCTTAAAGTGTTACCAATTTATCAAATGTGAAACAATAGAGCGTTTATTAAAAACTCAAAAATGAGCTAAATCTGGATGCAATAAAGAAATGAAAACCAACAAAATAACCTTAAGCACATTCTGTATGGCGAAGAAAAAACACACACACACTTGGCACATTTACATCTGCATCCCACTCAGACTCAGACACCTATTAACTACATGCAAACTAATTAAGATGATCAGGTGGCGTCTGTAAACATACACACCCCTGTACACACACACACAAAGGGCCCTGCGATCTGCATAACCGTCTCGTGTCTTTGGCATCTGCTGGTGTCTGGTCTGCATCGGTGTTTCCCACCCTGCCCCCTCTCTCGTGCCGCAGGAGCAGCGGCCCTGACAATGGTGGGAAAGCGGAGCTCTTTATAAAGGAGGGGGCCTCCATTCAGCGCGAGGGACCGGCCGCGAGCTGGGCAGAATATTAATGGCCGACACCACGTTCTGTTCATTAAAGCCACGCATGCTGCAGCTGCCGGCCCTCATACCAGCTTCACCCCTCACAAACCCCCCGAACCAGATCGCCAGGGGCACGACGGGCCGTTTCTGCCAGGGCCTGGGACACACGCTGTTTGGAAAATTGCATTGTGTCTGTGTGAAGGCCAAAGAGCAAGATCAAGATACTCTGACTTCCACGAGTTGAGCTTTTTATGAAGATTTTAAACGTTTGAATAAATAAGGGAAAGTATATCTCAAATCATTTATAATATTATATCGGTTTCACTAAAATGCACGTTTGAGCTGTTTTAACTGAAAGCAACTTGCACTGACATATCTTAATATCTCAGATTTTTTGTCTCAAGATGTTTTGTTTTCTTTCTTCCAAGGCACGTTTATAAAAGCTACTTAAATGTCCAAATTAAAATAAGGCCTAATCCTGGCTTGATCTAAGCTCTGTCTGTGAAACCAGACCTTTAGCTGTAAATATTTTTTTTTGACTATTTTGAATCACCCTTTCCGCCTTTACTAAACTGAAAAATTTGGTGTAGAAAACATTTTCTCTCAGAAATTGCTAGTAAACAGAAAGTAGCCCATTGAGACAATTTACAATAAGGTCTCATTTGTGAAACAATGAAATAACTAACATGAACACTGTAAAAAAAAAATTTAAAAAAAGGTTGCTGCATGCATTCAATTTTTAAGCACAATCAACTTGGGTCAATTGCATTAAACTGACTTAAGAAATGAGTTGAATCTTAAATAAGTTGAAAATTGCTTTTTGATGAGATAAAGCAATGTAAAACACATGTTGTCATAACTTATTGAATTTTTTTTACAGTGAACAAACAATGAACGATATACACCGCATTTATTAACGTTTGTTAGATACAAACCTTCATGTTCATGCTAGTTCACAGTGCATCGACTAGCCTATGTTATACAACTTTTGATTTTAAAATGAGATTAACATTAAATGCTGTAAAAGTTTTGTTCATTGTTAGTTTGTGTTAACTAATGTAGTTAACTAATGAAATTTTATTGTAGCATTTTGAAGTACAGTGTTTATTTTAAGTATGATAAATGCATTTTAGAGTAAAAACATTCTAGCTATTCTCACAACTTATCTAAAGACCAAAATAATATACAAAAACACATACATCACAGGCCAAGTTTCCAAAGGTATTTCACGTCAACCTGAATATCTTATTAATTTGGCAAGAGGTATAATATGAATTTATGTATTTTGAATGAGAGGAAAAGCAATTCTAAATTGCATGCATTTGACAAAATGGGATTACATTCAGATTGATTGCATTTTTCAAAAGATTACATAAAGTCACACGTGCATTCACTAATTCAATCATGTGCTCCTTCTTTAAACATGCATTCGTTCGTATTTATGTAGCCTGTAACTTTTGAATGTGTGAAAATCGAATAAATCCTCCCGAATGCAACAGGGTTCGTCCCACACGAGAACGCTGTCTCTTTAAGCCAGCCCTCACTCTCATTCACTGCATCTCTGTCAAGAGGATCTTAGCTTAGCGCCACTCATTAGCCATAGTTTCATCATTTCTCTTTTTTATCCTCCCCTCCCTCGTTATCCGTCCTCAGCTACACAACTATTTGCTATAAGAAAAAAAAACGTAATTGTAAATAAGCCGGCATGCTAGAATTACATTTATCTTTTTGTGGGGAATAAAAAGGACTAAAACAAAAGTGTAGAATCATTTTTCACTTCTTTAGGTGGATTTAATGTTGCTTATTGAACTGCATAGCACCCTGCAAATTTATAAAAAATATCGAATTACAATTATAATCGTCTGATAATTCTTATTAAATACTTATTAAAATGATTTGAAATATTTGTATATAATTATTTTTATAACGAATTATCAGACAATCATAAGTAGGCTACATATTTAAAATTACAAATATTGAAAAACGATATATATATATATATATGAATGGATGGATTCATTCAGTGTGAGTTTTAGATTTTTTGGCGATTAATCTTAACGAACACAGATCTCTGTTAGTTCATTATGGAGGCAGTGCATCTTTAACAAAGGAAGAGTCATTGCCATCCCTCCCTTCCTCGCCAAGCTCCCGCCAAAACTCTCTCGCTAATTAGTAAGATGGCAAATGGGGGGGGGGGGGACTATAATATCCCCCATAAACACACACAAGCACAAAAAAGACCATGATGCAACTCACCTCATGTGCCAGCCCAGCCATCTTAGCTTCTCGTGTAAGATCTCCGTCAAGATGGCCTCCCTTCTCTCCCTGTGCCGTCTGTGTCGGGATCCAGTCGAGGGCTGTGTCGCCGCTGGCACTGGCACGGGTTCTCTCGCACCCCACAGGGGTACAGATGGCACTGGGGGTTTCTGGGTATAGGCGGAGGAAGGAAGATGTAGCAAATGGAAACTGCCATGTTCCTCCAAGCATCTCTCTCACTGATGGCTGTGCCCTTGTTGTCTTTATTGTGCCATATTGTGGATGGAAAGAAGAGTCTGTGTGAAAGGCGAGAGGGAAAGAGTGAGTACAAGACAGAGAGAGAGAGAAAAAGAAATGGAAAGTAAGAAGACAGATACAACATGAAAAAACAGCTTTAAAAAGCACACTTTATTATTGCAAAGCGGATTCCATGGTATTATCTATCTATATATATATATCTATATACAGTATATAGATATATGTGTGTGTGTGTATATGTGTGTGATGTGTGTAATTATATATACATAATATAATAAATATTTAAAAAACTATTAATAGATGCAAAATAAATATTAGGCTATATTAAACTTATATTGCAATTTTGATTCAAAATTAACTACAAACATGCATTTTTATATGCATGCTTTTAAAGATGTCCCAGAAAGTGCAGAAGCGCATGAGAATATCCTCATGTTATACTCAAGCTATAAAATGCTCTCCATTGAGTCTAATCAATTAGCCAGCGTATATCATTACCTCCTGCAATGGACTTCTGTTCTAGCGAGAGGTTTTTCATAAAGAATTAAACGCAGCCTCATTTAGGCAGCCACTGAATGATAGGCCACTTTCCCTTGTGTGTGTGTGTGTGTGTGTGTGTGTGTGTGTGTGTGTGTGTGTGTGTGTGTGTGTGTGTGTGTGTGTGTGTGTGTGTGGTGGTGTGTGTGTGTGTGTGTGTGTGTGTGTGTGTGTGTGTGTGTGTGTGTGTGTGTGTGTGTGTGTGTGTGTGTGTGTGTGTGTCTGTGTGTGTGTGTGTACAGAGAATGAATAAGTGTTTGTACTGCTGCCATTGTTTCTGTCTTTCACATGGGGAACTCCAGCAGAAAGAGTCTAGGACTACCGGACGATCCTAAGGCCTCCGTTTAGGCCACAGACCACCACAAATAGCCTTCGAGTACCTCTTTTAATGCTGTGTCCCACCTGTCAGAATCCAATACCCTTCACCTGACAATATCATCAAAATGAGCCGAAAACCGGCAAAATGGGAATCTCTCCAAGTGTTTTAAAAGCACTGCACGATTTTGTTACTAATAGTGCGGGTCCATCTTTTAAAATGAACAAAAAGACTCTCATTACAAATGCAGATTATTTCAGCGATTCACATTTCTAATCTACATTCGCACTGCTTTAAGACTGCTGACTAAACATAATTTGTGAATTAACATGTTCTGAAAAACAAATCACAATCTGGAATAATTCTAATTTGATGATTTTTAAAAAAATGAAATCATCCATGTGAAATTACCTGAAGTAAAAGCGGGTGTTCTCTCTTGCTTTCAGGTTATTTTCAACAGATTTTGAGAATTATTTCTACTTTCGGTTATCTAGCTTTATGAAAAGTGTTAAAACTCATACAGCTAGATAACCAAAGAGAGAAACCAACCCTCAGAAAGAGGTTTCAGGCCCGAGAAGTGTGTGTTCGTACATCGCTGGTCTGGGTGACTGCAGGAACACATCTACAAAAAAAATAGCAAGCATTTTGTTAAATAGATTATTAACAGCCAAAAGAAATGGCAGAAAAAGCAGAAGAAACACATCAGCAGGCCATAACTAAAACACACACACACACACACACACACACACACACACACACACACACACACACACACACACACATATACATATATATATATATATATATATATATATATATATATATATATATATATATATATATACACACATTTATCTACACATATTATTCAACAATATGCATTATTATTCCAATTCTTTTACTATGGTGCACAAGTGACATTGATCAGATATTTGTGTATATTTATATAATTCTACTAATTTCAAATCTCACATTTATGTAATGCCAATGCCAAAATTAAGCTTTTTTAACAGTCTAAAATACATGTCACACAAAAAAACACTACTATAATCAAACTACTATAATCATACTATAAAATATATATGCCTTATATATATATTTTTTTTAATAAAACAGATAAATATGTTGTGCAAAACTCCACATATTCAATGAAAAATGTATATTTCTAAAAACGTACACACTCTTATATTGCAGGTCATCTCACCAAAAAATGCACTATATATGTTTAAGCACATTTAGTGGAGTTATTTTAAAGATTGATTTTCTTAAACACACACACTTGGAGTTTAAGGCAGCCATGTGTTCGTGTGACATCATTTAGTGATATAGACCTCTTTGGAAACTTGTATTTCTTTATGCTATTATAATTACACCTTTCATCAAGAGCACCTTCTATTAAATCTTATTTTAAGAATATGCATGATGATGAACTATACAACCTCTGACCACTTTGCTAAACACTCTTTAAGCTAAAATATGACATTTATAAGGCCTAAACCATCATCAATATGTGGGATATTAGTCAGCTTTCATGTCTGAGGAAATAGGTTATCTCAACGGTCAAGGATGAACGAACTACATTGGGTTTGCTTTTTTTTTTGTGATCCAATGTAAAATTTTAGGCGTTCCACTTTAATTATAGCGAACCACTAAATTCGCAAAGAGCCAAGTGCATGATAAATCTATCAATAATGAGGTTACAATATTTATTTCTGGGTTTTCTTAATTCAAATGGACTGAAAACAAAAGGCGTTTGAGCTGAAATAGTGCACGGCTTACCTCATGAATCCCTCCGTGCAAATGGCATCACCATCATCATCATCCTCGTGTAACTGCACATGAACACACGAAACATGCAGCATGCCTGTAATCCACAATGTCTCCTTTTCTCCCTAAATGTGCCTCGGCTCACCAAACAATGCATTTCTCCTCAAAACAAGCCCGCTCTACTCTTTCTGGTGGCGTGCTGCCTGAAACATTTACAACAGGTGGCAAACTCTCCACAGCAGCATTGATTATATTGATTATGATGATGCTGGTCTCGCAGCTATATGGTACCAGTCCTCAGCATCATGCCCAGTATGTTCTCTCCTGCAGTGACGTGAGATGCGGACCGGCCAATCACAGCCTCGGCTGAGCGCAGTGCTGCGGACTGGCCAATCAGAGCGCGAGGACGCGGGTCGCTTTTGTGCGCCGGGTGTGAGATGATGCGATCGAGGCTCCGATGCCACGTTTCTTAATGAACAGATGTGGCTGAGCTTTAATCAGCTTGTTTATTCATTTACGGACTGTTATGGCTTAAAAAATGGTTATGAAATAAACACGCAATTTATTGGTTAGATAAAACGCGACTTGGCCAAAAACGTTCTGAAAAAAAAAAAATAGACAAATCTATTTAAAAAATACCGTATTAATCCCTTGATTAAAAAATACATAACTGGCTATACAAAGTACTTTGTGATTGTGTCATTTTAAAAGCAGATTTTTTATTTTTTTTATTACAACAAGTAAAAACAACAAAACACAGAAGCATGGGCTGATTTTAACAACTGTGGAAAAGATATTTTGCTCAATTATAGAAAAAATTCTACAATTGTATTTGCTATAATTGTTTTCCAAAACAAAGACAGAGAAAGAATGGTTGAAAATGTGAGAGGTTATTTTGTCTGAATTGGATTCATTGCTAAAAGTTCATCTGCGTTCAACACAAAACACCATAGTCTATTTTTTAAAAATAAAATCTAACCGTTAAAACCAAATGAAGCAAAATAAATTAACTATCAAATCAACGAGTATCAGCGTTTTTACAGAGTGTGCGTAAAGGTCTATTTTATATTTCTCTGCGTTGTTGTTGTTGTTTTTATTAGCCTAGTTTTCGTTTGAATCTATATTATATTATGTTATTATATTAGACTATATTAAATTATTATATTATTATTATATTTCCTACACGTGTCTTTTCCTTTCATTTACATCAACATTAGGCTACATTCAAGAAGCTTTAGATATACGAAAAAGTGCAACAATTGTGCTGAAAACAGATCTTAAGCATTTTTATTCGTTAAACAAATGGCTATATCTGTAGGATTAGAGAAGCATAATGTATTGAGAGATCGAAAAAAATGGTCAGATGTCAAAACTTTAGTTATTCCACATTTCAGATGATCGTGTTTAGCTAAAACATCGAAATATTATTTTCCAACTTATTGCTAACCAAGTAAAAGAGACGGAAGAAACAATAAAGTTAAATTCAAAAAGAATATTTATAAGGGGAAAAAAGTAGGAGGAGTTCATTAAAAGGAAATAGGTTTTTAAAACCGCGCTGAATTCAGCTCTTCTCCTGTGAGGGAGACCGGGGCTAGTTGTCACACGTTTACTTCTGACTATTATATATTATTTTCTGCACAGATAAGGTCTTGCCTTGAAAAAAAAAGCGGTTATACTTTACAAAAAGGTTCATTAGTTAACATTAGTGAACTTCTTTAGTTAACATGACCTAAAAATGAGCATTTATTAATCTTATCTAATAGCCTAAGGCTGTATTTGTTAACATTAGTGAATGCGCTGTGAACTAACAACAAACAATGAACAGATGTATTTTTATGAGCTAACATTAACAAATATTAATAAATACTGTAACAAATGTTTTGCTCATTGTTAGTTCATTTTAGTAAATACATGCACTAATGAACCATATTAAAGTGTTGCCAAAAAAAAGGTTATTGGACATGTGCACTGTTAAAGCCCGAAAAAATATAGATATTCAACCAAACAGCATAACAATCATAAAACACAAAACAATTCAGGAGTGTGAAAGGAAATTAATCTGGTCAACAAATATTGTAATACTGAATAAACAACTCTTAAACATGTTAAAATGTGACAACATTTATAAAAAAAATACTTTAGTCCCGCATGTTTAACTTCAGTTAAAAGTCTTCATTAAGGAAAATATGCTGACATGAATTTTAGTTTGGATAGAATTCACAAAAAGTATTTAAAAATATATATCTACATTTAAATAAAGTGTTTGAAACCAACAAACACACAGCATTTTGACCAAAAACAGATCATACACACAACTGGACTTTCACTGAACTAACGTTTGTCAGACAATTGAATGACTTTGGACTTGAACTTCAGCTCAAGGTCATCCGTCTCTTCACAGAGCAAATGTGCTTTCAAAGCTCTTTAAAACCATCATATCATGAAATTATACACAATATGAATAGGCTACATATCAGATTATATATATATATTTGAAACATACTTTATAAAAAATACATTTCTATTCATCATGAAAACATTACACTTGTATAGCTGAAACACACCTTCAAACTAATGTTTCTTCATGACCAAGTCTTGAGCAGTTTTAATACATGCTTATAAGAGTTACAGTATTGTCTCTCTCCGATGAGACGTCCCGAGGAATGTGCGTCTGCATTCCTCCATCCCTTAATCGGGACTATAATGCAGCAGTGGGGTGAAGTGACAGCTGGTGTTGACCTCTGACCCCTGCTGTCTGGAGGCCTGCGCTCACACAGGGGGTCACGGTTCTCTCAGCCCCTGTAGGGAGGGTGGCTGTCTGGGAAAACACATCCAGACAGTCCTAGTGCAGGGAGGAGAGCGGAGACAGGTTTGGGACAATGTGGTACCCATATATCCCAAAGTGTGAGTGAGACGCCCCACCTCAGGGCTCTGACGGGGGCACGGGGGGCCAGACACCAGGAGTGTGATCAGCATACACAAACACACACTGACACGGTATATGGGAAAACAGATACCTTTATTCATGGCTTTGTAATATTAATGATAAGGCATAATACAGTATTAGTTTTAGTTTTGCAAAGCAATAATGAGTGTGTTCAAAATATTACATAAGGCTCTTGTTTAAACATTTTTGAGTATATAAAATAATGTAACGATACATCATTTAATTTTAATTTTAACATAAAATCTATTAAATAGATTCTGAAAAATGTACATACAGGAAAAAGACTCGTCTGGTTTTTATGATCTCATAATATTCCAGACAGGTGATACATTTTAATGAAAAAAAGTTTGTTTGCAATATTTTATTAAAATTCTGACTGTTTTGTAACAAAATTATCTGCGTCTGATTTTAAGATACATTTTAAGAACATTTTAAAAATGAATATTTATAAATATTATTAGTATTAAATGATCTGATTGTTTTGATTTAAAGATATTAAGAAAAATAAATATCTCTAAATTCTTATTTGAAATATTACTAATATTGTATTATTTGATATTTATACATTGTTATTACATTTATTTAAGATATTAGGACAACTTATTTTTTAAAATTAATGTTATTTTTTAAAAATAAATGTTTATTTATTTATTTATTATTATTAGCTGTAGTAGTATTAAATTATCTGAATGTTTTAATATTAAAAGTATTTCGTTTTTTGATATTAGGATGCATTTAAAAAAATTAACATTATTTTTTTAATTAATATTTCCATTATTATTAAATTATCTGAATTGTTTATTTTAATAGTCTATTAAAACATTAAGAAATATTTTTTTTTAAATTAATTCTTAATTGTTGTTATTATTACATTTTTGTAGTGTTTTGGTATTTTTTTAATAACATTTTTTAAAAAACATCTATTTAACATTATTTTTTATTAGTGGTGCTTGCATCACTATTGTTCTCCGGCATACTTATTATTATTTATAAATTATAGGCATACATTTTTAACTCCTCTAGTTGTTCAAAAATACCTTTTTGAGCCAAAAAATAATAATAATCAAGCATAAATATTAAATGCAATAATGAATGCAGTATAACAAATACAACATGGTGAAGATCCACTAGAAATGTAATGGTTGCAGTTTATTTTACAGTATGTGTACTTATAAGAAAACACTGTGTAATAAAAGGCAACTATGGGTTAAGGTTATAGGTTTAGGTGTAGGTTCATTAACTAGTAATTGTAACTACTGTAATAAATACATGGGGAACAGGACTGTAAAATAAAGTGCTAGCAATGCAATGTATTGAAAACAAAGTATCTCCTTCCACTAAACCTATGGCTGTGCTTTCAGAAAACTATATGGGATCATCAAGGCAGGAGCCACACACAGGCGATGCCCTCAACCGGAAGTGTGTGTGATGGGAAACGTGTCCTCCACACCATCTTCAGGTCCGAGGACTCAACACACTCTCAGACAGGTGCCGGAGAGCCGAGCGTGCAGCCTCACGTCAGTCAAACGCTAACAGAGACGTCTCAGACATCTGCAGTGGCATCCTCCTCAGTTATCTTGTGAAAGAGAGCTTTTGTCACAGAGAGCCATTCAGAAGCCAGCCAGCCGTAGTCACCGTACTGAAGCGAGGGCTTTTTTCCCTGGTGGGCTTCTATTCAGGCCAGGGATTCCAGCGCTGACCTGAAAGCCACGGCTCCTCCTCCAGGTTGAAGGAACAGCGAGAGGAACGCAGGAGAAGGATTGAGTGGATTGGATTAGGGTTAATCTCTTGTTCCTCACTGCGGTGTGCTGACTGGGGCACTCACCGACCCTTTGAGTCACCGGATACCTGGAGTGTGCGAGGCGCACAGCCGGCCGCGGGCCGCCAATTATGACAGGTGGGGTGGGGGGGGGTGTTCAGAAGGAGGCCATTGTACAAATAAACAAATAAATCAAGCAAGCAGGAACACCTCCGATTATGAAATAACTGGCATCTCACTTCTTAAACATGTGTTCTTGCTAAGAAACTTCAATCAAAAGTGTATAATAATATTCAGAAATTAATCCTTTTATTCAGCAAGGACCCATTCGATTGATTAACTGTGACAGTAAAGACATTTATAATGTCACAAAAGATTTCTATTTCTAATAAATGCTGTTCTTTTGAACTTTATATTCAATGTATCATGGTTTTCACAAAAATATGAAGCAGCACAACTGTTTTCAACATTGATAATAATTATAATACGTTTCTTGATCAGAAAATCAGCATAGAATGATTTCTTAAGGATCATGTGACACTGAAGACTGGAGTAATGATGCTGAAAATTGATTTTGGTATGTTGATTGGATGAATGATGCTTTAGAGCTTAAAATACACAAATATTGACAATCAGGCTGGTCGATATACTGGTCCATCACTAGAAACCAGAGAAAAAACCTCAGTTAAGGACTGATAAAACTAACACTAATCCGGTATTTTTTACTGAAGAGCTGCATCTTAACACGGGCCAGCAATCATAAAAAGGTTTTACTGCTGCTTTTCCTGAATGAGATTTACACCAACATCCCATAATACTTACAGATTCCTCAATGAAACTAGAATTGAAACGAAGGGCTCAGACCGAAGACAGGGAAAGACAGTTCGGAGCCTCTGTAAACCTGTTTATGGAGATGTGTCTGGATTTACAGGCTGGTTTATGAGGGTAGAGCACAGTTAAACTCACAATCTTACTGGGTTCCTACACATCAGACCAGCAGAAACACAGTGCAAAACATTTTAGTTGTACGATTAAAACGTTAAACGCAAAGATAAATAAATAACAAATACAAATTTCTATTATGAATCTACATCAACACTGTAAAAAATTATTTTCATGATTTGTTATCACAACTTTTTATATTTTGTCAAATCAACTTAGATAATTAATGTAGTTCAGATAACATAATATTTTGAGTTTCTATTTATTAAACCAATCTCCTTTGTTGTATTAACTCAAAGTTTTAATTTCAATTAACTAAAAATTTTAAGGCAACCAGGTAACTTACTTTTTTAAGTTAATCCAACTTTTTTTTTTTACAGTGAAGGCACTCCAAAAAGTATTTGTGGACACTAAGGATATGTTTACACGACAATGATGTAATAAAATTGGAAACGTTTTTCCTTAGCGTTTTCATACAGACAACAATATTGTCAAAACAATCCCTGTTCACACAAATCTGTGAAAACGACTAAAAACACTGTATTATTCATGCCAGGCCAGTAGATGGCGACGTCAATTTGTAAAGAAACAGGACACGGCTATAGACTGAACATGTGATTTGCATGATGCACATGACATCACCGTTTTCACAAATTCGCTTTTTCGTAGTTTACACGGAGGTGATAACGGTATCGTTTCCAAAAAATCACACGTTAAATCCTGTTTTCAAAAGTTTGCATTTTCAGGCCCCCAAAACATCGTTGTTGTGTAAATGAATGGCCAAAACACATAAAAAGTTTTCCGTTTTTAGTTGAAAACAGTGTAGTGTAAACAGCCCCTGAAGTCGCACACAACTTTTCTGATCCATTCACCCATACATTTAAACGACAACGATGTACTTAAAACGGAAATGATTTTCCGTTGGGATTTTCGCGTACAGACGACAATGTAGTCAAAATGATCCTGTTCACATGGATCCGCGAAAATGACAAAAAATGCTTTATTATTTTTACTATGTTTATTATTCATGCCAGGCCAGTAGATGGCGATGTCAGTTTGTAAAGAAACACTACGCACCTATAGACTGAATATGTAATACACATGCGCATGACATCACCGTTTCCATCAACAAATTTGCTATTTTCTATACACGGAGACGATAACAATATCGTTTTCAAAACCAGGTTTAAAAGTTTGATTTCATTTTCGGGCCCCCAAAACGCCGTTGTTGTGTAAATTAACGGCCAAAATGCAATGCAAAATGTGAAACGCCACTTAACCAGCTTGTGTCGGCATGATTTTTATTGGATATATGAAGTCAGTTCCTCCTCAAATTCACATTGTTGTAGTTAACAATCACATTTTCTATGAACAGCGCTCTAAAACCTAAAAAAATATTCATGCCAGGCCAGTAGATTAATACACATTCTTAATAAAATACATATAATATATAAACAAACAAACACACACACACAACATACTGTGAATTTATATATGTTAGTTTTGATATTTAACTGCAATAAATGACGTTTTATTTTATTTCGGGGCCGTAATGCCCGTTTAATTCCACATCATCCTTTCTTATCTTGGCAAAAACATTTATTCGTAATATTCAGCGAGCTCCTGAGCGTCTGTAACGGTCACAGTTCATTTACCGGCGTGGAGATTCTCACCAAAGCCTCTCTTCTCACACACACACACAATGTCCTAACCTTCATTTCTCACAGCTCAACATCAACCCCACCCAGAACTTTCCCACCCTTCAGCTCCACACTGGCTGTCAATCAAAAGACGGGCAATCAGTCATCAGCCGTGAAAAGACCTCGCCCCACTATCCCTTCATTCCCTCCTATAACGCTCCTTTATTCCTTTATCCCAGCGCCTCTGAATGGGCGTGACATATTTTAATCTCCAGCACGCCTTCTCTAAATTCCCGCCGTTGGGCTCGCCGTGTCCGCCATTGGTCGGCTTAATCAGCAGAGGCAGACACTGCTGTCTTTTTTAGGGGGCTATAGGATCAAACCCAGCCCTCCCTCGCTCTACCCTTCTCTGCGTCTTCAGGGTCACGGCCCCCTGAGACCGGGGCCCTTTGAGCCAGGCGAAAAGGATCATGTCATGAATGGAGCTTGATTTAGTTTTAACAGGGTGCTGTGTCCGTCCTTTAAGTGGTGAATGAATATACATTAGCCGCGAAAGGCCTGCAGGGACGAGAGAATGAGAGCGAGGGATCTGAATGCTGAGGAGGTGGAGAAGGGGTGTGCGAGTGCAAATAGAAAGGAGGGGGTTTCCCGCTTCCCTCTGCAGGATCCCAAAGCAGTTAATTGGAGCGTTTGTTTGTTCCTCGCGTCCTTTGACGAGATGGGAGCGAAGATCTAAGTATGTCACATGCTGACTTCCCAGAGAAGGGGAATTAAAGGCTTGCGTTCATGGATACAGGCGGTTTGATTAAATGTTGTGTTTGAAACTGTGAAACGACACAAAATGGACCAACTTCAGGAAAGAGTTGACATGTGCTGGGCATTTGTTGGCTCTTTTTCTTCGATAACTTATCCTCTTCGTCTCTTTAAAAACAAAAAAGCTATTTTTTTTTACTTTATAACTGTATATTTGAATGCAAAGGCACAATGTAGCCTATATGTGTCTACGAGTTTGTTAATGAGAAACAAATTCATTCAATTCTCCAAACTTTCGGCTGTTGTTAGTTTCATTCATTTCATATACCACATTTTCCACTTTTAATAAAATAAAATAAAATCTGTCAACATTTTTAAAGAGGTTTATTATGCTCACCAAGGCTACATTTATTTGATCAAAAATACAGTAAAAACAGAAGTAAAATAACCGTTTTCTATTTGAATAGAATTTAAAATGTAATTCATTCCTGTGATGCAAAGTTGTATTTTCAGCATCCTCACATGATCCTTCAAAAATCATACTAATATTCTGCTAAATATTTTGAATATAATTTCCTGCCAAAAATAATAATAATACCATTTATTTGTAATGCGTTTTTCTTAAACCCAAAGCGCTACAGTAAAATAAACAGAAACAACGAGGACAATAAAACAATTAAAGAAAAACAGCCTTAAATAAATGTGTCTTAATCAACGTTTTAAAGTGTCCCAACGTTGGTGCATTTGTGATGGTAAGATGGTAAGGGTTTGTATGAAAAGGCTCTTTGCCTCATGGTCTTGAGCTTAAGGCTGATGTAGTAAAAGAGAGTAAGCAGAACGGAGAGAACGTGATGGAGTATAATGAGATCATAAAGATACTCTGGTGCAGTCCCATATAGTGCCTTGTATGTTAAAATAAGGATTTTAAAATCAATTATCACATTTATGGGAAGCCAGTGCAACCGGTGTAATGTGTTCATGAGGGGAAGTGAGCGCACCGAATTTTGAATGTCCATTCCTCTACCCTTTGACCTCCAACATCCAGATATCTGTTTGGTCTTGTGTTTAATGAGACAAACATGTGGCAACATCACCTCTTTCATCAACCAATCGACCCCAGACAAGCAAAGGTCATGACCTTTCACCCTGATGGGCACCATGAGTCTACAAGGGACATTACTGGCCAAAAAGGACTGGAATCCTCAAAAGGGTCAAAACAAAGTTTACACATGAAACTGTATTTCAACAAGTGCATTTTCTATAACATTTGTAAACTTCTACGTTCAGGGGGGGGGTTCTATATAGAACCTGTGGGTTCTTGACTCAATTTTAAAGAACTTTTATGCCGAAAAGGGTCTATATAAGGAGGAACGATTGAATAATACTTCATGTTTAAGGGGTTATTTCAATTTTTTGAAGAAAAAAAAAAGTAGCCGCGAGGCTTTGCATGAAAAATGGCGATTCATTCTTAAACGTATTTCTAGCCTAGGCCTATACGTACCCTTTCATCGGAACGTTCTAAATTCCCTGATTGTTTTGTTGAAAGTGTATTGTTTTCTTCATTCATTTTCATAAGTTGTTGATTTTTGTGGACGAGGGATCACACTAGCCCGTGAGCACTCGCGTTTCATTTCAAAGCCCATAATACACTAGCGTGTTCACTGGCACGGAGCAGAGCGAGTGTTTTCAACTCATTTCAATGGAAGTTGAGCTTTAAGCTCGTGAAGCTGAACTTCTATATGAAGTGAAAACGGTTTTCTCAGTTTTGCGTCCTTTCAATCGAAATGAAACTGCCTCGCGATGCTCGTGTAGGCTGTGTGTGAATCCACTACAGAGCTTCAGCCTTTTACACTTTCACGTTGTAGGCTAGGCTACTTTGCAAAAAATTAGCAGAAAGAGGCAGAGTGTAAACGAGTGAGTTTTTACATTTTATTTTCAGTTCAAAATCCCACAAACGGCCTAGCTATTGAGATGTTATTGCAAGGCTAGTCTAAAACCGTGGCATGTTTGCATTTCATTTTTCAATTTGTAGCACTAGTTTGAATTATTAGCAGTAATTTAGTAGATATTCTTTTACTTTATTGTTATAATAAAGATAAGATTTAAATGTCGTCAGAAGAATTAGGTATCGCTAAGGAGACAGCGGGTTGTCATGAGAAGTAACAGACAAACACAAGATTAGGTTAGAATTATAATTGATTTCACTTTAAAAAAAATAGAAAATGTATCAAATTGAAAAGAAAGTAAATCACAAAATCACAAACAATATTTGACTATGAAAATTTCCACCTCGAGTGCACTCTTGTCGGTGTTTTCAAATATATACACACATAGTCAGATTAATACTCAGAAAGAAAACAGAAAATAACAACCAAGATGCAACAAAAGAGAGTATAATCTCTCTCTAGACCCTCAAGTGTCTCTCGTAAAAGTGTCTCTCAAATCTGGGTTGTGGTTGACCCTCAAAAAAAAAGAAAAATGTTCTTAAGATCAAATTTGTGATCGAGTACGGGTAGCACGATTAGCACTGGAAACTCAAGGAAAGGATATCGCCCTCCTCTCCACGTACGTGATGTCCTTCTCCCTTTCTAAAAGCTGGGTTGGCTCGCCATCAAACACGGAATCTACAGGATGTCACAGAAGGTCGTGCAGTCATCACATCTCCACGATATCAAGAAGAGAAAAAAAAAGAAAGAAAACGGAAAAACAAAAGGAGAGAGAAAAAAACCTGGCCTGATCACAGACCAGTACATTCATTTAGTACATGTCAAAATAAGTTTCACATCAAAGATCCAGAATAACATCTAATACACATTTACAATCACCATTTCTTCATGAAATAATATAATCACATTCATTTACCTCTGAATCAATAGCTCTCTTTCTAATACAGACACGTTGCCAACAATGGCGACGGTGAACTCTGGAATGAACAAATAATAACCACGCGGTTCAATATAACCGCTCAAACAGAAGTAATCACATAACCAGTAAACATACATTACAAATATATTTTTCACAGAATTGATTAACTAATTATTTACCTTGGTGATCGGTTTTTCTTTTGCTCTCACACAGGCGCAACTACAGGCGTGCGTGCTCATAAAATGGCGTCGGTGAACTGCAATGTACAATGACCACGCGGTTTACTTCAGACATTTTTGACTACTCAGATCAAAATACAATTTAAAGAGAAAATAACCAGTCCACAGCAACTAATTTACGGTTTAGTAGCAGTAATTCTATCTTATTATGAAGTAATACAGTCTTTTTATCATTAATTATACCAGGTAAAATGTATTCCTCTATTCAATCGACTTCTTATTCAGAATGCATCAGATTAATAAAATCTCGACTTTCTCATACTCTTTCCACAGATTCTCAATCTAAGATTTATAGAAACGGATCACGACGATCAGATTGCGTCTGCTCTTCTCAATCAAGCTCGTCTCTTCTGTCATCGCGCATGCTCGTCGACACCCATGACTCAAATGACAAAGAGCTCTCATTGGTTGATCACTGAGCTTTTATCTAGAATGAATTTGAATATTTATTCATTTTTATATTATTCACTTTTTTTCATCTCTTATCGACTTTTATTAAGGGAACAGATCACTAAATTGTGTTTAAATTAAATTAACTTTATTTAACCTGTGTTACATTCTCCCCTCCTAAATTCATGCAAGTCCCTTTGCATGTTCTGCTTGGCTGACTGGTGACCACCCCGTGTAAACCATTGGGCAGCAAGGGATGGACATTCTGATTTTCATCTCCACCCAGAGATTTAACAAAAGCCGAATTCAGACCTTGGAACAAAGATTGGACCACATATATTAATGGGTTTCCTGGCTGAAAATAAGCAAGTCGCTCTGGTTCTCCCCTCTGTCTAACAGAACGCCTCGGTAAGGTGTCTATCTCATCTTCTGATTGTTGTTCTGTTTTTTCAGGAACATCTGAACTTTCGACAACACTGGTTACTTCAACTTCATCAGAACTACCCATTACAGCTTCGACTTGGCCCTTATCAGGTAAGTTACTTTGTTCAAGGGCGGCGGGAACATTAAGATGTAAGTGTTCACCAGGTGTATCGACTGGTAAGGCTTCGATAAGTACATTATTACTCTGGTCGCCCTGCAAAATTTCACCGGTTGGAAAAGTTTGTTCATCCGAGTTATCAGCAGAATCAGTGTTCACGGTCTCTCTTTCCGTACAGATATTGTGAACTGTAGAGAAACGAACTGTCTCTATATTTGGAGTATGACTGTACTCGCAATACGAATTTCCTTCTTCGGAATCAGAGAGAGAAGCGTCGTCAATTAACGGAACCTTAGGACTTTGTCGTGTTTGAGGTTTGGAGATGGGTTTGTTTAGAGTAGGCGGTTCATCTTCAGAAGATGGTAAAAACCCACACGGGAGCAACAGATCTCTGTGAAGAGTACGCAGAGGACCGTCCTTTCTCTCTGGACGAACAGTATAGACTGGCAATTCAGCTGCCTGACTCACCACAACATAGACTTCACACTCCCACTTGTCTGCTAACTTATGCTTTCCGCGTAGCCTAACGTTCCTCACTAACACTCGATCACCAATCTCCAAAGAGCAATGAGTTACGGATTTGTCAAACCTAGCTTTGTTTCTTTCGCCACTTTTTGACATACCACGTGACGCAAGTGAATAACTTTCTTTCAGATTGGTTTTTAGATGCTTGACATACTCCGAAAGAGACTGTCGCGGACCATCTTGATACGGCAACCCAAAAGCAAGATCAACGGGTAACCTGGGCTGACGTCCAAACATCAATTCGTAGGGAGTGAACCCAGTGACCTCATGTTTCGTGCAGTTGTACGCATGAGCTAAAGGCTTTACAAAATCTTTCCAACGAACCTTATCTTTCTCTTCTAAGGTACCTAACATACTGAGCAAGGTCCTATTGAAGCGTTCGACCGGATTTCCCCTGGGATGATAAGGAGTTGTTCGGGTTTTCTGAATACCTGCCATTTCACAGAGCTCTTTTATGGTGCGCGATTCAAAATCTCGGCCCTGGTCGCTATGAAGACGCTCGGGGAAACCATAATGTACAACAAAATTGTCCCAAAGACATTTCGCTACTGTTCTTGCCTTTTGGTTGGCTGTGGGGACTGCCACAGCATATTTAGTAAAGAAATCAGTGATTACCAAGATGTCTCTCGTGTTACTTTTGTCTGGCTCTAATGAGAGAAAATCCATACAGACCAACTCTAAAGGTCGTGTGGCTTGGATATTAACCAGCGGTGCAGCTTTTTGAGGTAATGATTTCCTCCTCACACAACGACCGCATGTCCGGATCTTTTGTTCTACTTCCGCAGCCATCTTCGGCCAATAGAAACGAGACCTTACTAAATCTAGAGTTCTCTCTACCCCCATATGGCCCATACTGTCATGCAAACTACTCAATATGGGGGGCCTCAGTTTCTCAGGTAACACGAGTTGGTAAGTGACTAATTCCTCTACCTGACGCTTCCTATAAAGCACCCCATCTTTCAACTCAAGTCGGTTCCACTCTCTTAGAAAGAAAGGAAGATCTGGGAGTTCCTTCCTGACAGTTGGTGGAGGCTTTTCTCCCGACTCTAAGAAAGACACTACTTCCCGAATGACTGGATCTGCCCTTTGCTCATCACAGAGGTTCCCTGAGAGGTAAGATACAACAGGTAACCCCTCCAAATCACCTTCTTGTTCGTAACTATCAGGTACCGCATCAGGGTAAAGTGCAAGGGATTCAACAAAAGCAGCACCAGACCCAACGTCCGTTGGCTGTCTGACTAGATGCTTCTCACATATCGCCTGAACTACATCACTTGTGGTGTCACACGAATCTGCAGCTTCCGCTAAATGATTCTGCATAAACTGTTGAATTCGTTCGTACTCTTTTTGAGATTGAGGATTTTCAGGCAATTGTTCCTGCGGTCGCCTTGATAGACCATCAGCATCAGCATTTAGCTTGCCTGCTCTGTACTGTAACCTAAATGAAAAAGTGGAAAGGGCAGCAAGCCACCGGTAGCTAGTCGCATCTAGTCTCGCCGTAGTTAGAACATAAGTTAGAGGGTTGCTATCTGTAATGACTGTGAATTGGCTACCATACAGATAGTCCCTAAACTTCTCAGTTACTGCCCATTTAAGGGCAAGAAACTCAAGCTTGTGCGCTGGGTAATGGGACTCACTGCGGGACAACCCTCTACTCGCATATGCAATGACTCGCATCTGCCCTTCCTGTTCCTGATACAAAGCGGCTCCTAAACCTTTAGTGCTGGCATCTGTATGTAGGAAGTAGGTAAGTTTAGGGTTTGCAAAGCCCAACACAGGCGCAGTAGTTAGATTGTCGATAACAGACTGAAAGGCTTCCTCACATAGTGGTGTCCAACGGTCTCCGAACGACTCTTCAGGGTTATGGTATGGACCCTTACTCTCACTCCGCTTAACACTTTTCCTAGTCGGCGGATACCCTATGGTCAAGTCGGTGAGTGGTTTCACGACCCTAGAGTAATCCTTAATAAATCGGCGGTAATAGCCCGAAAAGCCCAAAAACGACCTTAACTCCTTAAGGTTTTTGGGACTCGGCCAGGTTTTTAAGGCTTGTATCTTCTCCGGATCAGTCTCAACGCCGCGCTCAGACACAATGTGCCCTAAATAGCGAACGGACGTCTGAAAGAATTTACACTTCTCAGGGGCTAGTTTTAGTCCATACTCTCTGAGCCGAGAAAGAACTTTTAACAGCCGTCTTTCATGCTCTTCCAGAGTTTCAGAAAAAATGATTAGATCGTCCAGGAAGACAAGTACTTCCCTGAGATTGATATCCTCCATACACTTCTCCATCAATCTCTGAAAAGTACTTGGGGCATTAGTGACCCCCTGGGGCATGCGATTAAACTCCCAAAACCCCAGGGGACAGACAAAAGCGGTTTTAGGTTTGTCTGCTTCTTCCACCTCTATCTGGTAATACCCAGATTTCAAGTCGAGTACTGAAAACCATTTCGACCCGGTTAAGGCGGAAAACGTCTCCTCAAGATTGGGTAGTGCATAGGCGTCTTTCACGGTCTGAAGATTTAACTTTCTGTAGTCTATGCACAACCGTACATCTCCGTTTTTCTTCCGCACTACTACTATAGGCGAAGAAAAGGACGACTCAGACTCTCGAATTGACGTTACTTGCAAGAAGATCGCGCAGATGTTTGCGGACGGCTTCCAAATCTTGCGGATGTATTGGTCGCGCCCTATGTTTAAAGGAAGTTTCATCGTTAAGTTGTATACGATGTTTCACTTTTTGTGTATGCCCAAAATCTAGATCATGTTGACTGAAAACATCAGGCATTTCTCTGAGTTTCTCTGAAATGCGGTCACGCCATTCTTGTGGCAATGGGGACTCACCGAAATTCAAGGCGAAATTGGACTCCTGAGTAGATGAATGCGTACTAACCGGAGAAACACTCGGCTGAGGAAGCACGGACTCAACTGCATGCAACTCTGCTATTATGCATCGTGGGGGAATGGCAATATCATGTTCGGTTTCGTTTTTTAGTACCACAGGCAACCAAACAGACTGACTACTAGAAGGGGTAAGTAAGCAGCGCTTCACAAACACACCACCAGGCAAGGAGGATTCAGACGGGTGTTCTACCACTACACGCTTATCTATCCCACCTGGTATTGCAACAGAACCCTTCACTACGACAGTTTGACCAGCGGACATGACCTCCGGTACGTTGCCTCTTAATCTCACATGACCCAGAACACCACTCGTGTTCTGCTTTCGCCTCGTTTCAAGGGTTTTCAAAACCATTCTATACCCAAATAGAGATGGTTGGTGCTTTGGAGATTCTGCAAATGACTGCTGCTCATAAAGGATGTCAAGAGTGTTTGTACCTATTAAAATCAAAGGCTGAGTGTGAGACTTTACATCAGGAACGACTAAAGCTACCGTGGCCACTTCAATAGTCGCACCCAAAAACTCTTCAGGGAAACTAATGTCTACCGGTACGTAACCTTCGTACGGAACGGAAAAACCATTGGCGCCTTCTACTTCCAATATATCGCCAAGAGATTTAATCGGATACTCTGAGAGGTGTTGATCATAAAAAGACTTAGGCACAGTTGTGACCTGAGATCCAGTGTCCAGTAGACAATGACATTTCTTACCAGCTATGCTGACTTCGGCAACACATCTAGCACCAACTAAGCCCTTAGGTAGGTTGGCACTCTGCTTCCTAGGAGTTTGGCATTTCTTGAAGACGCGATTTACAATGGGACCCCTCGTCTTAACCTCAGTTCCTGTATGTCCCACGACAGGAACTGTCTCTAGTTTAAATCAGAGCTAGCGGGGTGATTCTGTGACTCCCACTGTAACTGTTTCTCTCTTAACAGCCTACGTTTAGCGGCGACAAGCTCGGGATTTGGCTCAGAACTACAAGACGATGCGATGTGGCCATCCTCACCACACGTGAAACAGTACCACGGCCTAGGTCTATCAGTTGGTTTCTTGTTGACCGGAACTACACTCGCAGCAGCCCCTGACTTTCTTTGGTCAGGTGGTGCAGGCTTGTTGACTACCTCTCGCGACGGAGCTTTCTTTGGATGTTTTGATCGGACTGCAAGATTAGCTAACTGACTCTGAAGCTTGACAATCTGCTTCTTTAGCTCGCGCGTTTCAGTTTCAAGAGAGCTCACTCTAGGACCTTCGTCTTGTTCTAATTCAGCAGAAACCCACGCTTTCTGAGAGTGCATAAACGCTCTCTGCTTAGAGGACCCAAGGTGTTGCTTCATTCGAGTTGCTTTCGCAGTATGTTTATCCTCCTCTGTACGAAGCATAAGCAGAAACTGTGCAAAGGAAGGAGGATCGTTTCGCTTTTGCTCTAGTCGTAGTTCGGCAATTAAGTTATTATCCCAGCAGCCCCTGCAAAACTGCTTTAAGAGATGCCTATCTGCCTCTGCTGGAATAATACCGTCTCTTTTGATAGTTGCACTTAAAGCTGACTGTAGTCTATATAGGTAAGTAGACGGCCTTTCACCCGCATCCTGTAACGTGTTCATGAATTTCGCTAACAATTCATCCCCATCCTCCACAGCTCCGAAAGCGGAGTCCAACAGCTGGAGGTAAGCGGAAGGAGATTCAGGATTCAGATGCTTTATAACATCCGCCGCAGGCGGCAAAAGACTGTCTAATATTCGCCTAGACGCGTGCAAACAAGACAAAGAGGGATCTTTCAAAATGAATTCGACACTAGAACGCCAAATGTCGTAATCTACCTCGTTGCCAGGCCGGGGGCATTTTCCTGAAAATACTCTGAGCCTGGGCTGTATCTGCCCTTGAGCAACCACTTCACTGCTCCGCACAACATGCTCAACTACTAGTCTTTGGACCTCGGGCGGGTTGAGAAATTTGGACGACGTGCGAAGGGTCGGCTCAATCAAATTGATAGGAGTAGGTTGGGGCGGTAAGTCATCTATCTGACTCGGTGGATTACGAATTGGGTCGAAGTTCCCATCAGGAGATGCCCAATATGGTTTCTCACAGGTGTTTTCACCAGTACTACCAGAAACAGCAGGCTCTGGTGGAAGGTCAGCACTCATTTGCGACAGCATTTCGCTCAGTATAGACTCAAAGTTGTTTCCGCTCATTTCCGCTATTTCTTTTAACCTGTCAAGGTAGGACTTTGTTACGCTACTACCCAGTTGCTGTGTAAACACGCTGGCTAACGCTCTCACATGGCACTTAACACCCGGTTCGCTTGACAGCTGGTGCGTATACGGTAATTTTGGTCCAAGTGATTGCAACGCTTGGTTACTGGTGTACTCAACGATCACGTTTTGGTAGAGCTCGGAGTCTTTGTCGTCGATACGCATGGTTCTGGCAAACGACCCGTGTTGTTTCAGAGCATCAAGCAATTCGTCATCGCTCTCGGTGTCGGTTTAAACCACTGACTATTACGGAGTTTGGGATAATAATCCCTTCAGCTTCAATAATCTCCATTATCGTCGCTTGACTAAAAGCAAAAGAAGGGAAAATGTGTAGCTGTTAGTTCTCAGCAACAGCGCCGTCTCCTGGCTGGCTCGCCAAAGTTTATGTAGCACTAGTTTGAATTATTAGCAGTAATTTAGTAGATATTCTTTTACTTTATTGTTATAATAAAGATAAGATTTAAATGTCGTCAGAAGAATTAGGTATCGCTAAGGAGACAGCGGGTTGTCATGAGAAGTAACAGACAAACACAAGATTAGGTTAGAATTATAATTGATTTCACTTTAAAAAAAATAGAAAATGTATCAAATTGAAAAGAAAGTAAATCACAAAATCACAAACAATATTTGACTATGAAAATTTCCACCTCGAGTGCACTCTTGTCGGTGTTTTCAAATATATACACACATAGTCAGATTAATACTCAAAAAGAAAACAGAAAATAACAACCAAGATGCAACAAAAGAGAGTATAATCTCTCTCTAGACCCTCAAGTGTCTCTCGTAAAAGTGTCTCTCAAATCTGGGTTGTGGTTGACCCTCAAAAAAAAAGAAAAATGTTCTTAAGATCAAATTTGTGATCGAGTACGGGTAGCACGATTAGCACTGGAAACTCAAGGAAAGGATATCGCCCTCCTCTCCACGTACGTGATGTCCTTCTCCCTTTCTAAAAGCTGGGTTGGCTCGCCATCAAACACGGAATCTACAGGATGTCACAGAAGGTCGTGCAGTCATCACATCTCCACGATATCAAGGAGAAAAAAAAAGAAAGAAAACGGAAAAAACAAAAGGAGAGAGAAAAAAACCTGGCCTGATCACAGACCAGTACATTCATTTAGTACATGTCAAAATAAGTTTCACATCAAAGATCCAGAATAACATCTAATACACATTTACAATCACCATTT
This sequence comes from Chrosomus eos, assembly GCA_036326025.1. Classification (NCBI taxonomy): domain Eukaryota; kingdom Metazoa; phylum Chordata; class Actinopteri; order Cypriniformes; family Leuciscidae; genus Chrosomus; species Chrosomus eos. Next base: position 25,302,749 of record CM070842.1, read on the forward strand.
CTTCATGAAATAATATAATCACATTCATTTACCTCTGAATCAATAGCTCTCTTTCTAATACAGACACGTTGCCAACAATGGCGACGGTGAACTCTGGAATGAACAAATAATAACCACGCGGTTCAATATAACCGCTCAAACAGAAGTAATCACATAACCAGTAAACATACATTACAAATATATTTTTCACAGAATTGATTAACTAATTATTTACCTTGGTGATCGGTTTTTCTTTTGCTCTCACACAGGCGCAACTACAGGCGTGCGTGCTCATAAAATGGCGTCGGTGAACTGCAATGTACAATGACCACGCGGTTTACTTCAGACATTTTTGACTACTCGGATCAAAATACAATTTAAAGAGAAAATAACCAGTCCACAGCAACTAATTTACGGTTTAGTAGCAGTAATTCTATCTTATTATGAAGTAATACAGTCTTTTTATCATTAATTATATGATACTGACTCACCAGGTAAAATGTATTCCTCTATTCAATCGACTTCTTATTCAGAATGCATCAGATTAATAAAATCTCGACTTTCTCATACTCTTTCCACAGATTCTCAATCTAAGATTTATAGAAACGGATCACGACGATCAGATTGCGTCTGCTCTTCTCAATCAAGCTCGTCTCTTCTGTCATCGCGCATGCTCGTCGACACCCATGACTCAAATGACAAAGAGCTCTCATTGGTTGATCACTGAGCTTTTATCTAGAATGAATTTGAATATTTATTCATTTTTATATTATTCACTTTTTTTCATCTCTTATCGACTTTTATTAAGGGAACAGATCACTAAATTGTGTTTAAATTAAATTAACTTTATTTAACCTGTGTTACAAATTGTTTAGATTTAGCTCAGTTATATTTTGCAGCATGCTTTGTTCAAATCATATCTTAAAGTGAAACATATGTTTATTATATTGTGCCTGTAACAATTGGGTTCACTAGTTCTAAACGGTTTAAGGTTACATATTTGCAGCAGGTTATCTATAACATTTGTGTTTATAAGTTATAATTTATCATTTATAGAGTAGCCTACATTGAAAAAAGTGGTAACCTGATTTTGTAAGAATTTTTTCTACTTGAGCTAACATTGATGTAATCCTCTGTTGTCAGATAAAATGTATTACTATGAATTAATTTTGAAGAGGCTATAGTAAAATTATAACAACTGAATGTAAATTTTCACTTTAAACATTTTATTTAATTAATAAATAATCTATTTCTTAGTGGTTAGGGGTCAGTGCTGAAAGTTGGGTACACGTCAATATCCGACGTCGAATAGATGTCAGTCTTAATCCGCCACAAAAAAAAAAGTTACGGAACGCTGCTTTAAGAATGATGCAAAAGTTCATTTGAAAATATGATTTGAGCAGCCAGAACATCTAATCAGAAGCATCTGTAAAATCTGACTGGAATCACATTTCAAACCTCCTCCAAATGTGCTTTGAATCTGATTTTTTTTTTTTTTGTGCAAAAAAATTCATCTGAATATGCAAAATAAATAAATCAGATTTAGCCTAAAAGAGTAGTCTTAAAGGGTAGTGAAATGTTTAAAGGGGTCATATAATGCCATTTTTGTTAATATTAATCTTTAGGGTCTAAATGAAAACTTTGTAATATATTTTTATTAAAAATTCTCTTTAGTATTGTAAGAAAACACTCATTTTACCTGCTCAAAAACAGCTCTGTTTTCAGCACACCGTTTAAGTGTATGTGCCTTTAAATGATAATGAGCTTCACTGACTCCGCCCCTCTGTTCTGCGGGCTCTTTGACACAACGCACGTGGAGTGTTGACTTGACAACAGTTGAGGGTTTATTATGGCAGCGGGATTCTCTGTGAGGACACATCTGTGCAACCGTATCAGTTTGAACCGGAGTCGGACCCGAAACAAGATGACGGCCCCGAAGAAGTTCGACAATTAAGGCTCGAACAGGACGTTTCTGAATGGTTGGTTAACAATGTCACTTTGATCTATGTTTGTATGTAACTTACTGGCAGGGTAACGTTAGAGTTGTGAGATACAAACGCTATGTGTTTAACGTTACTAATGAAAGTTAATGGAAGTTTTTTTTTTGTAAATGTAGGCTTGTCAGTGATGCGTGACGCTGACATGAGGTCATGTCAGAAATGATTCTAGCAGTGGTTGAAGGATACCTAAGAATTTGTTGTATGTTTATGTTTAGTGCAGTACGAAAATGTTTTATGTTTTAAGAAAACTTTTAAGTACATCTATAGTATATAGTATTCGTATATATAGTATGTAGTATATAGTATTGTAACTGCATGGATATTCCTGTTACGTTAACTGTAACACCTGCGTTGCGTACACAGTTTTTAATAACACAACTATAACGCGTTTTTCATTATAAACGTGGGATTATGAATTATATTGAGAACGTCGTAACGTTAATACATGCCGTAATGCATCCCGAGTGTAAACATTAGCCACAATCAAGCGTGCAAGGGATTTGCAAAGATTAATATAAAGGTGACTTAAACGTGCACTCACTTCTTTTGGAGGTCCAGCAGGAACACGAATAGTTGGTACCGATTCCTTTTTCAGTAGCAGCTTCTTAGCAAAACCTGATTTATATTGACCTTCGCCTCGTTTAAAAAGCAGTCTGGTGAGAAATTATTTGCGCAAACATGAGCGCATTTTTTTTATTTTTTTTTTATAATTTATTTCATTCATTTAAAACAAATACAATGACAGCATTTATCATGAATGAAAAGGAGCAGAAAGAAGTAAAAACTTATGATGTCTGCCCCCTATCAACACAAAATAATTTACAGTTCCAGTTCATTTGAGCTGTCTCGTGCAGCCGTCTCTTTTCCTCATTTAGACATCAGAACACAAAATTACATCAATGCAGTCGATTTACTTCTCCGCAGTATTATATTTCTGCAACATTGATAATTTAACATGCTTTTTAAACAAAAAAAAGGAATTCGAAGTTTTAATTTTACAATCAAGACTGTTCCACAAACTGACTCCTTTGATTGTGACACATTTTTCCTTTGCAGCCGATAGGAACCTGGGTTTTGTAAAAATCTCAGTACCTTTTAGCTCATATATGCTTTTCCTCTTGATGAATTTGTTTAGCAAATTATAAACTTTCCAGATGGGCTTTATACATGGTTTTTAGAAGGTTATACTCCACTAATTCATTAAATTTCAGAGTTTTTAGTTGTATGAATAAAGGATTAGTTTGATCTCTGTATCCACTTCCACTGGTAATTCTAATCGCTCTTTTCTGTAAGAGTAAAAGTGGATTAATGTATATTTTGCAGGCACTTCCCCACACTTCAATGCAATAGGTCAGATATGGAATAATCAATGGGTTATACAACAGAAACAATGCATTCTTATTTAAATAATATTTTACTTTATGCAGCACACCTATTATTTGGGATACCTTTACTTTGATCTTATCTGTATGTGATTTCCATGTCAAATGTTCGTCTAACATAATACCTAGAAACTTAATCTCATGTGCCCTTTCAATTTCTAATCCATTAATAAACAATGACGTTTTGTCAACATATTTCTTTTTACTACAAAATATCATAAATTTAGTTTAGCTGATATTTAGGGACAATCTATTGGCAATGAACCACTTCATAATCTTCTGAAATTCATTCTCTACAATTTGTAAGACATCTTTTATATTTTTTCCTGAATAGAATAAAGTGGTGTCATCCGCAAACAGAATGCACCTAAGTAACTGAGACACAGACACAATGTCGTTTACATATAGAAGAAAAAATATTGGTCCTAGGACCGATCCTTGTGGTACCCCACAAGTTATGTTACAATTTTTAGACTTTATGTTGTCAACTTCGACAAACTGACTTCTGTTTTTTAAATAGCTCGTAACCCATTGGTGTGCCACACCTCTGATACCGTATTTATACAATTTATGCAACAATATCTTGTGGTCCAGCGTATCAAATGCTTTTTGAAGATCCACAAAGATGCTTACTAAATAATGCCTTTTATCTATAGCATTGGTGATTTCTTCAGTTAGTTCCATGATTGCTGTAGCAGTTGAGTGATTAGGACGAAACCCATATTGACTATTACTTAAAATCTCAAATTCATTTAGAAATTTATTCAGTCTAATCGCAAATAACTTCTCCAGAATTTTTGAGAACTGTGGAAGTAATGATATTGGTCTATAATTAGAAATTTCAGATTTGTTTCCTTTTTTAAACAATGGAATTACTTTGGCTATCTTCATGCAGTCTGGAAATATCCCTGAAGCAAGTGACAAATTACAGATATAGGTAAAAGGCTCAATAATTACATCTATAATTTGCTTTATCAATACCATATTCATATCATTATAATCATTTGATTTTTTATTGGCACACTTCTGAACAATTGTCAGTATGTCACTTGCTTGTAAACTTTTAAGAAAAACACTGTTAACATTGTCTGGTACTGTGCCACCATTGGTGTTTCCATCTTGAATTTGTTGTGACAAAGTAGGGCCAATGTTTAAAAAGTAATTATTTAATTCATTTACAATTTCAGTTTTACTGCAAATGTCCACATTATTCTTTGTAAACTGATTTGGAAATTTTGTTTTTACCTTGCCTTTTTGCATAACAGAATTTATAATACTCCATGTGTCTTTTGTACTATTTTTGTTTTTGTCTAACAATTTAGTGTAGTGATCCTTTTTTTGTCTTCTTATAATTCCAACTAATTTGTTTTTATATTTTTTATACTTAACTTCAGCATCTTTAGTTCTTAATCTTAGAAACAATCGGTACAAATAGTTCTTTTTCTTACAGGCATTTTTCAGTCCATTTGTCATCCATGGATTGTTAACAGTATTTTTCTTGGTTAGAGCATTTACTTTGGTTATTTTACAATTTTTATCATATAGATTAGTTAATGTCGTCATGAAAATTTCATATGCAGTATTTACATTATCTGTGTACACTCTATCCCAGCTCTGTTTCTTCAAATCTACTCTAAAGGCCTCTAAAGCCTTACTAGATTTATCTCGAATGAATGTTGTAAATTCATCTTGTATGATGTCATAAGATTTTTTCTCATAAACTATAAATACAGGAAGATAATCACTCACATCTGTCATAAAGATACCACTAATCAATTTACCACGTACATTTGTAAATATATTGTCAATAATAGTGGCACTATGTGTAGTCACCCTTGTTGGTTTAGTTATCATTGGGTATAGATCTGTACTTATCATGCAATTCTTAAATTCACTTGATGCTGTAAGGTTTCCCAGATCTATATTAAAGTCACCACACAAAATTAATGATTTGTTATTAATTTTTTCAAACGTCTCAAGGATTTTGTCTGTAAATAATTCAACATTAGACCCTGGTGCTCTATACACACAACTAATCAACATATTTTTACCAATTTCATTTGTTATTTCTACAGTAAGCAATTCCATCAAATTTTCCACAGCAGTTGTTTTTTGTTCAATAATTTTACATTTTAAATGATAATCGATATAGAGGGCCACACCCCTCCCTTTTTTGTTATTCTGTGTTGACATAAAACATATTATATCCTTCAATCTGGACGTCATTGATATCAGAGTCCTTCAACCAGCTTTCAGTTATAGCAATCACTTTGCGCATTGACGTTGCTCGTCGGAAATATTCCCTTCATAAACAAAACTCAGCCACTGCGTCTTCAGCGGTTCGGATTTAGGAACATTAAAATGACTGCTGTGTTCCTTATTGACCCTTCGCAAAGACCCGCCCTCCTTAGTTACTGTCGCTATGTTCCGACAAGCTACGCCGCTCTCACGCTCTCACCATGTTCTCACGCAGTGAAAAATACATCGCGGAGCAGAGACAAAGAACGTATATTTACAAGAAGTGAAAGCCAATAGAACGTTCCATTGCAACACCAGCGCCCAGCAGCAGCGCTATGCTTCCGCCATTTTGGGGTGAAAGCCACTCGGCAGTCATATATTATACATATATTTAGTCCAGTGCAGAGGTCATTTTTGCGTTGAAATAATTATGTAAAAAGAGGGGGCAGCGCCAGATAATTTTTAACGCAGGTGCCGAGGGGGTGCTAGATCATTGACAGGGGGAGCTGCGCACAAGTATAGCCTATTTTGTATACTATTATTAAATAAGCAAAACTTCAATATTTAATATTCAATAATTTTAATTATCACAACTAACGTTTTAATTTTACTAAACCGAATAAGCACAACATTCAGCATTCAATCAAATATATTTAAAGATTTATTATTTTTAATGTTATTTCGACATAATATCTCGTTATTTCGACATACATAATATGTGAGTGTGCAACATAATCAGAGAGTAGCCTATTTCTTTTCGTTTGGAATAGTTTCGTTTAAAGATTTAGTTGCAAGCTTTCTATATTTCTCATGTCTGAGGCATATTTCGGTTAATTTATGATGAGATTGCTCAAGTTCACGAGCACTGCAAGTGACCGCGCCGTATGTCATGATTATATTGTCTGCTATATTTGCTTATTTATTAAATCCAGGTAATTGGTTGATTAATTTTTTTTTAAATTAAGATACAATTTACACAAAACGAAATTAATTTTAAAGAATGGCTTTCTACAAAACACAACGTAATGACGAATATCATATCCTACTCATGCTGTTCCCTTTCATAATCAACATGGGGAAAAAAACATTATAATATTTGAACAAATATGAAACTAAATGCGCTTATTTAATGGCTACAACAACACGTATACAGTAGTAGTCCTACAGACTCTCTATTTGTACAACTATTAGGCCTATATAACAGCAATAGAAATAGCTTTACAGTAAACTTCTTATATCGTATATTAATGATCGTTAAAGCAAGAGCAATGTAAACAAAAACACAGCCACTGTACAAAATTGTGGCAATTATAGGATAACGGACACAGCAATGCGATCATCATGTTTGTAGCATCCAGGGGATTAAAACGTACAAAATATATTTCAGGCCAAGTGGAGTTGGTAACTAATAATAGTATTAAATGTGTAAAGTTGCATAAAATGGAAATATTCAATAATGCAAGAAAAAACTACCTCAAAAAACTGTTATCTGTGCTGTTGTCCAGTAACTCCCGTTGGAATCTTCATCCCAAAATGGCGGCCGCGCTCCCGAAGCGCCACCTAGTGGCTGTTACCAGAAAAGCATCAGAGTTTCGCCTCTTGTGCTTCTATACTCTTTGGCAGAGAGGAGACTGACAACACGCGGACAGACAGGACAGACCAGGTTACTTTTTGGTTACTTTTGATATTAAACATATTAAACAAAGTCTCAGCTTTCAACTGTGGTCATTTTTTGAAAGAAATTTAAACAATAAATACCGTTTTGTGACTCTTTAATGTGCCGTGACAGATCGCAGAGCATCAGTTAAAGCTGCTCGTGATCCGATCATCTCTTCCTTCTAGTTCATTTATAGCATCAAATAAACATGAACGAACATAAGTAGGAATGTTGTTTTAACCGCGGAAAGGCGTCAGTATATTTAGTTTTTCAAGTTCAAATCCTCCCATGTATCTACTAACTCTACTGGCTGCTTTTTCGGACAAAATGGCGGATGGCGAAGTATGATTGGTTAGAACACCTGTCAATCAAGCTCCACGCGAAGGGTCAATTACACCCAAGAACAGAACACCACAATCGCTTAGGCGCCATTCTGCTCCAGTGTAAACAATGACGAACTATGATTGACAGCTCGCTCACGAGCGAGGGCGGGTCTGTGTTGAAACGCTGCTGTCAATCAACAATCGTGGGAGGGGCGTGCGAGCTTGTGACGTCACAGGCTCGAACGGCTCGAGTTGAGGCAGGGGAAAACATGTAAGATGATTACAACAAATCCACTGGATGGATTTTTATCATTATATGATGGATGTGTACAGGCACTGCCAACACACATTTCAATACAATCAACTTGTAAAAGTGCATGTACCATTATATGACCCCTTTAATATTAGTTTAATTTTTTTTTTTACAATCTTACAATAAAGATAACACATTGAAAGTTCAAAACAAATTAAATGTTACATTATTAGAGACAGGAAAAACATGTAGGAATATTTACATACAGATATTGCACATTGTTGCCACTGTTTGGTCAAATTTGTTAAAGCATTAAGAAAATCACAAATATTTGATTTAGAGATGTTATGCAGGCATGCTGATTGAAAATTATTGGTTCTATAAATGAAAGATTATAGACTTTTGATGTTATATGTGAATTGTCAACCTACAATTTTAAGACAAACATTTTATAATCTTATAAAACAAAATTACATAATGACAAAAATGAACTTAAATGAACAACTGTAAAATGAATAATTAAAAATGTAACAGCTCTGAGGTTTAGAGGTTGTGGGTTTTTGGCCACATTTTCTCTGAACACATTTACAGGAAGGTCACTTTAATCTAAAATAATTCCCTTTTTTAAGATTTTTTTTCTTTTTCATGTAATAATTCTGATAATATTTTTGATATGCAAATATATTAAGTAGTTATTTGGATATGCAAATTGGATCAAAATAAATGCATTCTCGTTTCATTAAGATATGGTGGATCTGTGGGATCTTTCTGTTTTTTGGCCGGTAGTGAGTATTGTTGTCTTCAGGGAAAGCAGATGTTTCTCCCAGTGACACGGATCTGACTCCATGTGTTAATGCTGCTCCACGAAGTTTGTCTCTGTCCTGTTTGAGAAACCATGTGTTACTTTCAGCTTTCAGTTTGATGGCGAAAATAAACGCGGTCATCAAGCGCCACCTTGTGGTGGAGAGATCACATGATCTGAGATGGCACCATAGAACAGCCAAGTTATCTATCTTTCTTTTATAATTTATATTTTAATTTGAATATTTATTATTATTCATTTTATTATAATAGACAACTACAAGTATTACTAATGTATGTATTAATTCACTGCATTTTCAATTCAGTGGCTGTTATGTATGCCTAGCATTTTCAGAATTAAGCTTTAAACAATTGTTACCTTTCAATAAGTACACTTTTTAGTGTACAAATGTCTCAGTGCAAAAACCTCTATTGTCCCTCATGTGCCCCCTGGTGGATATTTGCATGTATGACAAGTAATTATTATAGGACATCAGATACAAGTTTACTCTAGAATTGACATGAACAAACCACTAACTGAAGAAGACATGTTTCATTTTAAAGTTGGGCTTACGCTTTTATTTCTGTACTCACATGTTTGCATGTTTGTTGGGGATCATGTGGTTGCTGTAGGTCAGGATGGGAGCAACACTTTCTTCATCCTCTGGAACCTGCAACGAAGTAAATTAAAGATAAATATACATAATTTTATGATTATATAAATACAAATTATCTTTACAAAAAATATTATATATATATATATATATATATATATATACAATATTCTTTAAATATATATATATATATATATATATATATATATATATATATATATATATATATATATATATATTAAAAGTAGTATTCTTACATAATTTAATAATAAAAATAAGTTAACTGTTCTCTGATGTTGGTTAATGGTCACATGACATGCAGGTAAACAATGTTTTTGTAATCTTTTTTTGTAAGTTTTATTTATATAAATATATACTTTGTGGTCCGTTAATGATTCCACACCACACACACACACACAACACACACACACACACACACACACAACCCACACCAATCTTGTACAATATTGATTTAAAAAAATGTAAAGAGACAGAATATATTACATTCTTTGTTATCAACAATGCATTAAATATTACATTACGTCAGGGTTTCATGATGGAACTGCATGCAGGTGATTTGTGAGTTTAAGGAAAAGCTATTAAGTAACTAATAAGCTAATTGCTAAGTAATACAATATTTTTATATAATTTATTAAACAAATCAAAAAAGATTTAAAAATATATATTTGTTTACCTGCATGTCATGTGACCATTATCCGACCTCAGAGAACTTAATTGTATTATTATGGACTTAATTGTATACATAGAAATACATGGTAAAGGACTCAGAGTGATAATAATAATACTAATTCAAATGAATCAAATAATTAACGTGTTCATCAGTAGTTGATATTATATAGATAATTGCTAAATATTAAATATTCATTTTTTGAGAAGAGAGAGAAGGAGGAGAGAGAGAGAGAGAGGAGAGAGAGAGAGAGAGAGAGAGAGAGAGAGAGAGAGAGAGAGAGAGAGAGAGAGAGAGAGAGATTATTGCCTTGTAAAACAATTTCTCTGTAAACATTTCAAAGAAAAAAACAATCGTCTGACCTCCCAATAGATCTCGTCCTCAAAGCAGTTTTCATCTGCAGGATCCCCCCAGATGGGCAGCTTCAGAACCAGGCCTGTTGGTGTAACAATACAGCTATGTCAACATGATAAATGTGACATTCCATTACAAACTGAAATCTAATATGCCCGTCCAGTCACGTTAGCTGAAGATCAGGTGTATTGTAGACCGACTACCAAAATGTCATCTACACTACACGGTCCTCTCTAGTTTTCATGTTATGCACCACACCTGTGCCATGACACAACAAACAATTGCAACAAAAGCCCTTCAAATCCGCAAGCTTTTCATACGCATTGTATGGTGTACTGGGCACACAATGAGGATCCATCACGTACGCACTTAAAATGGATTCATCTCTCAAAAAGACTCTTACCAACTAATATACCGCCTCCGATTCCAAAACACAAGGCCACGCAGAGTCCGGCCGCCTGGTATCCTCCCTGCACACTGGGCACCCGTTTCGCAATCGCTCCCGTAAAGTCAAATGTGTTTTCCAACCTGAAACGGACAAATATTGCAGTGATCTAAGTGGGCACAATAATCATCATATTTTTTGTACTACTAATACATTATTAATATTACTACTTAGTACCAATGTTAACATTATTATTTAATATAATTTAAAAAGACTGTTGTTCTTGTATATTATTCAACTATAATCAATAACATTAACATTAAATACTATTGTTTAAGGTGCTCTAAGTCACGCCAAAAATTTTTTTTGTCACATACAGCAAACATCTCCTCACTCTCCGCTAGCTGCTGTCCCCTGAACACACTGTAGAAATACGTGGTCTCTGCAAACACCCCAGGCTCCACAAACGGCAACAAAAACAAACTGGGCTAACCCGCACCACGAAACACAACAAACTGTTCCAGCCAATAACAGACGAGAAGGGTTTGGGGGCGGGGTTTAGGGGGTTAGTGCGCGGATGAGGAGGAGGGAGGGTCTAGCTAGCCTCCATTTTGTTTGACAATACCTTAAACGTCAACAAGAAGTGACGTCACCCGACATCGCTTAAAGCACCTTTAATAATAATATCAACTATTATTAAGAAAACAAGTATTATTATTATGCAAAGGTTATTTTTTTAATGCAATATGAAAATTATTTAACATGAAATACATATATTGTAATTTATTATTATTTACTGACCCTAACTCTCCATAAACGGAGCTGGTGGCGGCAGCGGCGGAGATGGCGCCCACAATTCCTCCAATGACCCCTGGCATAGCGTGCAGGTTATGGATTCCACACGTGTCCTGAATCTTCAGCTTCTCCTCCAGGAACGGCTGAGGACGAGAGACAAACGAGAGATTTGTGCAATCATAAGGGATAGTTCGCCCAAAGATGAAAATTCTGTCATCCTTTACTAACCCTCATGTTGTTCCAAACCTGCATGAGTTTCTTTCTTCTGCCGAACACAAATAAAGATATTTTGAGGAATGTCACTGACCAAACAGTTGACAGTAACTATTGACTTCCATACTATAGATGTCTGCTACGGTCAACTGTTTGGTCACAGACAATGTCAAAATATCTTCTTTTGTGTTCAGCAGAAGAAAGGAACTCATCCCTATAACAAAAGACAATTTCTGCAAAGCTTTAAGTGTCACAATGATCTTGATTGAATAAATCCAGTTAAATACTGTAAATAATTGAAGGAACGCAGATGGTTTAAAATAAGAAATAATTCATCTGACAGGTAAGACTCACCGAAATAAAAATGTAACCCATCGTGGAAATAATGCCACAGAAGAAACCCACAATCAAAGAACCGTACGGCATGAGCATAAACTCAGCGGCGGTTCCCACAGCGACTCCGCCTGCCAGCGTGGAATTCTGGATGTGAACCTGGACGGAGAAAAAACATGGCATTTTAACCTCTAGCAGGACTTGGGTTCAAATTCACATATGCACAGTGCTCCAAGTGGGGGAAAAACATGCGAGAAGTGTCAGTACGCAAGAAAAAGTGAGGGTACGCATACACATTACTGACTGGACAATCATAAAAATGTATTGGTCAACCACCAATGATATTCCAAGACTTGTCCTGTCATTGCATTAACTGGATAATAATAATAAAAAAAACATAATAATAGTTAGGGGTCACAAGACAATACACAATATTGGGTTCATGAGAACGAGATGATATTTTAACACCATTATTAAAGGTGCTTTAAGCGATGTCGGGTGACGTCACTTCTTGTTGACGTTTAAGGTATTGTCAAACAAAACGGAGGCTAGCTAGACCCTCGCTCCTCCTCATCCGCACTCTAACCCCCTAAACCCCGCCCCCAAACCCTTCTCGTCTGTTATTGGCTGGAACAGTTTGTTATGTTTCGTGGCGCGGGTTAGCCCAGTTTGTTTTTGTTGACGTTTGTGGAGCCTGGGGTGTCTGCAGAGACCGTTTATTTTTATTTTTACAGTGTGTTCAGGGGACAGGCAGCTAGCGGATAGTGAGGAGATGTTTGCTGTATGTGACAAAAAATGTTTTGGCCTAAAAACGTGTGACATCGCTTAGAGCACCTATAAGAAATCTTCAATGACAAAATAGTATTTTATTCGACTGAAAGACGTCACAATGCTGGTGCATTTTAGATAAAGATAATTTTGGTAATCGAGTAATTGGTCGATTATTTCACAGATTAATTGGACAATTTTTGTTGGACAACAGCCTTTAAAATAACTTTTAATCTACTTTAATTATTCTTCGATCTAATTTAAGTCTTATTTTTACGCATAAGTGAATCAGATCTGCCAAAAAAAAAGCTGAGATTGCTCACCATGTCTAGTTTGCCAGTTTTCTCGAACAGGCTGGAGATGGCGACTGCCGTGAGGACGGTGGAGGCCAAGGCCAGGTATGTGTTGATGGCAGCTCTGTGCTGACCGTCTCCATGATCAGCAATGGCAGAGTTGAAACTTGGCCAGAACATCCACAGGAAAAGGGTTCCTGCACAAGACACCAGAATGATCATGTGAACACTATCTAATAGAATAACCAGTAGTCCTTTCAGTTTCTAAAACGCTTCACGTTTAATCCTAAAATATAACACAAGCTTAAGCTCAACAAGACTCTTACCGATCATGGCGAACATGTCCGAGTGGTAGACGGACCCGTTCTTATCTTTGCTCTTATCCAAATCAGGGCGATACAAAACCCATGAAATGGACAGACCATAATAAGCTCCAAAAGTGTGGATCACCATGGAGCCGCCAGCATCTTTGGCCTAACAGGGATTGAATCATTGATCAATATAACATAATAGGGGTGTGCGTCACAATATATCCCAATTCAAAAGTGACAATATGTAATGTGTATAGTTCACCCAAAACAAAAAATTAAAGGAGTCATAATGTAGTATTAACTTTGATACCCACGCTCTACTATAGTCATTTCATGCCCTTCTAAAAAAGAAAAATTGGAAAAAAAATAAACACAGAGCTCGTTTGACCCTTATTTCTGAATGCATTATTGTCTCGCGAGATCTAATGCGAGGTTTTGGCTGTCGTGGACGGTCATTTTAATAATGCAAATGAGGGGCGCGTTGATTGGTGGCAGGAAGGAGGGGGCTTGACACCGCAGGTAACTTCAGCATATCATTCCAAAAAGAGATCATGGCGCAAGTTGTGAATGAACCCGACCTGGCCGCGACCTACGGGATTCAACCGTATATGTTTGAGCCAGACTCTGAACCAGAGCTGGAAACGGAAGATGAACAACAGTCAATGGAAGGACGTCTACATCAGCATGTCTCTGAATGGTAAAGACAATTTTTTTTTACTGAGAGCTAACAACATAAGTTTAGCTTTAATTTAATGTAGATTGCATTAACGGAGATGTAGTCTACTTTATTTTCAGTTTACAGTGGTTATAGAGATTAACGTTTGCTATAATGTGTTGTTTTTGCCTTTTTTGACGTTGTGGTTTTTAGACATTCAATAATTTTCATACGTAACGTTATGTTTTTCTTTATGTTTATTATTTCTTGACTGTTTTTTTCAATTTATCTATCCTTATCTATTATATAAAAAAATCAATACAATGTTATGTTGTCATTGTTATATTATATACGTTTATATTAAATAATAGCTGTATCATTTTATCATCGTTACTGTAGTGTAAAACAAAGTGGAAAGATGTGGCTAGCATTCGTAGAGTCCATTCCCCGTGTTTACATCACATACATTAACCGCATTAGTAGTTAGCTGCTGTTTGTTACACAAAATATAGTAATAAAAACACAGTCTTACCGTTTCAAATTCAGGCAAGTCCCTGATTGTTGGAATGACACCTTTTTCCAAACGTAGCTTCGATGCCAACTTCGCCTGATATTGCCCCAAATTTGTAAAAGATTATTTTGTGAAATGTTTAGCGCAGACACCTAACGTTGAGCAAGTTGAGATGGTTGTTGGAACAGCGTCATTAAAAATAAATTTCATCCACTGGTCCCTTGTAGTTTGGTCAGTTTTGGGTAAAGAAAAAAACATTAGAATGTGGATTATGACCACAGAGCAACTCGCGTGTGCACTACGTTTCTGCATCTTTCTTGACTGAATATGATGGGGAGAGGGGCAGGGCGGGCCTCCTCTGCGGTGTCCATATATGGTATATCCGGCCCCGTCTTGACGTCAAGTCGGGGGAGAAATTGAAATCTCGTATTTGAGTGCGCGTGCACGTTGGCTAGTTTAAGAACCCTGGGGTAAACAAACGCTTCACTTTTGAATATCGGCATCCCGGCCAATCGTTAGTCAATCATAACATACATTGATTCTCATGGAAAAGTGAAAATTGCACATTATGACTCCTTTAAGTTTAAGTGTCAGTACTACATTAAACCACTTTATATAAATGTTGAATATAGTATAATAATGCAATGGGGGAATATTTGTGGGTCCTGGTAATGCCAAATGTCTTATTTTACCAGTAAAAAGCCTGGCCTATACATTAGTCGGTGAAAGAGTACAAGCATATTCATCTAAAATAATTCAGTATTTTCAGCTTCAGAATCATGAATATTTGTATGCTGGTGTCACCATTGTCCTGTGCATTGGGTTTCCAGCGCCAAGTTCAAGCCTATTTACACCCACAATGTAATATCAAATGTAGCATTTTAATCAACAGTACATTTTTATCATGTCTTGGAGTATCGCAATAATATCGTATCGTGATATGTATCGAATCGTGACATGAGGGTATTGTTACACCCCTAATTAAAAATAAAACACGCACGCACACACACACCAGTGATTGTAACTGTATAAAACACTATGTTAAAAAATAATATCTTAGGTGCTCATTATCTTTGATAGCCTAGCGATGAGACTCACGCGGAGGACGCTCAGGATGATGTTCTCTTCCACAGCGAACAGCGTGACCCCTAACAGCGTCATCACCAACAGCTGCACGGGACTGACCTTCCCCAGCACGGCCCCGTAGGCGATCAGACACCCCGCCACACAGAAATCTGCATTGATCAAGCTGAACACAGGGTCCTATTCGTTTCAGCCCTGAACTTACATTACCTTTGATTTAAAGGGATAGTTCACCCAAACATTAAAATTCTGTCAGTAATTACTCACCCTCATGTTGTTCCAACCCCGTAAGACCTTTGTTCATCTTCGGAACACAAATTAAGATATTTGTGATTAAATCTGAGAGCTGGATCACTCCTCCATAGGCTTCTAAGGGATTGAAACTTGACAGCCCCGAAAAGTTATTAAAGAAATCGTTAAAATAGTCCAAGTGACTCCTAAGCTGTTGACGTAGTGTAACAGCGCAGCGCTTCTGTGTTATATCACACGTAGCCTCACTATTGGCCGACGCTGGTCATGTGTGTGATGCGTGTGACGTTCAACCAGAAGCGTTGCCAATAACACTACGTGAAGTCTCCAGGCCCAAAGAGAATACTTGAATATAGTCCCTATTTTTGTTTGTTTTTTGCGCTCAAAAAGTTTTCTCGTAGCTCGATAAACTTAAGATTGAGCACTGTAGTCACTTGGACTCTTTTAACGATTTCTTTAATAACTTTTCGGGTAAAGAAAGTTTCAATCAGTTTCATCCTTAGAAGCCTATGGAGGAGTGATCCAGCTCTCAGATTTAATCACAAATATCTTCATTTGTGTTCCGAAGATGAACGAAGGTCTTACGGGGTTGGAACGACATGAGGGGAGTAATTACTGACAGAATTTTCATTTTTGGGTGAACTATCCCTTTAATTCAGTTTGAAGAGTGTACTTAGTACACAACCAAAAGTGTTACATGACCATAAATTTGGAATTTTTATAACTTATACAAAGTAGCAAAAAGTGCTGATTACAAAATAAAGTGGTGCCTGCATCTGCATAATAGGATCATTCACTTTCCAGTTTGGTCAGGCTTTTTTTCTAATTACTGTTTAAATTCAAAACAAATCCACAGGGAAGTGACACCTGCAAACTGGTCTGTCTGTATAGTGTCCTAAATTATCAACACTAGGTTCACATGCAAAAACTGCAGATTTTCTTCATAAATCTTCAAACAAATGTGGAAATCAGGTAATTCTGATGTCTAATGCAGAGATTTATATATCAGTATTAATTAGGAGTGTATAGGTTTTAAATAAAGCTTCAAGCGCCCCTTGACAACTGTAATAACTCACCAAAAAGAACATACCTTTCTATCCCGATCTTGATCTTTCCATCAGCTGGGTCCAGAGAATGAAACCAGCCTTGCATCAGAAGAGCCCACTGGATGCCGAAAGCCGCAATCAGGAAGTTGAACCCGACGGCGCCAAAGCTATAGCGCTTCAGGAAGGTCATGAGAAACCCAAAGCCCACGAAGATCATGACATGAACATCCTGAAAACCTGCAGGAAAAACAAACTAAACGTTTCCAATTCACCCAATCAAAACCATAGCGAGGAGGATCAGAAGAAATCAAATAGAAAGAGGTGTAGTAAACACATTCAGAATTGAAAAACCAAGAACGTTTGAAAAACATCTGAATATTTGGTCTACGGTGGTTAGGTGCATAAAGACGGATGTGTTTTAGAGCAGGGGTTTTCAAACCTTTTCTTGATGCCAAGGACACACAAACATGATGATCTTCCTGATATATAGAAGCAGCTATAATACTATATACAGTAATGTAGATTAGCATTTAAAAGACGCATCAGTATTGTTTTTATGTTTTTGAAAGAAGTATCTTATGCTCACCATGGCTGCAATTATTTGATCAAAAATACAGTAAAAATGGTAATATTGTGAAATACTGTTACATTTTAAAATAACCGTTTTGTTTCTTTCCATATATTTTAAAATGTAATTTATTCCTGTGATCAAAACTGTATTTTCACCACATTCAGAATATCATAGATTCTTACAAGTTGGTTCATTTGATTTGGACTAGTACACTGTAAAACAATTTTTTAAATCTTTTTTATTTTTATAAATATTGAAAAAATGTGCTACAGTAAAAACGGTTTAAAAATGCTGTTCAAAAGTTTGGGGTCGGTAAGATTTTTAATGTTTTTAAAAGAAGTCTCTTCTGCTCACCAAGGCTGCATTTATTTGATTAAAAATACAAAAACCCAGTAATATTGTGAAATATTATTTCAATGTAAAACAGCTGTTTTCTATGTGAATATCTAGTAAAGTGTAATTTATTCCTGTGATCAAAGCTGAATTTTCCGCATCATTACTCCATTTTAATTCAGGTAAAAATAAAAGTGTCATTATATGAAATCATACCTTGATCTTTAGAAATATTATCCGAATTACAATAAAAAAAGTTGTTTTTATAAGTTAGCATCAACGTTTACATCTGCCTTTAGAAAGCAAAATGAAATTGTACTAATTTATAAGCAATAATGATGTTAAAACATTTTATAAGCACCCTCAGTTGACTATGGAGTGTTTTAGCACGTCACAAACTGTAATCTGAGCCTTTTGGTGACATAACTGAGGTCAAAGCAGCAGCAAATTCGACTAAAAAGTAGCAGAGATGAAAAGTAATGACGCTTCAGTTTCTCAGAACAAGACCGTGAAGATGTTCTGGTAGGAATGCACTACAAGGACATCTCCATGCTGGTGACACCGCTAATGAAAACAGACAGTGCTATGGTTTCTGAACGAGCCCTTATTTCCACAGAGAGTCTGCTGGCGATCGCTACCGTGAAACCTCTCCCAGAAACTGATCACACTTCTTGCTTCTTTAACAACGTTGTCCTTTTATTCTGGACAAGCTTCACCTTGAAAACCTTCTCAACCGATGATGCAAAACTCAAGGTTTGTGTAAAAACAACAACAAAGAAAAACCGAACTCTTACAGTAAAAGCTGCCTGGATAAATTACAAGTCTTGCGAAGTTTTCTGGACCGGATTTATACAAAACATATATTTTTTTTGTGCCAAGTAACTCAAGTTCATTTGGATTTAGCAGGTGTGAGGCATTCGTTTTCAGGAACATTAAACGGTTGATTCACCCAAAAGTGAAAATTCTGTCTTTAATAACTCACTCTCCTCTAGTTCCAAACCCTTTCGTTCGTCTTGAGAACACAAATGAAGATCTTTTTGATGAAATCTGAGACCTTTCTGCCCCTCCATTGACAGCTACACAACTGACACTTTGACGCTTCAAACGGTTCATAAAGAGATCGTAAAACTAATATGAATGAATTGAGCGGTTTAGTCCCAATTTTCTGATGAGACTCTCGCTTTATATGATGAACAATTTAATTTAGGCTTTTATTCACATCTAAAAATTCATCAACGTATTTCAAATGAGAGCTGGGTGAATATATGTAGAGCACAATGGATCACTACTAGTTCGAACACCTGGCGTGAGTTTGGTTGGAAGAAAATAATCAGGTTTTTTATTACACCTATTCAAAAGCGACACCAGGTTAGTGGTGACTCATGCTGGAGGCTCTGTGGTTCCTCGGGAGCCGGCTATTTCCATATTTTCTGGGACTGCCCAAAATTAGGCCCTTACTGGTCACAAATATGTGAGCATTTAATCATGTATTTGGTAGTAAATTACCTTGCAATTTTGAAAATGTGCATTTAGGCAACGCTGATGTTAATAACTGGAGAAATAAGGACAAGAGGTTGCTTTGGATACTACTGGCAGCGAGTAAAAAAGCCATAACCAGGAAATGGTTAAAACCGGACCTTCCGAACCAATGAGGTTCATTCTTGTGTTACGCAGCACATTTGAGCTTCCTTAAAAACCAAAAGGTTCATTCTCGCGCATCAAGCAGGTTCGGTTGAGCTTCTGTTTGCTGATTAATATTTATATGTGGATAAAAGCCTAAATTCAATTGGTTCATCATATAAAGTCTCTTCAGAAAATTTGGACTAAACCGCTCAGTTTAACTTTCAGACGGTTCAAAAAGTTCATCTGAACTTTTTTAAGCATCAAAGTAGTAGTTGCGCATTAAAAAGATATTAATTAGTGTTTTGAAGATGAACAAGAGTCTTACAGATTTTGAACGAGATGAGAGTAATTAATGACAGAATTTCACATTTTTGGGTGAACTGTCCCTTTAAGTGGTATCAAATCTCACAAAGCTAACAAATGAGTTTAAGCTTAACATCACCACTCTTCTGTTTACCAAGCACTCCATCCAATCCTTGCTCTATCAGTGAACATTTTCATAACCGGTCTGAAAGTGGACTTCTAGATGAACTCCAACAGACTTCTGCAACGACAGCCATGACAAAACATGTCCAATGACACATGATCAGTCCGCAAACAATAGTTTGTGTCCGAGTTCATACACCACCTGTCATCCAACACTTGAAACATTGATAGTTGGAGAACAGTGGATATTCTGACCAGAAGTACATCTATAGATGACTGAAAAATTCAACCACACCTTCAACGAATCAAAAGATGACAATGAATGGATACTGATCCTTACATAATCATAGAGCAAACAAACCTGTACCACTGTCCCCCATGTGCATAAGGAGGTATGCATGTGTGTTTTCAAGAGAAAAGCTTACAGATGAAGCATCTGATAAACATTAAAACCACAATCAATGAACAACAGTGAGGCATTTGTTGGATTTTTAAGAAAGAGAGACAGATGGATAAAATATTTAAGAAACCACAACATTAAACCAACAATATTAATAGAATACAAGTTAATTATTTACTCGGTAAGCCTACACATTTTGGTTATTGTTTTATATAGCTATATATATAATAGATTTTTATATTTATCTTAGATTGATCCATAACATGATGCACTTACTTGGATATCTGAAGTAGAAGTCATTCTCAATATCACTTGTGATATTTTTTTCCTTTTTGGTGTCAACCCAGTGCGTGTCTGACTCCTCATCATACCGCACAAATACCCCAAAAAGAATAATCATAGACAACTGCCAGACGAAACACACGGCAGGTAAACTGAATTTGATGTTAGTGTTCTTTGGCCGGTCGCACATGTTTCCAGTGCAGTTCCCCATGTCTGCAGGTTGTTCCTGACTGAGGAGGACTGGTGGTGATGTTGTTTAGAGACGTGGACGCGCATCAGAGGACACTTTTAAACGGTGGGAGCGGGAGGTGTGTCTGCATCTCCAATACTCGCCCCCCTTCCTCAGAAAAGAAAACATTTGCGAGAAATGTCTAAGGATGATTGATTGCTAAGTTATGCAACATGTTGCTTTCGAGTTAAAATCATCTGATTTGTTGCAGGGGAATTTGGAGTCAGTTCAGTTCTGATATGTGTATTTCGGGTATTTTCTGGGTTGATCGTATATTGATCGCGGTGACGCCATTCTACGCCATTAAACGCTACTGTCGTAATTTGCGCGGGAAGTTATTTGGCTACGTTCTAAATGAGCAGCTAGTGTGCTGCTTCCTGAATTCCATGAATACTATACACTCAGGTTTCAAAAGCATTATTTTATTCATTTTTGAAAAAATATAAAGCACGTGATTTGTTGTGAGAACTAAATAAGTTTGACTCATAACATGAAATTAACCTAGCATTTCCCCCCATTTTATTTACTGGAATTATATGTTTATAAATACCTATAAATTAACATTTGGTCCCAAAATATCTTGCTAGATTTATTTAGGCTACATTTGCAATGGCTTTTCTGTTAATAGAAAATGAATTCCATGCATTTTGTGTATCTTTGATGAAAATAAGTTAAAATGCTTGCTTGGAAATACATATAGGCCTAGTCGAAGCTGTCAAACTTACCTCAAAACTTGATATGTCAATGCTTGGATTTTGTTTCATACATGAATTCAATTATTTAAACCTTTTTACAGAACATTTTTTGGAACATTTTGTTTTTTTCTTGCAATCGTTCCTGAATCTGATGGATGTAATTGTGCAACGTGCACGTATGTTACAGTTAAACCTGGTGAGCTTTTCTTTCTCCAGGCATTGACTCAATGGATGTGTTTGACCTCAGTGGATTAAACTTGTTAATGATTGATCTGACAGAAAATGTGCTTGTATGCATGAATGAGACCATTAATGTTCACTGTTTCCCCTTGTAATTAATTGTGAAGATTGAGAACTGTGACATGATGAAGGAGTATTTTCCCGAGGCTCAGGATATTTTTAGAAAATGGACACCTTAACCTCCTGCTTAAACAGAACATTTCCTGTCTCCATTGGGTATTTGACATTGTCCCAAATGGCCCACTTAATGTGTACTTGTGGTCTTACGATGGTTGTCAAATGTCCTATTTGTTCTGACAGGCTATGTGGCATTACGTCAACAAAGTATGGACCAGGAGGAGGACAAGCAAGGTCTTAGGACGCCATGCTTCATGGGTTCCTAAGGCAGAGTTTATAGAGTGCAACAGTGCTTGCCCACTTTTTCAGCGGGATTGATTCTGGAAGTATTTTTTTCCATGGGGATTTCAAAAAAGGGAGAGGGTGCTTCATCTTTTGACTCTCTGATTGGAGGAATTTTCTGTACTGCTTTCAGGATTATTAGTTCTAGTATGTTTAATTTTTTAGATCTGCCTTGCGGTCTCCAGCTCCACCTTGACAAGGGGACAAGCCGCCGACTTCACCTCGCCGACCAGTCGGCTACTCCGGGCTTCCTCGTCCCTCGGGCTTCGCCTCGGTCAGTCATCGCTTTACCGCCGCCATGGACTCCGCCTCAGTCCGCTCTCCTCCGGCACCCTGGCTCCACCTCGGCTCCTCATTGATCTCCATATTCATCAGTGTCGAGTGGTCTCATTGGCTCTTCAGGTCTCCTCTTCCATCAGGTCCATCTCAGTCTGTCATCCCTCCTTCGACTCTGCCATGGGCATTCATCCTGCTCTCTCCCTCCCTCCTTAGTTGGACTGCCAGGTCATGCTTTTCCGGCAGGAGGGAAGGGGGATGTGTCCGTGTTATATTCTAAACGGTTTCGTTTTCTTGGTGTTTCATTTTCATTGTTTCTTGTTTGGTTTGTTACTCAGTTGCTGATTATGTCCACCTGTTGTTCATTAAGTTACCTCATTACTCCATGTGCATTTAAGCCCTTAGTTTCCTCTGTTCATTGTGCCGTGTTGTTTTTGTTATAGTGATTGTAAGTTTCTCGCGTGTTCCCTTTGTATTTTGTTTATTAAAGACTGTTTTGAGTTCTCCATTGTTGTGCGCTTTGTAACAGACACTCAGCGTCACAACAGCATCATGGGTAATGTAGTTTTTGCACAAATTCGACTGTTAAACATGATTATTTTAAAATAAGCTCAAATAGGCTGATGTCTTCAACAGAAGCAAATAACAACCTACGTAGGTCTGCTTCAACACTTTTATAAGTTAACGTTAAAAATAGATTTTCTAAAAAAAGGGTTTTTACTTCCAGAACCCGACTGTTGCACTCTATCCCACAAACCTGACTCGATATGCCACAGGCAATTGCCGTAGCCACTATAACCTGCCGTTGACATGTTTATGCTCTCGTTAGATCCACACAGTTTATTTAGAAGTTGCGCTGGAGGGTTAAACGTTTCATGTGTAATGTTCATGTTATTCGTTGCGCTCTGCTAACGTTCTTCTGTCTGCAGGCGTCACTCAGTGCTTATCCTGGATCTTTGAGGGCTGATTAATATTTGTTACTGATTCATGGAGATTGTAGCTTTATGCATGAGCAAAATTTTTTCTTTTTTATTCTTTATCTTTGCAAATGTTAAAACAAAACATTGTTACGGTATATGCTTCCTTTAAAGGTTCATGCATACTCAACTTCTGTTTTCCCTTGTTTAAGTCCCAAGGGTCACTACATTGTAAGGTTTCTTATAAGATTTGTTTCACTTATGTAATGCATTGTACCAATTAAAGAGATTAGCCTAACGTGTATAAATTATTAATCATAAATTACTGCCACCTCTGGTCCTTCAACCTATTTTGTATTGTTTCAGTATTGTCCAATTAAAGTTCCTTTTGACTGGAATTTTATAATATTAAACATTTAGATATGGTTTTGGACAAATGATATATAAGCATGTCCTCTGTTTAGGTGTTATGAGGGGCCATCAAACCCTTATTTGCACCTTGAATGTTTAGTCATCACTGTTTTATTGATTGATGAATGTACTTGAAATCAAGTCAGGGTTTGACCTCTATTGGTTGATTCAAACCTCAGCAACAAGTATGATCAGTTCAGTAAAGTACAAGGCTAATGTATCACCTCTGGAGGGTTTGTGGTACCAGGTTAGATTGCAGATAAAAGGGTCTGTACAATATACACATAAGGGCTTTTGTTGTGGTGTGAAACTGATGACACAGGTCTCCTCAGACCGGTTTAGTGTTAGTTACGGCAACCATCACCTGGAATTAATAGGTATTCTCGGCCACAGAGAGCGTTTAAATGATGCCAGAGTGGTTTTACGTTGTCTGGGTTGGATCCTCTCAGGCGTGCGGTTTCGATTCGACACGTGGGAGGGATATTCACCGCACCGAGCTTTAACAGGACAGTCAAAACTGTGCTTTGAGGTGAAATTCCTGTTGAATAACTATTATGAGCCACAAGGGAAGATTAATATCTTTTCATCATCAAACTAGCTTTTCTTTCAGGCTCCTTTTGTACAGAAGAAACATACACCTCATGCCTGAATGAGCGTTTGCTGGGCGGTGTGTGTGTAGCACAACCTGCTTTGTTCATCACGACTCGATCTGATCAAGAACTGATTCAGACGAAATCGTGTCCACTTACCGTTTCTATGAAATACTGCCATTGTGTAGCCTACAGTTCAGACGTCAGGCTGTTTGTTTGGATGGAACATTCCATAATGGAACCGTGATATTATCAGAAATCATGTTTATAGCATATAGTCCTGAGCAGTGTTGGGTGTTATTGTTTAAAGTAACACCAAGTAACTTTTCCTCTTCGGTCATCCTACTGGTTGGAAACGAAATTGTCCATTGCCGCTGTCGTAAATAATTTAGCCCACCGTCGCACGCACGCTCGCTGTTTATCCAGCACCGGCTTTAGAATGAACGATGTCCACAGACAAGGTTACATGATTTCATGAAAGGAAGATGTATTGTGACATCAGAAACGAAGAAAAACGAAATAATGACTATTGTAGGGCTTGACGTAAAGCAGTCGAATTTTGTAGTTCTTTTTGCGGTTGGGTTACTACCCGAACCCCGAAGTTAGGCTACATAGTGCCAGTAAAAGCGATACAGACCCCGTCAGGCTATAGCAGAAGTGCCTTTCACCCTGTTACGACTTGATGAACCACTGATACGATTTTGGAAACATTATTTTAAGGTAAACAATGTTACAGTGTTGCTTTAAGCAGGCTAATCAAATTACAGTAATTTAATTACCTTTACCTTGAAAAAGTAAAGTAAGGGATTACTTTAAAATTTTCTGTAATTCAATTAGGCCTACTTCTGATGTAACTGCATAGCCTGCTGTAGCCTATAGACAGAACAAATCACAGGCCTATAAAACAATAGTGGATTTAACATCAAAATGTAATGTTAAAATGTATGTTTTTAATGTAAGAAAAATGTAGGCTATGCAATTGTATATTTAAAGAATCAAAAGTGCAGTTTCGTCTTGTATTGTTCAACTGGTTAGAGGTTGATATGGGATTTAGAAAGTAACAAGTAATCAAATAACTTTGAGTTAGTTCAGTAATCTAATAATTACACAGGCCTAATTAATAACTTGTAGAGTAACTTCCCAACACTGGTCCTGAGATGGACAAAATAATGGTTGATGTTATTTTATAATGAAATAAATGAAGTATTATAAACAGGGTTGCTGCACACTTTTAAAGTCAAATTTAAGGCCTTTTAAGACCTTTTTAAGACCTGAAGAAATCAAAATTAGCCTGTGTGTAATATTGACAAAAATATATCTCAATATGTTCAAAGGTTTAAAGATAAATTAGATGATATTTTACTGATTGTGTTTTTGTACTGGTACCATGGCTGGTTTAGGCCTGTTGTTGACAGCAGACTCATGAGGTATTCATATTTTTCATATATGCAGTGCAGAAATTAACATTTTTATTAAGGAGCAATATTTGCCACCTTAAATTGATTTCAGGGGCATTTTCACTTATATATGGACATTTTTTTCTAAACGTTTGCATAACCTTTTATGTCAAATTCTAACATCAAATTAAATTCTAATAGTAGGCCTACAGTACCACTGTTACCAGTCAAATTAACTCATTAAATCAAAATCCATCAGTGCAGAAGCGGCAATCATTAAAACAATAAAACAGTATCACCATATACATATTGCACACCCCTAAGCACATAAAGAAACAACTTACAATTGAACTGATATTTACCAACTTTCTTCTCCTTCTGCAGGAAACAGACGTAATGTCGCGAATGGTCACGTGAACAAGCAAATCCAAAAAGATAGAATAATACAAAAATATAGAAACGAAAATTAGATAGTTTTGATTGGGAAAGCATTTAGATACGTCAAAGTGTCATCTAAAATGTAAGACCTTTCATAAGTAAAATTAGACTTTTTATGGCCGTAAATTTTACAAATCTTATTTAAGGATTCGCGGGAACCCAAATGAAATAATTAAATTAATGAGACTTTAATGTAGCCTAATATCCAATTAAATGCTTATTTTTTTTCCTCTCAAATCAAAATATTTGAACCTCACAGTGCACTAGAGGGAGGATATCAAGTATTGATCTCAAGTATTGATATCAAGTATATATCAAGTAGAGGATATCAAGGCTGTGTGGAAGCATACTACTTTGCTGTAATATGTGCCATGTATGTTGTGCACGTGTGTTCAACGCTATCTCACGACCAATTCGTACGAATTTGTACGAATGATTAAAAGGTGGCTTATTCGTACGAATTCATACGACCTCACTCGTACGGATTCGTACGATTTGTCTAAACCCACGTGATGGGTAGGTTTAGGGGCGGGGTCAGGGGTAGGTCATTCGTATGAATTCATACGAATTTGGAATTCGTAAAATATGTACGATTTAGCAAAAATCCTACAAATTCGTACAAATTCGTACGAGTCAGGTCGTATGAATTGTTACGAATTAGCCACTCGTACAAATTCGTACGAATTGGTCGTGAGATCGGGTTGTTTTTTCCCCATGGTACCTATTACCAAATATATCTGCTAAAATAAATGCTGAACTTAGAACCAAATACTACTTTTACCACATCTTTCAATGGCAGGAATAGTAGCCTATATGCAACTCAAAATTCAGCAAAAGTATCCAACAGGGCTTTATTGCCTGGAATACTGAATCCCACAATACAATGTCTTTCCTTTTACAGCTAACAAATTGACTCAATTTTTGATCTGACTTCAAGTGACAGATTAAAACATTTGTGTTAATAAATCATATTTAATACCCCAAAATGTATTAGGTATACATTCCCTGAAATTCTCATTCAGATACAGGATAATTTGATGTGTGCTTAAAATAAAAGTGCCATCTTTATAACAAACATTTCGTGACATGCTTTTGCAATTCCGTGAATTCTTCTTGTGGCAGCAAATATTTCCGTATGATGTCTTGTACCCCGTCCTCAGTGGCGGTCTCATAGTCTTCTCTGTTTTTGAAGGGAAGGTGCCCGGCGAGCTCACACAGGGCCACATTGAAGGCAGACTCTTCTTTGGCCCCAAAACAAGACAACCGGGGCCATACGATAACCCTCACCCCGATTCGTGATGAAGACTGTTCATGCTCCCTCTGTGGAGGACAACCTCGGGTGATGAAGAGGTTGTGTGCGATGTTCCTGTCAACCAAAATATCAGTGAGTTTGCATACTGCATTGACTGCCAAATCCAGGTTTGGACCCTGGGTGTAGAACAGAAAGCCTGCTGGGAAGTCCAGGAGCCCGTACAAGTGTTTTTTAGGCAGGATCGGTTCTGCCGGGGAGCTCTCAATCCTCAGCTGGTGCTTTAGGTAGTAGCCGTGGAGATGGAGATGGTTAACTGAGGCAAACCCACCCAGGCTGTTGAAGCCCACCCTGAACCCTGGATCAGCGCTCAGCAGAACCGTCTCTATCCCCACCTGCACCGCCAGAGGGGTCAGTATCTGTGGGTGACACCGCTCCGGTTCAGGTACGAGCAGACAGTGACCGAATTCCAGCGGACTCACGTTTATTATCACTTGGCACTTCCGTTTTGAACCATTTTGATGGCATCCCTCTTCACACTGTAATTCAAAGAGCAGCTCTTTCAGGTTGATCTTGTTGAAATTGAACTGCTTTGGGTCAAAGTTCTGCCGGACGCTCAGGATCTCCTGAGGTTTTCGTCTCTCGACGCCTCTCATGATGTTCAGCTGAGCGATGTATCCACAGGGTCCAGGGAGGATCCGCGTCTCCAGATCGTCCAGCTGGTACCGAAACAACCCGGCGTTCTTCCTCTCAATCCAGCCGGACCGCAGCGCGATGTCGAATCTGGACCGGTTCGGATTTCCGGAAAAAACATCTTTTATAAAGTCCTTATTTGTGTAGGTGAAAATAGCACAATCACCCATAGTATATAGGCCCTATTACACTTGTAAATAACTATTTCCTAATCAAATAACCGTAACGCCAACGTGTGCTACATGAATGAAAGAACTACAAATCATGCACGTATTGGACGTCTCTGATTGGTCACGAAGAGTCATATGACACATTTGAGGACTATGGAAAGTGAGAGGGCTCATGCCGCTTGTTTCAACGCGATTTGTAGTTCATTACTCTACTGTTCAAAAGATCAGTATTTTAAATAACATGAATACTTTTACTGGGAAAAGAGGCATTAAATTGATCGAGTAAAGACAAGATTCATATTTCAAATGAACAGGAAGTCCAAAAGAACATTCTGACTTTCTGTTCATCAGAGAATCCTGTTTTCAACATTATTAATAAATAAATAAATGTTTTTGGAGCAGCAAATCAGCATATTAGAATGATATCTGAAGGATCATGTCACTGAAGTCTGAAAATTCACCTTTGCCATCAGGGGAATAAATTATATTGTAAAATAAATGAAAATAGAAAACCGTTATTCTGAATATTTCACAATATGACAATTTTTACTGTATTTTTGATCATATAAATAAAGCTTTGGTGAAGATAGGGGACTTCTTTAAAAAATATTAAACACATTTTACTGATCCCAAACATTTGAACAGTAGTGTATGAAAATAATTTAGTTAAATAGTATATATTTGCATATTACATAAAAAGTGATTTTTTTTTATAATCAGAAAATCACTTTTAAGAAAAATATTTTTAGAAACCCCTCTCAATCATCAGCAATATCACTTTAAACCGAACTTTAAAAATCAAGGATTTTCACCTATTATGAAACATTAAATATTAGGTGTAATATACGAGAAAACTGCCACTAGAAAATGGCCTTTGAAATAGTCAAACCAATTCCCATGTAAGAGGAAATGGTGATAAATTTAAATTAAATCTTTATTTTTTGATTGTTTGGTAGTTGCGAAACAGTGTGGAAAAGTCAACATTGTTAAACCCAAACAAATCTACTTAATCTGTGAGTTAACACAAGCAAGAATAAAAACAAGACCACCACACCTCAAACAAAAGTAGTGTTTATATAAAATCAGAAAGCATAATTTCACAATTCACATTCAACAATTAAGACTTGAATACACATGGTGAGGTGGTCATACGAAGCATAAATAACACAAGATTAATATTTTCAGTGTGTGCTCTTCACACATTTAAGTAGAATAATCTGATAATATCTTGGAATGTGCATGTAAAACAA
This sequence comes from Chrosomus eos, assembly GCA_036326025.1. NCBI lineage: Eukaryota > Metazoa > Chordata > Actinopteri > Cypriniformes > Leuciscidae > Chrosomus > Chrosomus eos. The sequence continues at coordinate 25,332,269 of CM070842.1, forward strand.
ATTGAGTGCACTTAATGGAATGGAAGTGAACAAGCTCAATATTTGGTCTCTTTAAGGCAGTATGAAATGTGTGCTATGTTTTTATCCATTATGGATAAAAGGCTCTAAACCTCCAGGTTGGGAAATGAACCTCATTAGACTGCATTACATGGAATTACCATTAACTCCTCCCTCATTGTTTCGGATCAGGCCGTACTCCATAGCCAGATCCAAGCAGCGCTGGGCGGCTTTCCGAACGGAGTCCTGGTTGGGATTGTCTCCTTTAGCCAGGACAGACAGGATCTCCAGTGCCTCGCTCTCAATCAGTTTCTCTGCCAGACTTTTGTCGGCCTGCATGATGTTCATTATGATGACCACTCCACGATGCCGCAGGTCCTGGTTTTCGCTGAGCAACAGAGCCTGGAAGATCTCCAGCCAGTGGCTCGTCTAGAGAAAAGGAGGAGAAAAAGTGGGCTGAGAATGAGACGAAGAATGTGAGAATTCCTAAATTCTCTGTTTGTAAATGTAAAAGCTCTGTAAAGTTTCAAAGATTAAACAAAGTGCACGATAAATGGAGTTATTGGCTCACAAAAAAAGAACTGAATCTGAACTGCATATGGTAATGGCCATTTAATTTGGCTGTAAGCAGTAGACCAATCACAACAGACTGGGCCATCTGACCAATCAGAGCAGAGTAGACTCTGAGAGAGGAGGGATTTAGAAAGACCGAATCCTTTATCAAACCGTTTCGGACACTGTGAGAAATGAGGTGATGTGCAATGTATATTATGAGAAAATGAATTTTTTTTTGAATGCATGTAAACCTATTGCAGAAGATCTCGGAAACATAATAGAGGCGCACTTTAATCACAGTGTTCCTCACCGTGTCAGGAATACGTGTACACAGCTCGGGCATTTCCCCTGTCAGCACAGCCAGTGTCCCTGATGCAGCCTTCCTCAGCCGCTCATCATCTTCACCACTGTAGAGCACCAGCAACTTGAGACGGTCACTGTCTGTAACCAGGTAACTCTTCTGCACCTGACGCATCAAACAAAACCAGAACAATCAGTCTTTTCCAGAAGGATTAGGCTCAAAATTAGGTCCAAAAACTTAATACTGTCACGTGACGTACCTCAGCGCTTAAGACCAGATTGCACATACACTCTGTGGCAGCAGCACGGACCATCTCGTGCTCCTCAAACATGTAGCCCTCAACTTTAGGCACAGCTTTCTCCTTTATGATCTTCTGCCTGTGGGGTTGAAATGTGGTTTGACTGGGGCTTGTTCTGCTGTTAAGCGTCTTCATAATCTTTAATCAAACTAACTCTCTCTTGCATCTCTTCTCTGCGTGAGGGTGGGACAACCTGTCACTGACGGACAAAACCAAGTCTCGCCCTACATTTTTGCTTGTCTGAGAAGCTATACGTCGTCATAAATTCATTTTAGTGGGTGACAGCTGACCTGAGTCTCTCACTGAAGCCAGCCAGGTTGGTGAGGGCCATCAGAGCCTCAAAGTTCTGCAGCATCGTGCAGTCAAGCGCCAAAAGACTGACCAGGGGTCTCACCACCTCATAGACCTGCACAAACACACACATCTTCATATAATTCCTGATTGAAATCAGTGAGAAAGGTTGAACAGGTTTCTGACGTACCCTCTCGCCCTGGAAATGCGATCTCAGGGTTGGATGTGATGGTGATCTTGGCTAGAGCTTGTGCTGCTTTGATCTTTCCTCGATCTGTGCTCTCAGAAACCAACGGTAGTAAGGCCTGCATCGAGCAAACAAGAAAACTGTCATGTACTGCCACTCAAAAGTTTGAGATCAGTAATATTTGGTCCTGGGTGGAACTGAAGCTTAACAAGCATGATGAGAGAATCAATATACTTACTTTTCCTCCACCTTGTGCCACAACTAAACCTCTGTCCTCGTGTCTCTCCACCAGAGCCAAAATCACCCTGTCAGGAAGAGACAGAGTGTCGCTCATTTCATCTGATAAAAGGGCCATTTCCTTGGACGGACATTTGCACACTAAAATCATTTTCAAACAATCTCGGCTGATGGAGCAAATTGATCCAAGGCTTAATCTGAATTTGGGACGGTAGTTGTGCCAGCAGTGGGAAAGGGCCAAAGCTGAAGTGCAAATAAAGTACTTTTACAGTAGCAGCCTTTGAATTCTGCCAGAATTTTCCAAATTGATTGAGCTTCATAGTGAACAGACCTGGCGATACACTCTCTGCAGGCCTCCGAGAGAGCGGGACTCTCGTGTTTCACCATACAAACCAACGCTGACACCACTCCAGCCTCCAAGAGCTTCAGCACCCTCTTCTCTACAAACGATTGGGCATCCTACACAAAAACACATTCGGTCATTTATTCTCCCTCATGACGTTTCAAACCTGTACGACTTTCTTTCTTCCAAAACAACAGGAAAGAGATGAGCAAATAATGACTTTTGGTCTGTTTTCGCAAATTAATACGTTGCAATGACAACATTTATGGTGCTTTTGTGGAGCTTGACAGATAATACTTTTGTTGTAGGAGAGCAGCATGAACACTCTGCTAATCATCTTTTGTGTTCCACAAAAAAAAAAAAAATGGGTTTGAAATGACAAGATACAGATTACATAAATAATGATAGTACGTTCATTTTTGGTGGCGTCCTCGGTGGATATATGATTGAGTGTTTGTGTGTTACCTTTGGATGCTCCTCAGGGACATGCTGTTTAGCATATTTAGCAAGTTCCACCATCTGAGGGTCTGGTTTCTCAACATCATAGCTGTTGGTGCAGTTAACCAGTGTAGATCCGACAGCATATAACACTGTTTTGTCCTCCGACTGCCAAGAAAATGAGAACATGAGGGAGTTGCTGTAGCTGTCGAGGATTAGTATAGTGTCTCCAAAACAGCAGGAAGGGTGGTACCTTAGCCAGCTCAAACATGGCCTGAAGGGCTTTCTTATCCTCCACCAGGTCCTCTTTCACATCGGCGTCCAGCGTGAGGTAGGCCAGACCCTCGATGGCCCAGCGCCGGGAGGCTGGAGGAAGAGCTTCGTTGCAGAGCCACCTGGAGGAGAAAGACAGCGTAAGGCCACCTGCACATAACACCTTAGCAATTATAGATCAACCTTTTTAGGTCTAATTTACACATGCACTCCCATGCAAAAATGTCTTTTGCTGCAGCTGGAAAACTAAAGCATCTACATAGGGTTCATGCTACTGGTACATCAGCTCAAGACGGGCAGATTCAAAGCTCCAAACCTACTTCCTGCACTGCTTGGCGAGTTTAAGTGTTGAACCTTCTGCAAACTGCTTCATGCTGAAATCGGTGCCTCCAGCAGAGCCAAGTTTGCACAACCCCTAGAAAACACATACACGGGGGCACAATACAGCATTCCTCAAACACACGATAACTCCAAACGCAGATGTCTATGAGTCTGAATACTCACCACCAGCGCTCGCACACGTATTCGGTCATTTTCGCTTTTCTTGTACAGGTCTTTCAGCAGAGCCACACCATTGGCTGTGATGAATGATGCTCTCTTGGCTTTGCCCGCAGCGTGAATGAGCGCCTCCACTGCCACCTGCTGGTGAGTGATGTCTTCGGACGCACAGAGGGAGATGACGGCCTCCATGATCCCGCTCAGCTCCAGGGTGCAGTTTCCCACATCACTGGGGCCCTGCAGCAGAACAGAGACCGTCTGTATCGCTCGAAGTTTCCTCTCCATGTCCGAGCTGCCAAAGTGATGCCTGTAGAGAACGTCAACGGACAGTGAAAAGAAAATAAGTATTTTTCTAGATTCTACCAAGCAATAACAGATATGTCACAATACATATACGTATATATGTCACTTACTGGACATATTCCTCACAGAGCTTGCTGAAGTTTTCCCTCTCTTTATCACTCTTCAGGTCATCATAAAGCTTATTAAGTAGAACAGAGCAGCTCATGGGAGTGTTGTCCGTGAGCGGCAGCCCACCCTCGACCTCGGGAACAGTTCCCGCTACTTCTAGAATCTTTTTTAACCCTAAAAGGAAAATGATAACCATGAAATAATCTGTTCAGGTGTCACAGATGGTTTAGCATTAGTGATTTCCACAGGGAAAAACCAGTCCACACGCGAGCAGATCTTGTGGTCAAACTTACCCTGGTCGATGACCCACAGTGTGAGCGAGTTGTCTGGGTTTTTCAAAGATTTCCGCGGCACCTGTTTGACCAGCAGGTTGATGGCGCTGTCACGGCCGGCTCCAGACACGGTGGACGCAGGGAGCATTTCAATTAGATGACGCAACATGGAACGCAGCTCACGGGACGGTTCTGCAATACATACAAAGCATTTTCAAAATCCTTTACACCAGTTACACCAGAAATGTCTAATAGTATTAAAGTAACACCAAGTAACTTTTCCTCTTCGGTCCGCCCTACTGGTTGGAAACGAAATTGTCCATTGCCGCTGTCGTAAATAATTTAGCCTACCGTCGCACGCACGCTCGCTGTTTACCCAGCACCGGCTTTAGAATGAACGATGTCCACAGACAAGGTAGAGTATGTTACATGATTTCATGAAAGGATGATGTATTGTGACATCAGAAACGAAGAAAAACGAAATAATGACTATTGTAGCGCTTGACGTAAAGCAGTCGAATTTTGTAGTTCTTTGAGTGCCCGGTTCCTACCCGAAACCCGAAGTTACATAGTGCCAGTAAAAGCGATACAGACCCCGTCAGGCTATGGCAGAAGTGTCATTTAACTTATTTTAAGTCGATGTACCATCACAAGGGTCTTGTAAATATATTATGAAGGTTGACAAACTACATAGTGTTACTTTAAAGCATTTTCCTACAGTTATGTTTTAGAAGACTGTTTTTGCATTGAACTGTTTGCAGACTGGAGGAAATATAAAAAATGTGAAGAAAATAATTACATGGCTCTCTGAAATACTTGAATCTGATTGATCAATCGCAGAATTCTACAGTGAAATATTTATCATTTTTCTATTTTACTGTACCAGGAAATTGATTTTCTGCATAGCTGTGCTAGTTTTTCATATGATTATTTTTCATATCACTATTTCTTCTTGTATAATACAATAAAAAAACTCAATATTTCATATATTTAATCACAATTTCATCAATATTTATTTATGCGTCTATGTGTTTATTTACTTATTTGAGTAGTCATGTATTAAGTGTGATAATGTACTGTAAGCCAGGCATTTTCATAAAACAAATACAAAGTCAGGGGTCTTATCCACTTATTACGGGTTATATTGCGATTACGACCATAAACACTAATTTAAGACTTTACACTGCCATAACCCAGTCTTAAAGAAGTAGAACAGATATTCTCTGCTGGAAATTATTTCTGGTCTTGTCATGAGCTTAAAGTAGGTCGCTGAACTGAGCTCTCAAAGTGAAGGTCGGTCTCACCTGGCAGTATGGCTTCGTCTTTCCCTCTGATTTCTTTCTTCATGCCCTCCGTAAGAGCCTCAAACATGACCTGGAGCAGATGGCATGCTGAAAGAGACACGGTGGAAGCAGCAGAACCCATGACGCCACACAACCTGTCCATGCCGACTTCATTCACAATGGCCACGGTCTAAAACCACAACAATTTGCATAAACTGAGAATCTTCAGATACCAGTATGGGCTTAACAATCAAACTTGATTATAATGGGAAGTTATTTACCCTCGACTGGTGTCCGGTACACAGGCCAACCAGAGTTCTGAGAGCAGAAAGGATCAGTTCCTCCTGTTGGGACTCAAGAAGCTTCTGGAGGAGTTTGACTCCATCATTCCTGAAGATCTGCTCTGCGCCCGCGTCCTCCCGTGAAAGAAACACCAGATTCTGAGCAGCCTGAATAAAAATGCAAAGATAAGCAGAGAACATCACAAAGACTGCATGTTAAAAGTCCTAATAAGATTAATGGTAGTCTCGCCCACCTTATGTCTGTCTGAAATCGGTGCTGAGCTGTCCAGAAGGAGTTTGAACATCTGTTGAACTCGTGAGTCTGTGGAGGAGAGCTGTGCTGCCTATGCAGAAACACAATATGGCTTCATTTCCAGATCACAAATAGCAGCAGTGATGTTTCTTTGCAAGAATCCCCAATAACCTCCCACCTTCTGTTGGATCTGTGCTCCTAACTGTCTAAGCAGATCCTGGAAAGCTTTATTCTTGGGTTCCAGCTGTGCACATGTCTGCGTGTCCATAAACGCCTGATCCAAGCGTCCGAGCTTCTGCAGAGCCTGCGCTCGACGGAATCGAGCCTTGACGTCACCTGGATCTACGTCCAAAGCTTGAGGAACACAACTCGGTTAGAGTGACGAGTGAGATTGCTGATGAAGGTAATACCCTAAAATAATTGTTACCTTTTGTGGCATCTGCCTCTGCTTTGGTATAGTCCTCAATTTTAAGATAGCATGCTGCTCGGTTGCGGTACAGAACTGCACTGTCGGACTGACAGTCGCTGATCTTCAGCGCTTTGGTGTAGCAGCTGAGAGCTTCTTGCACATCACCAGCTTTAAAATGGCTGTTTCCTTCCTCCCTCAGCGCAGAGGAGTCCTGGGTCATCTAAATATTCATAAAAACACATTACATTTGGAAACAGAATAGAATACTATAGAACAGTTTCTTTTTTTTTTTTTCATTGACTTGGGCTACTGAAATTGTACATAGTGAATAGTGCAGTACAAATTAATTTAAAAATAAAGGACAATAAGCATCAATAAACAAAGTCCTGAATTATGTTAAATGTTTTTGCAAATAATACACATTGCATTAGTATAATATACAGGCATCATAACATCTGTGTCTAGGGCTGTAACAGTAACTATGGTGCAGTTGCATGGTGACCATACATATACAATCTCACCTTTCCCCGCGTCTTTTTCTTCGCTTTTCAGGTAAAAAGAAAATACTTCCGGGTATTTTATACAGTCTACACTGTTTGTATATTTTAAAAACGCCGTAAAATATTGCTAGTTGGACAAATAGTTGCAGTAGTTCTGTTCACTCTGTTCTCGACTGTTCTGCCTGTACATTTCCTGGTTTAGATGCGCGATGATGACGCTGCTGAATCTTACTGGTCGAACGTCTTGTCACTTCATTAATATTCATGAGACTCTGGATTCGAAGCTCCGCCTCATTTTCTCGTCTTGACCATATAAGTCCAGTAACATCCAACGTTAGAGTTCAGTTGCACACTGATGATGAATAGAACAAAACAATGAAACATAGGCCTACACTTCTGTTTTCTACTCTGCTGAGACAATATTTTCATTTTCTGTATTTAATTAGCTATCAATATGTGACAATTAATTATGCACCATAAGAAATCTATAATAGATCTATCTATCTATCTATCTATCTATCTATCTATCTATCTATCTATCTATCTATCTATCTATCTATCTATCTATCTATCTATCTATCTATCTATCTATCTATCTATCTATCTATCTATCTATCTATCTATCTATAACATTGACTTTCAACTAACCCCGGTCTTCATATAATAATAAGGGAGTTACACAATTCATCATTTGAATTATATATTTATACCATTTAACGCCTACAATAATCTAACCAATCAGAGGCCAGTGCGCCTCAGCCCTCAGAAAACTTCACTTCCCACAATGCTCTGCTCCATTCTCAAGCTCTCGCACAGGATCACAGACGTCTTTCAGAAGGAAATAACGGGGAAATATTTGATGTCCCGTGACTGCTTTCTCGTTTAAAATCCTCCCCACCAACAGGTAAGCCGTTTCAAAAAGCGTTAGAAGTGCATTTTAATGATTTTAAACGTTAGAAAGGGTGTTTTCTGGAGCTTCATCGCGCGTTTGTATTGAAGAATAGAGCAGAGGGAATGTATTTACATGCTGCACGCGAATACTACACGATCTTACCTGCGGATCCAGCTGATAAACTCTTATATAGGTCTCATCTTGAGTGGGAATGTCAGTTAGAGGTGAATAGATCGGATCTAAAGCGTTAAACGAGTAACTTGCATCCATATGCAGATATAGGCTAAGGCTTGCAGTGGATCTGTCTGTGGCAACAAGCTGGTTTAATGACGAGCTATGTGCTTCAATGATATCAGTGCTGATGATAATATTCACACATTATTATTTCAGCCATATTTCTAGGCAGTAAGCAAATAATTGTCCTGCAGTCATGTTGAGACTGATGTCTTTCCTCACTTATGTTTGCTTATCTCATATGGTAATATATCTGTATATTGAAACTTCTTTTTTGTATTCATTTGAAAGCAGTCAGTGATTCTTTCAGTCTCGGGGATACACCAATATAATATTTTTATTATGGGCAAACACCGATATTATAAATCTACACTCTTTTCTCTGTTCAGTGTTCACAAGTGTTTGACCAATGTGGGATTTTAAATGGCTGATGCCAATACAGATGGTGGTTGTTGGATGACCAATATAAAGAAAACAATATTTTTTACACAATAATAGTACTAAAAATGACCCATTGATGAGCTTTTGGAACTAGCTTCTGATAATCTGTTAAACAGACTTACTTATCATCAGCCAACTAATTAATAACTGCCAAATAATCAACTGGCCGATATATCGGACTTATTATTCACAGTGAAGCTCCAATACATTTTTAATGCCTTATTTAGATATTTGAACGTATGATATAAAGAATGGATGAATAACTATTGTATAGTGATGCACTAAAATATTATTTATTTATTTATTCATTTTTAAATGTTTTTACATAACTGAAAATAAAGTTTTGATTCATTTGTAAACTGAAATTGAAATCGGAAATATAGTTTCGGTAATTCATTTTGGCTAACTGCTCCTCAATGTGTTGTGTTCTCATGATAATTTAAACCAGTCATAGTAAAGATCTTTAGCAACAAGCTGCCTCTTGATAATTCAGTTCAACCAATTTTACATATTTTAAATTTAGCATCATTTTTTGGCACGTTTCCCACTGCTTCTCCAACATATCATTGGAGGAACGTTAACAAAAAAGGCACTGTTGTGGTCAAAGATTTTGGCCCTCCAAAACTTTTTCGACCAAAACCGAAAAAGTTTTTTTTACTATTTTTGACAAATATTTTTTTGTTTTTTGATAATTTTTATTTGGTCATATATATTTATAATTTTTAGTTGTATTTATTTTAAATTTTATTATTTATTAAATTTAAAATATAAATGATGAATGTTTTCAAAATCTTTGGCTTGTATAATAATCAATTATACAAAACAAAATGAATATAATGTAACAAATATTAATACTGACTATAGTCAATGAAATTTCCCTACTTATGCATTGGGAATAATGTGTTTTTTAATCTCATTGATTGACTGCAATTGTTCAGATTTCTGCTTTAGTAAACTACGCTGTTCACTTGTTTTCACAGGTGCTCGGCTCTCCGTTTCTGAGACTTGCAGTGGAAATCTGAGCTTCAAAATAGGAAACATGGAAGAAAGACCTTCAAACCAGCCCTATTCATTAGTTTTCTAAAACTAGGTTTTCTATCTTCCATTAAGAGCAGTTCCATTAAGATTCCCTTTCGTAGCCTTCTCGGTTTATGTAGCCATTCCTGGAACCTCTCCATTTTGGACATGGGATCGTTTGAGCCGTTTAGCAGTGCTGGAGGAAAGGCTTAATCCCAAGTCTTTCTGGAGAGCGCTAAGACACTGCCTGACTCGGAGTTGACAGGATTACCTACATATTAGATTTGCCAGACAAAGGAGGAAGAACACCTGCTTGTTTTTACAGGCAAATCCAGGCCACGCTGCTCTGGGTTTGTCTTTCTTTTTCGAATCTTGTATGCGAGACGCCACCTTCCATTGTCAAATTTGGCACAATTCGTGCACTTCCCAGAATTGCCTCCTGTTGTAGGACTTTATAATCCCAAATCATTCATAATCAAGGTCAGTCGTCCTAGAGTGCAGAAAAGGTACGTTTCGGCCGCAAAATATTAAAACTAGTGACTTTGTTGGATGCATTATGGAGTTAAAAGGATAGAGGACGATCAGATCTGCATCAACAGAGTCCGAGAAAGACCCATCAGCCAAGCTGGAAAGAGAGAGAGAGAAAAAAGCTTAAGAAAGAGGGGGCGTTCTGAGGCAGGTCGTTCTTATTCCACTCTGGTCCTTTCTTTGCATTCGTTACGATGGATCCTCGACCGACTCAGACTGGAGCGACCACTGCCGTGTGAAGGACTACACTCTACCCTGTAAGTGAGAACACACACACACACACACACACCACACACACGTGCATCACAAGGTGAAGACACTTGGGTGGTACTGATGTGCTGTGTGACATCATAAATCGGAAAGCTCTTGAATTTTAATTAGGTTGTGCACGATTAAGTATTTACTCATTTCCAAGTCAAAAACTGACAACAGTACTTGGGAAAAGTAATATTACAATTATAAATCCAAAAATAATTGTTATTTTAGTATTATTTATATAATATTCTAGTATTTATGAATAATGTTTTACTAATTTTATGTGCTTTTTGTAATTGTTTTTATTTAAAAAATATTGTTTTAGAAATTTTAGAACTTCATCTTAAAAACTTATTTATGTTAGTCGGCAAGGCACCATTTATTTATGTGTCTAATGTTTATATTTTATTTAATTTCAGCTTTATTTCAATAAATAAAAATAATGATTAATAATTTTAGTTTTAAAGTTTCAGTTAATAACAAGATTAAACAATATTAAGAACTATATCTAATATATATAAATGAGTGCTGTCAAATCAGTTAATCGCATCTAACAAAAAGTTGTGTGTATATATTTTACAATATGTATATATATGTGTATACACACACACACACACACACACATAAACAAAATTTTATCTTAGATGCGATTAATCAATTTGACAGCACTAATTATATTATATTTAATATATTAAATACATATTGTATTATATTGTACAATAAATTATGCTTTGTATTTTATATACTGGTATATGTGTGTTTTTATGTATATTGTGTTTTTTTTATGTGTATTAATATTAATATATATTCTTTTATCAACCTCATTTGAAGGGTTCTGGGTTCTAATTTGCCCTTTTATATAAACTTTTTTTTTTTTTTACCAAAATTGTCGCTGATTGTGAACATCATTCAGTGAATTTCATGAGTGGCCGCACATTTGTTTGCATTTAGTTTTGTAATTTCAGTGTAACGATGCGTTTCTGAGAGCAGAGCAGGAACGAACATTACCTACAAAACTGGAGATGCTTCCTCCGTATTACATCCACCCCTGTCGGAAGCTGTTTGATAAAGTGCAGGGGATATGTCCTCACCGTAACGACATCTATATGCACACACACACACATAGACAGGCTTTGCCGGAGGGACACTAGATCCCTGTCTGGGCTCCCACTGTTTAGAACCTGTGTTATTCTTCCCCCCCCTCTTCCTTTCTTGGGTTTGAATGGTTGAGGACAAGGGGCACTTTGAAGGAGGCTGAAATTGGCTGTGGTTCGGTCACAGTTGACAGACTGCTGCTGGGCTCCCACTGATCAGTGTCCCCTGTGTGTATATACACCGCCTCCCCTATCCCACGAGCCCCTGCTCTAGAATTTGGAGAGCAGAGGTGGGCTTTAAACATCGCTGACAAATCCCATCAGAGTTTTTTTCCAGCAACACTGCACTTTTTTCACTTTTGGGACAAACCTTCATCAGACTTCTTTTGTCTCCGCTCCCCTTGACCTCGACATCAGCGTCCGTGAGATAAGCAGAGGAGGATGAAACTGAAGAAGCAGGTGACCGTTTGTGGCGGGGCCATCTTCTGTGTGGCCGTCTTCTCTCTCTACCTGATGTTGGACCGCGTCCAGCACGATCCCGCCAGGAGACAGAACGCCGGGAACTTTCCGAGGGTGAGTCGGTGACTTCTTTATGAATTCCCTTTGTCCTGGATTACATTTTTTTTTTTTTGCTGTGTTGGTCTGTTTGAATGGCCTCATTTGTCAAAGCCTTCGGTGGCTTTTTTTTTCTTTTTCAGCCTAGCAAGTGTAAAGCTAGTGATGTGACCAATTTGTTTCTGGCTCTGTCTGGAGCTAATTAACTACTAAATTAGCTAGTGAATAACTCTGTGAGTGCTGGCTTTTTTTAAATGCAAAAAACCTAATTATTAGAAAATTGTGTTGGCGTTCTTCTAGAAATTGCATGCAGAATGACACATAGTTGATGGTGTGGGAATTAGCACATTTGATGTGCTTCATATCGGAAGCCTCGGGGAAAAAAACGCACATTATGCAAATGCAGATATTGTTTGTATCCAAAGCCTGTACTAAGTCTTTATTCAATTTGATTGTCAGTGAGCTTTGCACCAGCGAACACTTACAGCTGCTGTGACACTTGATAATAGTAACACTTGCTAAGGCAAGGGATTTAAACAAACTTCCAATCCTAAATTTTATGTTAACATGTAACTCATCCCTCACTCTTTGTACTACGGATCTAAATGATACCTCAAATCGTGAAATTTGTTGAGAAGAGGTGTGCTATTATTTTTCTAAGCTATCAGACTTGTGATCCGCCTGGGGGATGATAAAATGGCCGAACAAATCTCATAAATTTACACCGAAGAATGGACCTGAGACCTGATCAGGTCTCTTTGGAAGAAGATATAGTAATATCTCAATGTGATTGTCTTGGTTAAAATACCTACTATCGGTTAAACTACCAGAATATCATTTCTTTTGACGATTAGGGGGCAGCCTTATCGGTTTTCAACCATAGCATTACAAATACATCAGTTTAAATGATCAGTGCATCCCTACTCAGAATCACTACTCAAGTTTTCTTTCGAAAATGTAAAGATTTGGTTTGTTTATGGTACTGTAGACGTGTTAGAGGTTAGCCATGCCTGTTCTGTGTGCATTGGTGTGCCGTCCCCTCTAGAGCGCTCCGGTCGATCGTGTGATGTTGTAGATTGTGGTGGTAGATAGATTACACCTCCATCCCCCTCCTTGTTTTCAGAGCCAGATTTCGGTGTTGCAGAACCGCATCGAGCAGCTGGAGCAGCTCTTGGAGGAGAACCATCAGATCATCAGCCACATCAAAGACTCTGTGCTGGAGCTCACAGATACGGGGGCCATCTCTCCCAGCGGGCATCTCCCCTTCCGGAGCGCCAACGGCTCCTGGGTGCTGCCCTTTGACGGCAGGCCCACCTTTCTCTCCGTCAAGCCACTGGATTGCCAGTTCGCACTGGGCCGCAGGAGCCAGACTGACCTGCAGGTGAGAATCGAAACAGCGTCTTATTGGGTTGGAGTGTGTGTGTGTGGAAGGACTACAATTGAATGCCGTGTTATCTGCAGTGCGGCTTTGTGATTTACTTGTGGCGGTTAGAATAGTCAAAAGTACCGACGTTTGAGCGCTGTTGAGCGTAATCGTAAAAACCTCTGATTGGCCATTGTGTTCACATGCTCATCGGGTATGTCTGTGATTGGCTACTATGATCAACACATGGGAGCGTTTGAGAGCACACGGACCACTCCGCTGATAGACGCTTGCTTTCAAACGCTCCCGTGTGTATCTGAAAGCGCTCGGCGAAGAGCTTCATTGATGTATATTTCAACGTTTTTGAAGAACTGATCATTGTAGCCAATCACAGACATATCTGATGAGCGCGTGAGTACAATGCCCAATCAGAGGTGTTTACGATTCCACTCAACAGCGCTCAAAGTGTCACATTTTTTACGTTTTAGTACCGACTTCGGTACCAACTCTACTAAAATTTTAAAGCAACACTATGTAACATTTTTACCTTAAAATTATGTTTCCAAAATCGTATCAGTGGTTCATCAAGTCGTAACAGGGTGAAAGGCACTTCTGCCATCGCCTGACGGGGTCTGTATCGCTTTTACTGGCACTATGTAACTTCGGGGTTCGGGTAGTAACCCAACCGACAAAAAGAACTACAAAATTCGACTGCTTTACGTCAAGCGCTACAATAGTCATTATTTCGTTTTTCTTCGTTTCTGATGTCGCAATACATCATCCTTTCATGAAATCATGTAACATACTCTACCTTGTCTGTGGACATCGTTCATTCTAAAGCCGGTGCTGGGTAAACAGCGAGCGTGGTGCGACGGTAGGCTAGATTATCTACGACAGCGGCAATGACAATTTAGTTTCCAACCAGTAGGGCGACCGAAGAGGAAAAGTTACTTGGTGTTACTTTAAAAATGTGACACTTTGAGCGCTGTTTTTGGCAACTCTAGTGAGTTGCCAAAAGTCTAGAGTTTTAAGTCTGCAACTTTTGACTTTGCATTCCTGCAGTTAACACATGTAATGACTAATAGTGATGACTTGTATTTCACAAGATGGCAATAGTATTCTATTATCTTGCTTTGTCAAGGGCTCCTACACATGATATACAATTTAAGTCATATAATATCAAATGTGCTTTTTTTAATAACAGTAAAACTGTTGGTATTTGAAATCAACCTAAACAATCCTTCATTGCTGAGCCTCCAAAATGCATGAATTCATGAATGCTTGTGAACAGGCACTTCTTGTCTCCATTGGGTGCATTGTTATGCTTCAGGCAGTCACTCCTACTCTAAATACAGTTCCTTTGTCATCTGTCAGTTATATCAAATTGCCATGAGATGTGGTATTTCTAAGGAAGTCCGCGCCACGTCCTGTTTTGTGGAATGTAACGTCTTTATCGCATTTTTGTGTCTTCGAGTGGAGGCTTTTGTAAAGATGTTTAGAATTGTGAAATGACATTCATCACCATCTCTGTATTGATTGTTTGGCCATAGATGCTGGATGTATACTCCTTGCTAAACTTCGATAATGTGGACGGAGGTGTTTGGAAGCAAGGTTTTGAGATCACCTACGAGCCCAACGAGTGGGACGACGAGCCCCTGCAGGTGTTTGTGGTCCCTCATTCGCACAACGATCCAGGTAGGGAACGAAACTTCCTTCACTCGAACATGAATTAACCTCTTGTCCTGAAGAATTTATGAAGTTTTCTTTTTTGAAGTTGGGGCTGCTTCACTCTTCACTCCTGAGTCAAACCTTTAGCTGTGTTTATATGTCAAGTTGTTGTCCTGTAATTGGATTTTTAGTGCTTCGCCTGTGCTTCCCCCTAATATAGTCCCAAGTCAATATCTGCCTAGGAAATCGCCTAGTGTTAATTTGCTTCGCTATTTGTACTCGTGAATACGCAGGCCACAAGAAGTAATTACGTGGGTTTGTTTATTTTTTTTTAATCACTTTTACTCAGGACTTGCTAGCTGGCAACAAAGGATTCCATTCATTGTGCTAAGCTAAGCTAGCTCCGAACCTGTCAAACTAAAACAATGCATGCACTGAGACAAAAAATGCATTTGCACACATATCTAAATGTAGGAAAGAATGTGAATAAGCCCTATTTCAAAAAACGGTGGAGTGTTCCTTTAAGCGTAACTATAGTTTTGAGATTTCTGTAGGTGTAACTGGAACCGAAGTCTTCAAAACAGACACGCAAGCACAATAAAAGTATCAAAAGTTTCACTAATAATGTTTATCTTCCTTAGATTTTCAGTTAAAGGTTTTCAAATAAAATTTCTCATTTAAAGCTATCATATGGGTTCAGAAGCACATGAGTTGTATGGACCTTTATGTAGCAATGCTCCAATTGGTGATCTTTCGACTTGGACGAGCACATAACTTAATAACTTGATATTTTGATGCAAACCTTCTTGAGTTCACTTTCAGAGGTAGAATATGAGAGTTATGAACAGCTTGCAAAACTGTTATTTTTGATGTTCGCCAACAGCTGAAGCAGACGTGGCAAAATAATATTAACCCTGGTTATAAGTCTTTATTAAAAAAAAAATCCTGAGCAAATGATATTAACAGCAGCAGCTGTTCAGTCACTTTCTCACAAGTGCATGTTCCCTTCATTAAAGGAAAAAACGAATATTAAAAAGTAATATTATCAACATCCTACACTATAAGGCAGGAAATGCCATTATAAATACGATAATTCAATATTTAGAAATTTTGGTAAATGTAAACAAATTATGAATGTAATTTAATATAATAATGTATTATACATTAAATGTATAACTATGTAGAATTAAGTTATATTATTATTAATTATACCATTACTTACAATAATATTGGTAACTAATAATAAAATATACTATATTCCACGTCACATTAATTTTAACTACACCTATAGTTTGTATTTGATATTAAGCGTATTTCCTTATAAACATGCATTATAGATTCTCATGTTCACCAAGGCTGCAATTTATTTGATAAAATCATTAAAAACAGCAATATCAGTATGATAAATATTATTACAATTTAAAATAACTGTGATCTTTTTCAGGATTCTTTGATGTGTAGAAAGTTCAAAAGAACAGCATTTATTTAAAATGGAAAGCTTTTGTAGCATAACATTGGATAATATTTCATTAAAGACAAAATGTTTAAAAAATATTGCCTACTTCATGATATTTTCTATTCTTTAATTTCTTCAAGTAACCTAAACGTGTTGTAAAGTTTCAATTTCTCCCATAAAGTTTTCCCCCACAGTCCTTAAGTGGATGCAACATTATTCATTTGACTTTTCCTTAGTTGTTGATGCAGCATCCTCATCCTAACAGCTAGCCATGTGTATCCCGAAAGAGTCGTGCAGGTAAAGTGGGTCAATGCTGGGCTTGCGTTTTGCAGCGTAGGCACAATTTGTGAAGCACCTTATGAAAAACACAATGCGTATCACCCACAGGACAGACGCGTTTCCAAATCTGCTTGCGAAACCCCTGCAGTTGGCATTTTTGTGCAGCATTATGATTGAAAGAACTGTAGGGCTGAATCTAATACATTAAAGTCAGTGACCCGTTTCCCTGTTGTTTTATTGGTGTCGGTACCGTGTCACTGGTCTTTGTGGTGATGCGTGTTTAATGCAGATTGTGTAACACTGAAAGCGTTCCAATGTGTTTCAGTCAGATCTGCCGTTCTCAGGGTCACAAAGATCAGCAGCGCCTCTGAAATTTTGAACAGACAAGTGTTATTTTGTTTCAGATTTCAGATTGTTCTTTGGAGAACAAAGTGCTGCCAAAAGGCGATGCTTCTTCTAAGCTTTTTAGTGTTTTATCAAAAGAACGTTTGTTTTTGGCACAGATTCTGTTGTCGACTACATCAGATCTGTATGCCTTCCTTGGATGATTTAAACTGCGATTTCATGCTGCACTTCTTTTCCGACAGGATGGATCAAAACATTTGACAAGTACTACAATGACCAGACCCAGCATATCTTCAACAACATGTTGGTGAAGCTGGCGGAAGATCCTCGCCGGAAGTTCATTTGGTCGGAAATATCATTCTTCGCCAAATGGTGGGAAAGCGCGGATGTACAAAAACAAGAGGCGATGCGCAAGTGAGTTATTTTTAGATTAGATTGCTACACCTCTGAAATTACTGTTTTTTAATACATTGTAGATTGCATTTTAAAATGTATTCAAATAAAAAACAGGTTTTTAAAATTGTAATATTTATTTTTACTGCATTTTCTGATCAAATAAATGCAGCCTTGGTAAGCATAAAATATTATAAAAAAAAACAATTTCATTTTGCACAGTTTTGAACAGGCCTTTTTTCAGTTCAATCAATCCAATCAGCGCTCTTGTTCACACTGTTGTGTTTTGATTCAGTCCCACATGCCATTCTTGATCAGTTTATCTTCTTAACTCAGTAATCTGCTGAAGGTTAATTAGTCCATGTGCTTGTGGTACAAGTGAGATGCTCTTTATATAGCCTGATCTAATGTTGTGGATTTCCTCACCTCGTCTTGCGATCTGCGCTTTCAGGTTTAAGAATCCTCTTTAAACCCGTTTTCTTTCAGGCTGATCCTCAGCGGACAGCTTGAGATGGTGACAGGAGGCTGGGTCATGACGGATGAAGCCAGCGCTCACTATTTCGCCATGATCGATCAGCTCATTGAAGGCCATCAGTGGCTGGAGAGAAATCTGGGTATGATTATTTTGTGGGGTGGTGTGGCTTACCGTATTTGCGTTTGCTCTAGATGTGGGAGATGCAGGCTTGATCCTAAAAGTGGAATATTTAATCGGTGTGTTACTGCAGGTGTGACCCCTCGCTCAGGCTGGGCCGTTGATCCGTTCGGGCACAGCGCCACGATGCCTTACCTACTGAAACGGGCGAACTTGACCAGCATGCTGATCCAGAGGGTCCATTACTCCATCAAAAAACACTTTTCTGCCACTCGGAGCCTCGAGTTCATGTGGAGGCAGGCCTGGGGTAAATGACTACAAATATAAAAACATGCATTCACATTTAAATCCACACGGGTTCAAATTAGTACAGATAAAATGCACAAAGTTACCTTATAAGCAGTGTTATTTTAGTATTATTTCTAAACTAATTTATTAATATTCTTTATTTTCAGATTCTATTTAAATTTTAGTTAATTGTAGTTTTTTTATTGTAGTAATTTTGTTATATGCTTTTGTCATTTTTATTAGTTTTTGTTTTTATTTAGTAATTTTAGTACTACTTTAGTACTATTTTTTTTTTTTTTTTACATTTTATTTCGGTTAGTTACCAAGGCTATATTTTTTTTAAATATAGTTATTTTATTTAATTAATAAAAACAATTGTAATAGTTAACAGCAACAAATTCGTTTTATGCTACAGACATGAACGATACTTCAAAATATCCTTTAGAATCTCTTTGAATGGACCAAAGCCATATCTGGAGAGCAAAATATCATAGAGATTTTGGGGATGTGCTCTTGACCTGGGCCAATTACCTGCCTAGTAACGCCCTAGAAACCGTACAGCAATAGCAACACCTTAGCAACTACCCTAGCATTGTGTCGGTGTGTAAACCTCATTCCCCTGGGCTCAAGAGGCACACCTGGGCTCGCTAGGACTGACGCTAGAGATTGCGGTCTTTAGTGTCCTTGCCCGCCTCCCATAGTGAAGAACACCAATTCGAATCCCACTCAGAGAGGGTCAAATTGAACCGGTTACACAAGCACCACTCATATTTCTTTAAAAATGTTACAATTTTGTTAGTGACTATAATAGATCAGAATATAGCATTTGTAATCATTTTCTACATGTTGGAAATGCTTAAATGTCTAATGAAGTTTTAGGAAAACACAAACCCTTGGCAGCCATTTTCGAAAGCTTTGCCAACGAGTCTTGCCAACCCAGCTCAGTAGCTTAGAGACCTACACATCTGAGTTTGATTAATTGTTTTTTTGAATCTACAGATATTGAATCGAGCACAGACATGTTCTGCCACATGATGCCGTTTTACAGCTACGATGTGCCGCACACGTGTGGCCCAGACCCCAAGATTTGCTGCCAGTTTGATTTCAAGAGGCTGCCGGGCAGTCGAGTCAACTGCCCCTGGAAGGTGCCGCCCCGAGCAATCTCAGATGCCAACGTGGCCGAGAGGTGAGGCAGGCCGTAGGGCTGATTAATACCAAACCAGGAGATTAATGTGATCCGGGGAGTTTAGCCAAAGAATGAATGTAGGTTAATTTCCTGTGTTAGCCAACAAAATTCATTTGTCCATCACCCAGCTGACGCCAGCTGTATTTATATGGGTTGTGCTTGAACTGGGCTCAAACCCAAATCCACCTCTCTCTCTCTCTCTCTTTAGCTCCATAGAAGAAAACCCGGATATTAACAAGCTTGTAGCAATTAATTTGCACCTGTCCTTACACTTCAGAGGTCTTTGAGGTTTACTGAAATAGGCAGAGGGTTTTATGAGGACACTTTTAGCTTCATGAGTCATTTCCTCTCAAATGTTCAAACGTGTAGTCTTCCTTTCGGTATGACTACACATGTAACTGCTAAGATGGAAACTAGGGAATTTAAACGCATTCATTCACTTGATATTCATTTATATACAATTAAAATAATATAATGATAATAAATTATTAAAATGAATACATTAAAACTTGAATAAAACTATTCATTTGACTTGAAATTAATATCTTATATTTACAAAAATGTATTAAATGAACACAATTAAAGATGCCCCCTACATAAATATATAGTCATGTATTTAAAATAAAAAAATATAAGGGTATATATATATATATATATATATATATATATATATATATATATATATATATATATATATATATATTACTACCATCTGTAAGAAATGTAAAAAAAGCTCATCGAAAGCTGCATTTATTTGATAAAAAATACAGTAAAAACAGTAATAATGTTAAATATAATTACAATTTAAACTAAGTTAAGAGAAAATAAAATTTTCTATTTTAATATATTTTAAAGTAACACCAAGTAACTTTTCCTCTTCGGTCGCCCTACTGGTTGGAAACAAAATTGTCCATTACCGCTGTCGTAAATAATCTAGCCTACCGTCGCACGCACGCTCGCTGTTTATCCAGCACCGGCTTTAGAATGAACGATGTCCACAGACAAGGTAGAGTATGTTACATGATTTCATGAAAGGATGATGTATTGTGACATCAGAAACGAAGAAAAACGAAATAATGACTATTGTAGCGCTTGACGTAAAGCAGTCGAATTTTGTAGTTCTTTGAGTGCCCGGGTTCCTACCCGAAACCCGAAGTTACATAGTGCCAGTAAAAGCGATACAGACCCCGTCAGGCTATGGCAGAAGTGTCATTTAACTTATTTTAAGTCGATGTACCATCACAAGGGTCTTGGAAATATATTATGAAGGTTGAAAAACTACTTAGTGTTACTTTAAAATGTAAACGCAAAGCTGAATTTTCAGCATCATTACTCCTGTCTTCAGTGTCACATGATCCTTCAGAAATCATTCTAATATATGACTGTGATACAATTTTTTCATTAATCTTTGATGAATAGAAAGTTCATTAGAACAGCATTTATTTGAAATATAATTTTTGTTACATTATAAATATCTTGATTGTCCCTTTTTATACATTTCTTTATTTAAAAATCTGCTGAGCCCAAACTTATTGATTTAAGTCTATTTAATGCTTAAATTGTTTTTATCGATTGACAGCCTTAATAAAAAAAATGAAAAAAATCCAGTGGATTTACTTTATATTTGACATTTTCTGTTTCAGAGCTGGGGTTCTGCTTGATCAATACCGTAAAAAATCCAAGCTGTTCCGTAGTAAAGTGTTGCTGGTTCCTCTGGGGGACGACTTCCGCTACGACAAAGCAGTAGAGTGGGACCAGCAGTACTTCAACTACCAGAAACTGTTCGATTACATGAACTCCCACCCAGAAATGCATGTAAAGGTATGTTTGGATTCTTTAATTAGGTCTGGACCAATTGCTGCAATGTTTAAAAAAAAAAACACAGCTCTTTTACCTCAGTATTGATGTACAACTAGGAATAATTTAAATGAATAATTTGTGAGTGAAGAAAAGAGTAAGGATGTTTTTGATTAAGGAAAATGCAGAAATAATTGGAATTGCCCTATAAGCAAATTCTCTGTGTTCTCAGGCCCAGTTTGCAACGCTGACAGACTACTTTAATGCGGTGTACAAGGCTAATGGAGTTGCCCAGGGGACAAGACCACCCGATTACCCTGTGCTGAGTGGAGACTTCTTCGCCTATGCAGATAGAGAGGATCATTACTGGAGTGGATACTACACCTCACGTCCCTTCTACAAAAACCTAGACCGTGTGCTAGAGTCTCACCTACGGTTAGTCAGAGAAACATCCAACTCATGTCTAATATCTCACTTTTAATAGATGAAAAGATTTAGCCAGGGATGTGTGCTATATTGATATTATAGTTAGTAGCTTATATACACTCACCGGAATCTTTAATAGGTTCTTGCAAGTACCGGGTTGGACCCCTTTTGCCTTCAGGTGCTGGAATTATTCCTCTGAGATTTTGCTCCAAATTGACATGATAGCATCACATAGTTGTTGCACATCCATGATGCGAATCTCCCATTTAACCACATCCCAAATGTGCTCTATTGGATTGAGATGTGCTCAAGGCAGGATGGATCCATGCTTTCTGACCCTACCATCTGAACGTCTCGAAAGAATCGAGATTCATCAGACCAGGCTATTGCCCAATTTTGATGAGCCTGTGTGAATTGTTGGCTCAGTTTCCTTTTCTTAGCTGACAGGAGTGTCACCCTTTGGCTGATATTTATTTGTTCATTCTTTACTTGTAGATTACATTTGCCATCATCCAGCGGTCAATTAAAGTTAATCAATCTATTAAAAACACTAATGATTTTATTATACTGTTAAATGTAATCTTTAGCAAATCCTATATTAATATCTTTTTAACTGTGCATTATAATATTGTGATGCCTGAATTCACTTGTAGCATTTAAAATGATTATATTAGTTTTAGTGTCTCATTTAAAAGCATTTATTAAAAATATGCCACTTATTAATCTTTAAACACTAATAATTGAACAACCCTGTAATCTGAAAATCTAAAAATGAATATTAAAATATCCATTTTATACATGGCTTTGATGCCTAAATTAACTTGTAGCTTAAATGATTGATTGTAGTTAGTGTTTTATTTAAAAGTATTATTATTAATAGCAGCTATTTATTGGTTTTTGGCTATAACATGAAAATAACTGTATTTATCCTTATTGGCCAAAATGTTATTAAAATGTCATTTTAATCAGTGGCACAGCGTTTAGTTAAAATTTTCACAGAAATCAAACCGAACTCTACAAATGGTTCATTTATAACCGTCTCTGCAAATTAAGCTGGGATTGAAGAGCATTTTTGCACAAAGATGTTATTTAACACATTGTTAACAATTCAACAAGTAGCTTTCAGTCAAACATTTTTGCTAACAAGGTTTTTGGAAGCTTTTAATTTTAATTGGAACAATTTAAATTTGCACTGACAAATGCCATAGGGTATCTGAATTGAATCCATTATTTTAGCAACTTTGAAAAGTTTCTGTTGAAAAAATTCAGTTATCATTTGCTTGTCTAGTTTTGCTGTTTCGTTCATGCATCATTGCATTTGAAAACTGAATGCTTGTTTAGTTTCGTGTGTGTCTTCGTTTCTTGTAGAGGGGCAGAGATTCTCTACAGTTTGGCGGTGGCTCACGCAAGACGTGCGGGCATAGAAGGGCGTTACCCCATTTCAGATTACTCCCTCCTGACCGATGCCAGGCGCAACATAGGGCTGTTCCAGCACCACGATGCCATCACGGGCACTGCCAAGGAGGCTGTTGTCATCGACTATGGAAACAGGTCTCTGGATAAAAGCTTGCAGATTTGATCCTCCTTAACTAGCTGAGGATGTTAAGAGATCGAAGGAAGTCTCTCAGGGTGATATTTGTGAAATATCATCTTTGATGGGCCTTGTTCAGGATTCGATTTGTAAGCGGTTCTTGATTGGTTTATCTTCCCCCCTGCAGGCTATTACGTTCTCTGGTCGGTCTGAAACGAGTAATCATGAATGCTGCACACTTCCTGGTAATAAAGAATAAAGACGTTTACCGCTTCTACCAGACGGAGCCTTTCTTAGAGACGGTGAGGAGCAGCGTTGGTTTTTCTAAAAATCAGCCGGTGTGTTTAAGAGTCTGACCTTTGACCTCTGTCCATGTGACTGTAGGACGATAGACGCGCCACGCAGGATTCTCTCCCGCAGCGCACCCTTATCGAGCTGGAATCTTCTCCCAGGTGAGATGCGTCATCCACACATCTCGAATGCCTTAAATGCGGTCCTCTGATTTATCATCTTCCTCTTCCTCCTCAGGTATCTAGTGCTGTTTAACCCTGTCGAGCAGGAGCGTCTGTGTGTGGTCACCGTTCTGGTGAATTCTGCGAGAGTGAGGGTGCTGACAGAAGACGGGCAAACGTTACCGGTTCAGCTCAGCGCGCAGTGGATGTCCGCCGTTGAGATGAGTGGAGAGGTTTACCAGGTGTGTCCAGTTGCGTTTATTTTCCTTGGAAGCATAAATGTAGTCTCAAAACCTACATGCTTGTTTCTGCCTTCAGGCCTCTTTCATGGCACGCCTCCCCGCTCTGGGATTGGCCGTCTTCCACCTGTACGACTCGGCTGACTCGCCCATGACCCTGCGCTCTGATACGCTGCTCAGGATCCCAGGACGGGGTCAGAGCATCCGAGGTTTGGACCCTCTGCCCGTGCGATCGCAAACGGTAGAACGCCCAACCGTTCTACATCCAGAGCCAGTCTCTCACTCTAGGCTTCTCTGGAAACACAGGCCTGTTGGAGGTGAGATGATAGTTATCCTTTGTTTTAAATTACAGGAAGTAAAGTGAGAAATGAACCAGGGCTGAGGGTAAAATGCAAAAATGTCACTAAAAATGTTTTTTTTTGTTTTGTTTATATATGTGTGAATTCACTCTATGGTTTTATATGAAAAGAAAAAACGGGGCTGTCCAATATAGTGTTTAACCTTTCAATATTAGAAATGTTTAATTCGACATCAGCTTATATATAGCTGACATTATGTATTTGCGCATACATATTTCCCAATGAACATCCTTTTATATACTGTACATTGATAATGTTGTGATGCTTCAATTCACTTGTAGCATTTAAAATTATATATTTTTTTATTTATTTTGGCAAAATAGTATAGAATTTTAATGGCAATTTACCAGTTATTAGCTAATATTAGAGATTTTTAATTTATATTTATGATTTTAAATGATATTTTAATTTATCAGTCTATATGGTATGTATATATCAGCTGGTATTGGATATTTAATTGTGCATGCTCGTTTCATGTTAAACGCTGTTAAATGTAATTTTTAGCAAATCTCACAATGAATATCTATTTTTTATGCTGTATAATGTTGATGATAATAGTACTGAATTTTAATATCAGCCATAATATGAATTATAATAATACATTTAACGATAATTATCAGCTTGTCAGTATCTGCCATAATTGTAATATCTGTGCATCACTAGAAAATATTTGAAAGGAAAGGGAAAAAATGCCCTGAAAAATGCTGAAAATCAACTCCACGGAGCAAATATTGCATGCTAATAAAAAAGGAAGTTTCCAAGCTGTGACATCAGCAGTCTATTTTTATGTTCAGTCATCTGGAGAAGTGTTTTTATTTTTATTGGTTGCCAAATGAGATGAAATGCATCCCTGTCCTATTTTTGCAGTACATATGCTGTCGTGTCCTTTTTTAGATTCGGAGTCAGCAGATAAGTCTAAAATGATTAATTCTCTCTCTCTCTCTCTTACACTCTTTTCTCCATCAGAGCATTCGACGTAAAGACGATCCCCAGGAGGTGAGGGTACAGATTCAGTTCCTCACATACGGAACTCGACCTTCCAAGGACAAGAGCGGGGCCTATCTCTTCCTGCCGGAGGAAATGCCAAGAGTCTCCGTAGTCTTGACTGGGTGAAAAGCGATTTATCAAACAACGTGGGGTGAATTAACGCCTTCCTTTCCGCTCGTTCTCAGCCCTATTCGCAGAGAGAAGCCCCTATAGTGCGTGTGGTGGAAGGTCCTCTCTTCTCTGAGGTTGTGGCACATTATCAACACTTCCAGCAGACGGTCGCATTCATAATGTTCCAGGTACTCCCTCCATCCTGTTCGGTCGCGTGAGGACATCTTGTCCCGTCTGATCATTTATTCCTGACATATCACTCTTTGTCTCTGTCGTTCAGGAGTTGATGGTCTTTCTCTGGACATCACCACCATGGTGGACATCAGAGATCAAAATAACAAGGAGCTGGTCATGCGGCTGGTCACCGACATCCAGAGCGAAGACACTTTCTACACGGACCTCAACGGCTTCCAGGTGAAGTCCACATGTCCCGTTAATCTGTCAGTTTCAAACAGATGTGGCACATCATACTCCCGTGTTGAGTCTTTAAAATAATCAAATAAAGCATCATGGAGCAAAGTTCATAGGCCTAGACCCAGATTACTCTCCCAGATAATCAAGCTAATGCTCCTCTTCAGATGCAGCCTCGTCGGTACTTCCAGAAACTTCCACTGCAAGCTAATTTCTACCCCGTGCCCACCACGGCATATATCCAGGACAGCCAGTACCGACTCACGCTCCACACGGCCCAGGCACTGGGGGTCAGCAGCGTGTCCAGCGGTGAGTGGGGTTTGCAAATACTGATGTCACAGTGGTCAGTGAATTTTCATGCACAATATATATCGTTGTCCAGTGTTATCGTTTTTTTAAATTAACTTTTATTTATCATTTTGTTGGTATTTTACAGTATTAATTAGGTTACATGACTTTTTTTGATACAAATTTATACTAAATTGCCATGAAATCAGTGATATCAATACCAGGCCTTGACTTAACTTTTTTACCCCCAAAGTTATTAGCCACTCAGCATTTTCACTGGCCACATTTTTGAGGGGAAAACTGCCATATCTATATTTTTTATATTTTCTCATCATTTTGCAGTAGGTATATTAGGCTACTGTCACTTTAAGACCTGACACACTGATCCATTATATTGTTAAATATGCGTTTTCTTTCTTAACTGTTTACGTTCACTTAAAACATAACTGACTGTTTATGTGAATACTCGCCAAGACCGGCATTTTGACATTTTGTGTGTATTTGACTGTTTAAGCGCAATAAGCAGCAAAAATAACTCAATTTAGTACTGAGAGGGGGGTTTATGTGTACGCACTTTGGGTGTGAGCACAAATCTGCGGATTTGAGTAAAATTATGCACAATACGTGCCATTCCTTGGTGAAAATGAGATATGTATTGAAAAATCTATATTTTTGACAAAATTACATTACATTTAGTTTATTGTATCAGATGCCTTTTAAAAAAAAGACTACAAATGAAAAATGTATATATTATAGGCTATATAAATTTCAACCCGTGTTTATATCAAGCCCTGATCAGTACCATATTTGTTATCGCCCAGTATTAGAGATTTTTATTTTACATTTTTGAAATACAAAAACTAATTAAACGCACCACTTTAATTGGATATTATTTACATAAACTTTAAAATGACAGCATGTAGCCCAACTTTTTAATTGGTTACGATGCTTCAGGAAGGTTACTAAGCAACAAAATAAAGTCCTAATAATTAATATTCATGTGTTGAGCCTTTAGCATGGCAGGATTCAAACTTTTTACACCTGTGTACCACATCGAGCTGCATCCTGTTGAAAAACTTGCCTCATTATGCTGAGTATCGACTTAGTAGCGAAGTACCGGTACTTTTTAAGGTCCGCAGCGGTGAGTTCTTAGCAGAATGGAACATGAATCAGGGACTGAGACGGCAGGGAGGTGGAAAACACTAACAGTGGGACACAGCGCTCAGGTTCCATATTGATTTGATGCAATGTATCCAATAATGAAGATAAAGTGAGTGTACTGTCTAATGCTTTGCCTCCCTCTATCCTATTATCCTCCTCTACCTCTTCATCTTTCCCTCTTATGCTCTTCCCATCTTCTACAGGTCAGCTGGAGGTGATTCTAGACCGCAGACTGATGCAAGATGATAACAGGGGTCTAGGGCAGGGCCTGAAGGACAACAAGCGGACGGCCAACCGCTTCCGCCTTCTGCTGGAGAAGAGGAGCAGCAGTGAAGATGTGAGTTCTGATAGCACAAGCATATGATGAACTAAACCAGTCACACTCAAACTTTGCTTGATTTACATGTCAATCAGTTGGCGGTTCTTGGTCAGAATAAGCATGCACAAATGTAACCACACAAATTAAAATGACTTTTAAAGGTGCAGTATGTAAAATTGAGAGCTAGTGGTTGAACTGAGTACTGGAGTCCAAATTCAAAATATTCTCCCGCACCCTCTTTGGACTCGTTGCCAGATTGAGGACACGCAACAAGAACAAGCGCAATTGACAATAGAAGGTGACGAGCTTTACACTGTAAGTTGATGAGTTGACTTAGCCGCGTTTTAATATGCTTCTGGCCATAGAGCTTTTTAGATGGATGCCGAGGCTTTTTAGTCGGGTGTAATATGTGATCTTTGACTCGGTTCGTTTGCTTGCTTCCATGGCTACAATATGCTGTGTTTTCCATTAAATGGCAACCCAGGGTGTTGAAATACTATTGGGTAAATTGGCAGTGGGCGGGATCAGAGACCATTAGACATTCCGACACGAAACCAAGGGGGTAATCCATCGACCGGAAGTTGAAGTCGGCCGGGTGCCGCCATCTTGTAGCAGAACTTCACTTGCGTTAGCATTTCCATTGACTCCCATTCATTTTGGTGTCACTTTGACGGCGAATAACTTTACATCTGAGGCGTTTAAAGACTCCATTTGTCCATTATTTATTTCTAAAGAAACACGACAATGCATAAAGGGCTCCATTACCTTCTATGTTACATTATGGCCCCGTAGAAACAGTTTTTGTAAAAATTACCGTACAGACAGGAGGAGAAGCTCGCATGGCAATCGGGGGACGTCCCGTCAAGGGAGAAGCCCATAGATAATGAGTCCATAAAAGCAACGGGACAAAATACTCCTGCTCACTCACGCCAAATAACTCTTTGCTCAAGTTCCCCGTCTCTGCAAGATTAACGTTGGCTAATTTCACGCACAGCTACTAGAAGATTTACGTCTGTCAGACGGTTGCTCACGTCATCAAGCTTAGTTTGAGTCGGTTTGAGTCTGCGCGTCAGGAACGGAAGTGCTCAAAAATCGCTAAAAATGGGCTTCAACTGTCTCCAACTGAGTTCCAATGAGATGGCTCTGTCCACTTCTTATACTGTCTATGCACGGAAACGCACATTTCAAATTAGAATAACTGGCTGTAGCATTGTTTTTTTTTTTTTTGAGAAACAAGTATGTGAACTTAACATGTTTCCTAAATCTCAGCAAGCTTTAGTTCAGTCAAAAAAAATTACATACAGCACCTTTAAGGTTCTTCTGTAATGATAATAATTTAAAATGACATTAACAAACTGAACACAGTTTATAATAAGTCTATAGATTTGTTAAAAATCTGAACAAAGTTTACATGCTACTGGGGGTCTCAAACAAAATTAAAAATATTTGAAGAATTAGATGTGACAAACCCTGATTGGTTCTTTCTCAGAAGTGCAGCCCAATACCTTTTTAATACAGTTTTATTTCCTGGCTGACTGATAAAACCCTGCGCACCCTGACTGGCACGAGTCGTGTAGCAGATGATTAATCTGATTGGAGCCTGGCTGCAATTTCGGCTTCACGAGAGAGAGACTGTTATGCATACCAAAATATGTGTGTCCTGTATCAGTGTGAGCTCTGATGTCCTCAGTGGCCTGTAGGGGGCTCTCTATCGTTACTCACGAGAGCTTTGTGAAGGCTCCAGGGACAGTGTGGTTCTGAGACTACTGTCTAAAAGCTGGCAAGTGTGTAATAATAGTTAATGGGCTTTCGAGTTTTTACACCCGATTTGAATAATATACTTTTTCATTCAAATCATGCTGTCGCCTGAAAGATTATAAAAATATAGTGATATTGGATAATAGGGGATTTAACAAAGCTCCCATTTCACAACCTCTTTTTGTTTTTTTTGTTCCTGTCTGTCATTCATTTATCATCATGTCTTTCTCCCCTCATGCATGCAGCCTGCTGGCTCCTATGCCAAAGTCACCAACATGATAAACAAAATCCTTGCAGGTTTTTTAGGAGACGACCAGGACGAGGTAACATTACTGCAGTGGTGGAGAGTAGTGCTGTAGCAGTTTTGAGAGCCCTAGTTTAGCTTGTTACCATAGCAACAAGCGACAGGTTTCCACCTGGATTAAGAGGCCAAAGGTCGTTGCCTGTTTGCTATGTCTACCTCTGTAGCTGAGCCCCCAAACCTTTTACTCACCTTATTTTATAACGTAAGAGTGGGCTTTGGCTTCACTTCCAGATATTTTACTTGTAGAAAAACAGTTATGCTGCTTGATTATCTTACCTATAGTGGCTAATGAATCAGAAGTCTCACACATTCAAAGAAAATAGCCTGCTTTTGCGTCGCAAAATAAGGTGGATAGTATAACAGGTGCAGATCAGTAGTATATAGAGGCCCAAATTCTTCGGTATGTCATGTGAAGGTAAGTGCACTTTCATCAGGTTGTTTTACTTGTGCGTTTCAGCCGGTGGACAGTAGACCGGTCAGCTTCCCGTCGCTGCTCAGTCACATGACCTCCACCATCCTGAACCACGAGGTGCTGGCACTGCCTGTGTTGCCCAGGAAACATGGCGTGCCACCCATGCGTACCTTCGCTCCATTGGCTGGCACCCTGCCCTGCGACTTCCACCTGCTGAACCTCAGGAGCATCCAAAGCCCGGTAAATGAGTCCTGAAAAAAAAACAAAAGTGTGTCCGTATTGATTTCACCTGCTGAGAAACTGATGAGGACTTGAGTTCATAATGAGGAGGAGAAAATAAAAGTTTTATTGTGGGTGTGTTTGGTGGGAGTTTACTTTAATCGACATTAATTTCATATCGATTACTTTTTTCAGCAGGACGCTCACTCTCCATCTCCTCATGCGGCTCTGCTCCTCCATCGACTGGGTTTGGACTGTGGTCTGGAGGCCCAGAACCCTGGTTTCAACTGCTCCACCACACAAGGCCAGGTCAGTGTCCTTAGACAGGAAACTAGTTTACCTAAAAAGAAAATGAGCGCACACGCATAAATAGACATAGTGTGTGGATGCATGTGGGTCTATTTTTAGTCCTTCTGAGTCTCTGATCTTTCCTCCTAGCTCTCCATTTCTGGGCTGTTCCGTGGGCTGGATCTCCAGCTCCTGCAGCCCATGTCTCTGTCTCTAATGCACTCTCAGCCTCCGCTCTCCAACGACTCCTCCATCAATCTGGAGCCCATGGAGATCTCCGCCTACAAGCTCAAGCTGTGCTAGAGTGGTGTTGCACCAGAACCGGGCTCTCCGTGTGGACCCTCGAAACCTGTGCTAAAGCAGAGAACCACAGCTGGATGAGCAGAGGACTCTTTCGGAGATCGTTTATCCAGACTTAGCGTATCTGAATCAACACGAAGGCGCCAACTATACCCTCAAAATGGGGGGGGAAAAACTTGAGGAGGAGAGCGTTCCAGCCAAAGTCATATTTGGTAGCCGGTCCGGGTGCGGAGATAAGAATGTCCATGATTGTTTTTTTTAAAAGTAGGCAGAACACTAATTGATCGACATCTTTTTATTCCAGCAGTGCCGACCATGTCATGTTGTTTATCCCCCTTTTGTCTTTGGCTGGAACCGCTGACCGTTTCACAATCTTTTTATCATTCCGTCACGCCTGGAGTTCGTACTGTATGTAAATATCTCAAAAGCTACATTCACACTTGGATCTATACAAAATTGTGGGACTCAGTGCAATATGTGAAGCTTCTCTCGCTGTTTTATTTCTCCATTTTATTTGTTTTCTACTCCTAAAGCCTCGGAAGCTAGCTACGCTTGAATCTGTGTCATTGTTGTTTGAGCTCACGCAGTTCTTTATCTCTACTGTGGACGGTTCTGCCTCCGCTCGGCGGCCACATGTGTTTTTTTTTTTTCTATGAATGTCAATCACCACGCTCGGCCTGCGAAGGCTGTCAGTGCTGTAACAGACGCGGCATTTACAGCTCTTTCTTTCAGGGCGGCTCGCAACACTTCGCTGACAGCAGAAGACGTCCGCGACCCAGCAGCGGTCAGGTCTTCAGATAGCTCCTTCATTGTTTTTTTTAATAGGTTAATGCTCAAATCGCATGATGAGACCTGACTCATATGATATACCTTCTCACAATATTTTCAGGTAAAGGTACCAGTGCGGGTAGCAACGGGTTCCCGTGGTCAGATTTAGCCAATTTCCCACATGAAAAAAGCATTTAGGCCTTATCTCGCTGTAGGAAACCCATCTGTAATGTGTAGCAGAGCCATCTCGGTCGTCACGTCTGGCTTTTGTCTGTCACCTCGGTTTGCTCGATTCTGCTCATTTTGAACATGAAAATGCTGTCTGTCCGTCAACCTATCGTGTCGTCTCGTGTCTCGCCTCTCCTAGCCTGTCTGTCTGACCCAGGAAAATCTGTACGGTCTCGGATTTAAATTACAGAAAAATATTCTCACTTCTCTGACTTTCAACTCCTCGCCTGATTGTCTCTCTGCACGCCCACGTCCATTTACATCAGTCAGACCATCAGCCGTCTTCTCCAGCTAATCAAGTTCCAGAAAAGCGTCCTATCAGGAAGATAATTCCTCTCAGGAGGAACTGCGAGTATGGAGTGCCAAACGTCTGTCCGATTGCTTTGGAAGAGATTCTGGCGCCCAACGCGGAGCGCGTTTGCTATTGTAATTCGGTCTCGTCTGATTCAAATTTCACTGCCATACTTGTTTTTCCTGTGCACACGCTTTCCGATCTGACAGGTATCTTTGTTAATGTCTTTTATTTCTGTTGTGTGTTCTGAGATGGAAAAGATTTTCTGTTTTCATTGTCTTTCTTAAGAAATTAAAGTGAATTGAGAGGTTTGAGCTTTTTCTGTTTTGGTTTCCTATTGAGAGTGCTCATAAAAATGACTCGTACAAGCAAATGCAAAGACATTAAAGTGGACGTTTAATAAAGATCACACATGATAAAAAATTGATTCTTGGTGGTTGTGCACTTTTGTTTCTCTTTGTTGCCAGAAGCTTAATTGTTGTGCTCTGAATTACAGACAGGGGGCAGTAGGGAGTTGTCTGCCATTTAATTTGGCTTGAGCAGGAGAGAGAGGCGTGGGGTGTGAAATGTTGAGTTCAGTTAACAGAAGCTCACAAGAGATGCTGCTTTTTATATCTAAACATCCTCCATGATAGCTGGGATATCGGGTACTGATTTACCAGAGAGCTAGAAATACCACCACCTAAGCTGACAGGTCTACTGAAATCAGACTGGCTTTTTTTTTTTTGTTTGTATATATATTTTTTAGATGCCCTTTCATGCTCAGCTGAGACCAGATTCGGCTTTCTCCACAGCAGATGAGTTTGTGTGCTAAAAGGGCGACTTGCTCTCTGAGCCTAGGCGTTTGAGAAAGGCCATTCTTCTTAATAAGTCTGAGGGCTGAGACGGCAATAAAACTCAATCTCGCCGCCGAGGACTTAATAAAATGAGAGAGGCGCTGATAGAGATTGAGACGTTTTTGAGGAATTAGTTGGGATAAAAATGAAAATGCTGTCATTTATACTCACCCTCATGTTGTGTAAAACCCGTGAGAAGAATGTCAAAGCTGCACTTTTCCTATAATGAACAAGTACAGTAACCACGGACTGTCGAGCTGTGAAAAAATGGCCAAAAGCTCCAGGAAGTAGTTAAAGGATTAGTTCACTTTTAAAAAAACTTTTGCTGATAATTTACTCACCCCCATGTCATCCAAGATGTCCATGTCTTTCTTTCTTCAGTCGAAAAGAAATTAAGGTTTTTGATGAAAACATTCCAGGATTTTCTCCATTTAATGGACTTCAATGGGAACCAAACGGTTCAAGGTCCAAATGACAGTTTCAGTGCAGCTTCAAAGGGCTTTAAACGACTCCAGACGATGAATAAGGGTCTTATCTAGCGAAACCGTCGCTCATTTCGCTCATCGCTCTGTTCTGTGATGCGCGTTCGTGACTCTCCTGTTCGAACTCGTTCATCAAAATAAACAAATCTTTTTTCGAGTCCTTTCATTCATTCAACGAACGAAATGACTCAAAAAAAGATTTGTTCATTTTGAACGAGTCTTTTTTTCGAGTCATTTCGTTCATTCAACGAACGAAATGAACTAAATGACTCGAAAAAAGATTTGTTCATTTTGATGAACGAGTTCGAACAGGAGAGTCACGAACGCGCATCACAGAACAGAGCGATGAGCGAAATGAGCGATGGTTTCGCTAGATAAGACCCTTATTCATCGTCTGGAGTCGTTTAAAGCCCTTTGAAGCTGCACTGAAACTGTCATTTCGACCTTGAACCGTTTGGTCCCCACTGAAGTCCATTATAAGGAGAAAAATCCTGGAATGTTTTCATCAAAAACATTAATTTCATTTCGACTGAAGAAAGAAAGACATGGACATTTTGGATGACATGGGGGTGAGTAAATTATCAGCAAAAGTTTTTTTAAAAGTGAACTAATCCTTTAATGACTCCTCCGCTGTATTCTAAATCATTCTAAGAGAAACAGAATGCAGTTTAAGATATTATAACCACTGAAAATCATGTTCTCTGCCTTAGTTCTTGACACAATTAATTGATGTAAATGATTGGTTCTTGCATGTCCCGTAAACCAAACACAATTTTTGCAAATGTGAAAGTGAAAAGGATAATCGAGAGGACTTGCCCATTCACATTAACGGTACTGATATATCGTGTCCGCACAAATGCATGATAATGTTCTTTTATTAAAAGTGCATGCAGTAGATATGCCTTTTAAAGGGCTGTTCACACCAAGAATGATAATTATATATTATCCACGCGTGCTGTGGTTTTGTCGTCTGCTGCTTTAAAGCTCTAGATTGGATTCTGATCGGCTCTCAATGTTTTCATTCATCAGCTTTTCATTTCTTTGTCTCGTTATTACAGTTACACAAATATAATATGATTTCAGAAGACTTGGAAAATAGCACACAAGTAACAAGGAGCAGTTTTATAATGCTTTGTTATTTTTGGAGGTTGACAGCTTTTGTATTAATTCTATGAAAAAGAGCAGCGTGAACATTGTTAAATTCTTATGTGCTCAATAATAAAAAATGGAACTGAGTTTTCACTGATCAAAGCAAATTTGTGAGTAAATAAGTAATAAGCTTATACAGAATAAAGCTTAACTCAATAGCAACTCATCTGATGACTCTCATTGAAGAGTTGACTAAACATACTCACACCAGCTCCACAATTCCTTATATTTTGCTTCAGATGCAAGTCGGGCTTCCGTTCAAACAACCCAGCACCACCTACTTGTTCTGAATGTCAGCAGAACTTTTTTTTTTTTTTTTTTTTTTTATCTTTGAAGGGCATGTTGAGCCTTTCCTCAAAGAACTTAGCAAACACATTACATTACACTAAATTCAGCCTAATAGAATCATTTCAAAAGAACAGAAATAGTGCCTCGTCTCGCAGGGACTAAAAGATCTGTGCCTCTCGTTCAGCCCATTAACGAGACTGATAAAACCTTTTAAGTGATTGTGGGACATCTAACATCTGCAGGTTTTTGCAACACGAAGTAAAAATACAACAGTGCAAACTGATGGCAGCACTGATTCTTGTACTATTAGTCAAAAACATGCTTGTTACATTAGCGGTTTGATGGCAAATCAATGGGAGTGAGCTGAGCACGGTGGAAATATATTTCCAATATTCCCTTCAGAAGAGCAGTGAAGATGAGAAACATCATGACATCACTCTCACGAGTAGCTGGACCATCCATATTTCTGTCTTATTGCTCAATTAGTATGTATGTAGCAGCCTCAGTCTCACTTATAATGCCAAGTAGGCAGAAGCTTCTAGCGCAGAATATGAGATCCTGTCCCTCCCAGCTGAACTAATTACGGAAAGCATTTTAAATGTGGCATTTCCATAAACCAGATCTCTGCTCCCTCTTCAGGGAGTCCGTGTAAGTTTTTCCCTGCCTTCATGGAAACATGAAAAGTTTAGGCCATCCTATAAAGTAAACATGAAATATTGATGATCCTGCACTGCAAACCTCGTAGCGAAGTGCATAATGTGTGTGCTATTAATTTAGACTGATGGTGCGTGTCTCCGTGTGAATTATGGGAAATTGGCATCAATAAAAAAAACATTTCAACAGATATTCAAGTACTTTTAAATGGCATCAAACATGAATGCAACAGATGTTTGTAATTAATTTAATGACTGCAGTATTGGCAGCAGAGACACAAATGTTAAATGCTTTAATGTAATGCTGAAAGATCTGTTAAAATGAACCATTCTTTTGATGAACACAAAATAAGATATTTTGAAGAATATGGGTAACCAAACAGTTGATAGGCCCAATTGACATTCATAGTATGGAAAATATAAATATTATGTTTGATCAACTGTTCGTCAACATCTACTGTTTGGTCACCCACTGTCTTTAAAATATCATCTTTTGTGTTCAGCAGAAGGAGGAAATTCATACCGGTTTGGAACAACATGATGGTAAATGATGACATAATTAATATTTTGGGTGAACTAGCCCTTTAAGTAGTAAACAGTTGAATAAAAATGAGCTTTTCACCCATTTTCGAGTGTGTTTTTATTCTTAAAGGTGGGGTATGTGATTTGTAAAACGGCCGGCAGATTTTGAAAATACACAACTCATAAGGTCCTACCTTCTCTTCTCCAACGCTGGCCCTGACTCCACCCATTCGAAAAACATGGTCGCGCAATCAAGCACTAGCTCTTTTCTCTCTCTCTCTATCTCTTTGTACCGGGGTGACCGGTGACTTGCACTTCTTGTGACTGGGTCACGAGCTTTGAGTATGCGCACGAACGGGACGCGCGCGCGAGGGGGGTGAGGGCATGGTACAACCGTTTGATTGACGCATTTTCTGTCCAATGATTCTAGACGGTCTTGAAAATGATTGGCTGGAGTTTTTCGAGTCCTGCCCGTTCCACAGATGATTAAATTGCTTAATTTTCATTTCAGTGCTTCTAATTTGCAGCCAGTAAGTGGGTTAGGAATAGGATTTCAAGTGATTTTGAAAAAATGGTCAAAAAAGAAAATCACATACCCCACCTTTAACAGAGTATTGCATCATTAGCTAAGCAGCATGCTATAGTCAACTATATCAATTAATTATGAGTTGGGATTTCTTTGTGGCTGCTTATAAAAGAGCTCTCCAAATCTGTCATTTATGAGGTTCTCCTTCGGTAAACAAGCTGCATAAGAAGGTAGGATACTAGCTTTCTGGATCAGTTGAATCGTAGGGTTTGTAGTGCAATTGTATTTCTGTATGACTCAAATGTCACATGATTATGAAAGAGCCCAGCAAGAGCTCCTCAAATAGGAGTTGAATTCATGTCTCAGGGCTGACATTGACCTTTTGAGAAATATATATATATATGACACATTTCCTCTTGAGGCTCCTCTGTGTTAGGGCAGACGAGTTTTGAAGTCAAAATCTGGTGTGAAAATCAATAAAATAACCTCTGGGACAAAGTTTCTTTTTGTTCAAACACTGATATTGAAAACCCACTATGAATATCCACTGTGCCATTTAAGAAAGAACAAGCTAATTAGCTCAGAGACAAAACAAACATCAGTGATCTATAAAAAAGCACTTTAAAATAAAGTTACGGCTAAACTTTTGATATAACAAAAAAAATCATAAATGTGATGTTTGTCAAGTTTTTTTTTGATCGAGAGCTCCTCGTATCAACCAAAGATGGTGCTGTATCTAGCTTGACTGACAGATAAGATCTCTGCCCATCGAGCCGTTTCAGTTCAGCGTTTCGATCGTTTGTTTGTCTATGATTCCCACTGTTCTGAATCCGTGCCGGAGGCTCTTGGTAGGCAGAGGGTTTTGTGTGTTATCTAATTCCATGATGTTATGGTTCACTCTGCTGATGTTGTTGCAACATTTCTATTGCAACAGAAATTACGCAGTTAAATCATCTCTGATCGAATCAGCGGAAATGTCCCGGAGCTGCCTTTGACTAGCGGAGAGAGCAGAATGCAGACTTTATTGTCAAGGTGCAAGGACTTATCGCACAAATGATGACAATGGCGTAAAGGAAGTTACAGAAAGTGCAAGAAGTTTTGTGCATAAAACATTCCAAACTTTTAATAAAAAGTTGACTGGAACAAATTACAGCCCTTTTTGTGTTACAAAGTCTGCTCAACGTTTACTCAAACCCTGCACGCTCACAACAAACACATCAACGCGCTGTGGCACGCAAAGCACACCCACTGAAGTTATTGATCCTCTTTAGTGGTTGAAATCTCAGGGCATACTGGGACAAATAAAAGTGAAAATAAAGGGAATCATTCAGCACAGCGGAGATGTCCTGGGTTTAATAACATTCGGGTCAAACCGCAACTGCAACATTATAGCTTATATATAGCGTTCTCTCACACACGCACACACACACAGACCTCGCAGTGGATCTATAAGTCTAAGTAGTGCAGACTAGTTCTGTATCCCAGTACGAGGAAGACAGATATACAAAAAATGCCCGACATGGGGCATTAAAGGGAACTCTGAGTCCGTATAAAGGCAGTCTTTTCGCTGTGATACTCCAGCTCTTCGCTGTCTGACTCAGAGTTCATCGCCGTATCCTCGTCCCCCCACACAGTGGGGATTCCCCGGTACGACACTTTACCCCGGCCGAGTCCAAACCCAAAGCCCACTCGTATCCCCCCTCCGCTCGTGTCCGTCACCGGCAGTTTGGTCCTCCGACAGAACGGGGCGCTGGCTGCTCCGGAGTGCAACTGAAGCAGCACGAAAACGGCTGCGAAAGTGGCCAGGATGAAGGCACAGCTGAGCACTGCCACCAGCGCCGGCAGTCTCGAGGACAGCCCAGGTTCACGCAAGGATTCCTCCGAGCTCGGATCCACCTCGTGCTGGAGCACAGGAATGCTGGGGGATTTCCGCTGCACCTGGTTCTGGTGCAAGCAAGAAGTGACCGTTAAGTGACTGTGGGGGGGGCAGGAAAGACATTCGTTCTCCCCAGACCCGAAGCACGTCAGACAGGCCGGGTGGCAGGGCAGGCACGCTTGTACGGTAGAGTGCTCCACCCAGTTGTCCAGCGACAAGTTAAGCATCTGCAGCCCAGAGCTGAAGCCGGGAGGACAGGACTTCACACAGCCTTGCAAGAAAAGCAAGAAACCCGTGCTGCATTCTGGAAAACAGAGATCAGAAGAACGCTTAATCGCAGATGTTACGAATCTGTAAAAAACACGAAATAGCATTTTAAACATAGTTTACTTCTGTAATGTGACAATTTTGTGAGAAACAAAAAGGACTATGATATTGGTTAATATTATTTCCCCCCCACTCATGCAGCCTTGGTTATGTCAGCAGAAGATAAATGGTTGCTTTAACACTTTACATTAGTTACCATTAGTTAATGCAATCGGTATCATTCACTTTTTTGTTTGTTTGTTAATAATTTAGGGCATGCCAGTTACACCAGCCATATTCATAGTAAGACTGAACACACACACACACACACACACACACACACACACACACACACACACACACACACACACACACACACACACACACACAACACACACACACACACACACACACACACACACACACACACACACACACACACACACACGTTATTATATGTAGAAATTAACATCAATGCTATACAATGTATGAAAAATGAGTGTTCACTGTTAATTCACATTAAATTTTATGCTGACCTTATTGTAAAGTATTACCACATTTGTTTTATAAAGAATAACATAAACTAATGAATAACCTAACACAAGTACATGGTTGTAAATTGTTCTAGCTATGTAATTTTAACATCACACAGAGATCTGAAATGTGTCAGAAAGCAAATAGCAGCCTTTTAGGTAACTTGTCAGCTCAACCGCTGCCAAGGTGGCAGTTAACTACAGTTGAACTGTCAACCTATTTATAGCTAGTTTCCTGGTCAAAAACAATGAAGCAGAGATTGAATTTACTTCACACCCTTTAAGATTATGATTTGTTGCCACTAAAGAATACACAGTAAGTACATACTATGGTCTGCATGCTTTCAATACATTAGCTAAACATTCACGTCAGTATTTGCATATGGTTTTGCAATAAGACCAGGTACATTTAATTTATTGACCTTGTACAATTCAGTAATACCTGCAGTCAGAGTGAGAACACCTTATGAAAAATGAGTCAAATAACTTTTTAGCAAAGTTTGTCCTTGAGCGCTCTGCACAATATGAGGCCATGATGGAGAAATCCATCATCAAGTCTCCACAGCAACTCAAAATAATACATTATTCGTTTAACAAATTTAAGGTTTGTTTACTGCCCTCTGAAGGTTGAGAAGGTACAACGTCTTTAATAATGCACAGTTTATTTAATTTAAAGCTCTCTGGCATCACTCTGAAGTGCAATATTTATACTCATAAACATATATTAATATTCATAAGCATAATGGGTAGTCATACTGAGACATGTATATATGACCGGTTTCGCCAAGAATTACTGTGTTTGTGTGTAAATATTTCCTTCTGGTCATGAATGTCTTCACCTATAAAAGCTTGTGTATGTTTATTTGAATGCCCTTTGGTCCAGGGCATGTGTCTTACCAATGCAGATCTGCTGGGTGTCAAAGGTTTTGCAGCTGTTGTTTGAAGGCCGGGTGTAATCAGGAATGGACGGATCTGTTGCACTAGAGCCGGTGCCATATAAGATGAGTGTGAACTGAGAAAGAACACCTGTGGAAAAGACCTTGACTTTAAAGACGCTGTGACCGTCAACAAAAACCCAAATAGAATTCACACAGCACAAAAATCCTTTTCTTAATCAGTGTTTTTTTTTATCTTGTTTTGCAGTAAAGTACTTAAACATCCTTAAAATAAGATAAATATACTTTAGAAGCAATTTATGTAAGATTCAGAGAATCTATAATTTTGATTTAAGTTTATGTTTTCTTATCCCACTGGCAAATTGTTTTTTTTCTTTCAAGCTTAATTAAAACAAAATTTAGTGAGATTTATTTTTAACACAAAAAAGCTATTTGCCAGTGGGGTAAGAAAACTAAACTTAATTCAAGATTTATAACTCTGAAATGTATTTCATCTTCTTCCCAACCATTTTCCTTTATCTTGTTTTAAAGGATGTTTGAAGTAAAACAAAAAACAAGACAAAAATACTGATTATAAAAAAAAGCATTATTGCAGTACCATAGTCATTAAGTCCAGCCGTATTCTCGATCTCCAGGGTCCATTCTCCCCGAGGGTCCTCGTCCCAGGAGTGCGTAGTCATGAACGCCCAGTCGTTGAAGCCTTCGGCTGAGTTATCCTGAGGCCTGAAGAGAAAGAGAAGAGAAAGAAGATAATGTTTCATGAAGATAATGGTGTGAATTGTGTTTGTATGTGGCCAGAAAAGTGTGTAAATGTGTTTTCTTGGGCATCAGATGTATTTTTTTT
Source organism: Chrosomus eos (assembly GCA_036326025.1). Lineage (NCBI taxonomy): Eukaryota > Metazoa > Chordata > Actinopteri > Cypriniformes > Leuciscidae > Chrosomus > Chrosomus eos. The sequence goes on from CM070842.1 coordinate 25,373,243, forward strand.
TTAATAAAGCTGATGAGTTGATTTAGAGTCTATGCATGCCATTCAAAAGTCTTTTATTCCGCAAGGATGTATTAAATTCATAAAAAAGTATTGACATTTATGTTACAAAATATTTCTATTTAAACAATCCTGTTCTTTTGAACTTTCTAAAAAATGTTTAAAACATTTATCAGTTTTCAACAATTAACATTTTTCTTGAGAAATATCAGCAAATTAGAGTGATTTTGTAAGGATCATGTGACACTGAAGACTGAAGTAATGCTGAAAATTCAGCATAATAAAACAAACCAAAAAAGAAAACGGTTATTTTAGACTGTTTTTTTACGATCAAATAAATGCAGCCTTAGTGAACATAAAAGACTTCTTTCACAAACAAACATCTTCTCAACCCTAAACTTTTAAACTTCAGTGTTTGCAAATGTATATATGCTGATAGCGTGTCTGAGTGTGTTTACCGTGCAGCCAGTAGCGTGGAACGAGTTCCCAGTGGGCTGATGAGGTGAACAGCCAGGTTTCCTCTGTGGTTATAGGAGAGGGTGAGTCTGGCCTGCACGTGCTCCAAAGAGCTCACAAAGTCCGGCTGCCCAGAGCAGGCCTCCACACTTCTGCTGAAGATCAGGTGGTTTCTTATGTCCCTACAACACAGAAGAATCTGAAATTATACTCCACTCTCACAAGCAACCGTATAATGAATATAATATAACCTAATATAACCAGAAAAGTTAGTTCATGCATTCATGACCTGAGACTAGATTACTGTAATGCTTTATTAGCTGGTTGTCCTGCATCCTCAATAAACAAGCTTCAGTTAGTGCAAAATGCAGCCGCTAGAGTTCTTACTAGGTCAAGAAAATATGATCATATAACACCAATTTTATCATCTCTACACTGGTTACCTATAAAATTCCGTATCAATTACAAAGTATTACTACTGACCTATAAAGCCCTAAATGGTTTAGCTCCTGTGTATTTAACAGACCTTCTATCGCCCTACAATCCATCGCGCTCTTTAAGATCACAAATTCGAGGCTTCTGGTCATTCCTAGGATATCTAAGTCTACTAAAGGAGGGAGGGCGTTCTCACATTTAGCTCCTAAACTCTGGAATAGCCTTCCTGATATTGTTCGAGACTCAGACTCGCTGTCCCAGTTTAAAACTAGATTAAAGACGCATCTTTTTAACCAAGCATTCACTTAATGCTTACCTTTTATACTACTGCTGAATCAGTTCGAATGCATTAACATTATGAACATCAGCTATGCTAATTATTTCCCATCTGTCTTTCTGCTGTTATCTCGGGACGCTAGTCCCGAGGTAAATAGCGTTCGTCAGCTCCAGTTTGTATCCAGCCTCTCACGGAGACTTCAGATGCCCCAACACCTGTGATGAGACGACTAAACGCCTGTGGAGAGACGACTCAATGCCGGCGATGTGTTATGCCCTAAATTAATACATGATTAACTAACTGTATTTTTCTATGTACATTTCTGAAATGCACTTTCTGTAAAGCTGCTTTGAGACAATGTGTATTGTGAAAAGCGCTATACAAATAAATTTGAATTGAATTGAATAACCTAGTTTGCCTGTCCTTAAAAGGCGACCTCTGTCTCCCCAGGAAACAAGGATAGGTGGGCATTACCTATCTGGTTTATTGGTTCGGTCATTACCTGGGCTCGGTCAGCATATTAATGACACATTTGTGCTGCGGCCCAATGCTGGTCCAGTTCTGGGCCAAAGTGACCATGGCACTTGCATCCAGCAGACCGTAGCCGTAAGAATGGCTCACTGCCACATAGAGAGAGACAGAGAGATGGAAAAAGTACCAAGGTCAGACATGTCCAATGAATAAATAAATGCAGCTCTCATTGATTGGTCACGTGAATTGTCATTTACCTAATCGGCCCACACCATTGGTCCTCCAGTCGTTGGTTATCAGGTGGGCAGGACGTGAGGTTCTTACTACGAGATGCTGCATGTCTCTCCAGGTCAGGTTCATGCTGGATGTCGTACAAAAAAAATTGAAAAGCGATATGAGCATTACATGGCAGCAGGGCCACAGATTTATTTTTATATTCAAAAGATAATTTGCACATAATTATTCTCATGGATGTGACAGGATGTCTTTTAAAAAGACACATAACTAAAGCTTTTCTTTTACCCGAGTCACAGAAAATTGCAAATGGAAATATTCCATCCTGGGGCCATGCATCATTTTGCAATTAAACAGCCGACGAGGCCCTTCAACCCCCCCCCCCCCCCCCCCCAACTTAAAACCAGAATTGTATTCCCTGAAAATGCAGCAATATTAGATTCAATTTATAACTGCATTTCCTTGGTTCACGACTCCAGCTTATTCGTTTGTCGGCTGTAGCTCTACATGGTGGAAACAAGCGGCTTTGGGAGTCGTGCCCCCCACGGGCAAGGTTGAAAAGCCCTGTTATTTCTCAACAGGGTATTTCAGGGTAAACCACTTCTGTGATTAGACAAAGCATTGACAAAAATACCTGCACGACAAGCCATTTCCACCCAAATGAAATGGATTTAGGAAAAAGATACGCCGTTGGCTAGTATGAAAAAATCCTGCTCTGGCATTCGTATATTTTTCAGGGTGATTTATGAAGAAGGTGATCCAATTCATAAGCTTTCAATATTTTTGACCTCACAATAAATGACTTAGTGGGTAAATTCATGTCACATGCACAATTTATAAACCAAAAGACACAGCACAGATGCAGCAATTTACAGATGTAAAACTACTGAAATTCTCATGTTGTACATGTACATTGCACAGATATTGAAGAGATACCCCTTTTATATGGATGAAGTGCCAGTGCTGAAAAACATGCCAGAGCCTTTAAACATGGACTCAAACCAGGAATCTGAAACTGAATGGACAGGGGGAAGAATGTCCTCACCACTCAAAGGTTTCATAAACATCAACAGTACGGCTAGACTTATGCAAAGCACCACTAGATCACTCTTATTATAAACAATAAATTACAATAGTTTGAAGACGCACATTCATTTGCAAAACCTAATCCTGCTCTTTTCTTTCTTTCTTATAAATAATATAATATATATATATATATATATAATATTAAACAAATACATTTGAAACAGCTGAGGTCAGTTAGATATTTTAAAGAAATTAATATTTTATTCAGCAGGATGCATTAAATTAATCAAAAATTACAGTAGACATTTATGTAAAACAATTATTAAATGGTTTCCACAAAAATATTAAGCAGCACAATGTCCTCATTTTTAATCAAATAAATCAGCCTTGGAGTTATAAGAGACTTCTTTAAAATACAAAACCGCTTAATGACCCAAATATTCTGTATACACACTTTACATTTACATAATATATATTTTTTAATGTTTGTTATATTACAAATTAAAATGCAAAATGACTTCTGAGACAGGTTCAAAGATCCCCTGGCCAAGCGCTAGCTCAGGCACAAACACATTTCAGTGGAAAATGAGTATGACTGCCTTTCTTACACACAGAAAGAGAATAGAAATCTAGGACCTTCGAAAAAAATTCTCCAAAAACGTCCCTGTCTCTTTCATTGTGGGGCAAGCACAATCAAAGCTAGCACCAGCGGGGTTTTACCGCCCTGAACAGCAGGGGCCGAACTCACACATAAACAAACACTGTGTACGAACTAGGAGCCCCGAGACTCCACCACACACAAAAAAGACAAAGAAACCCGACGCTTGTGTGAGACGTGAATTCCATGTCTTATTACCGCCTCACAGCATACACGATTAAATACTCCACAGGATCTTTTAATTGAGCATGATGACTTGATGTTGTATAGGGGCCTTGAGGTCAATCGGCCCTGAACGAGGAGTGAAGATTGGCAGCCATCACACGTCTCTTTCAATCTCTCCGTCTTTATTTTGGATGAGCAATGTCAAGGCAATGTCAGAGTGTGTCGGAGGGCTGAAGATGATGTGCATGGGGTAATGAAGTCTAACCGATGAGGGGGAATGATGGACTGGAGTGGGTAGAACATGTGTGCGTATGTCTGTCCGTAGAGACAGGTGTCATTGTTGTCATCACTCACTTGGCCTCCAGAGCGAGAGCGATGATTCCAGCGGCCAGGGGAGCTGAGGCGGACGTGCCCGTGTGCGAATCTGTGCACTTCTTCCTCAGGTCCGTCGTCACCTGTACAAACAAAGTTAGATGGAAAGGTCAGACGTGTTATTGGCCAGTTATCAGAAAGGACATAGGTTGTAGCTATATATGAGGTGTTGGTGTGGGCGTCTATCAGCCAGAGGCGCCTGTCTAAGTGCCTGACAACAATGTAAAACCTCATTCACTGCAGCTGTGATGAGATGTGTGACAGCTTGGGAGACTTAATAAGCTGGCACCTCACACCTGAGGGTTTGGGGTTTTAATCATGCCGTAGGAGACATGGGGACATGTGTGATTGACAACGGTCAGGATGAGAGGAAGCCCAGCCCGAGGCTACAGAACCATCAGAGCATACACAGGTGAGTACCTGCCAGACACCCACACATACTCATTCTTTATCATGGTTTTATTTGTCTTTGTCCCTTTCAGTCTGATTTAAACATGTACAGACACATAGGCACATAAAATCCCACCCCACTGCTGTCGGCAAGATTGCGTCCATTTTTAAATTGAATCTGTTATTGCCTTTGTCATCCTAATGGAACAGGGGGTCTCGAAAGAGGGAGAGGGGGAGCTATCGCAGTCAAACATTCTGGGACAGACTTGACATCAAGCAAACAAACACTCTAAAGCCACCCGAAACATCTCAGATGAGCTTCAGTGAGCTGGCAGAGATAGACCTGCCTGGAGAGTCTGAAATCACTTTCACAGGAATGAGCATATCAGAGATTCAAACAGAGTTCGGATGACTACCCACAGCACAAGAAATCATATTTTCCCCTCAATGTGAGATTGAATTGAACTGAATTAAATTGGTCAAAAAGACCCAAGTTCTCAAGGTATCAGTTTGAATATCCACGAACAAAATTCTTGCTGAGATTTTGCAAGCTATATAAAATTAAGGAACATAAAAAAATTTGCAGTTATTTGAAAACACTATTTATTTGTCCATTAAAAAATCTAAATGTGTCATATTTTGAGTTAGCTCTTTTGATCAGATCTTTCAATCAATGACTTAAACAGATCATTCCAATTACAATGAACAAATCATTCACAAATTATGAATCACTGAATCAAGTCTTTGAATTAATGATTCAACCGCATCATTTAAATTCCAGTGAACAAATCATTTGATCATAAATCAACGAATCAGATCTTTGAGTCAATGACCCAAAAAGATCATTCCGAATCATTCATAAATCATGAATCAGTGTTTCAAATCTTTGAATTAACGACTTAACTATATCATTCCAAATTCAGTGAACAAATCAATCATTAATCAATGAATCAACCAAGTAACTGAATACTGTATATCAGTTGATGCAAATGAACAGCACACAAATGTAAGAACCAAGAAAAGCTAGGGGAATGTCAACATTTTTCAGTGAATAACAACTTGTCTATTGTTCCTCACACAACTGCTATTTTATGACTTCAGAAGACTTAAAATATTACACAAGCTATATGGAGCACTTTTATGGTGCCTTTATGGGGATTGTTATTCCCAGTCCTCCTCATACACTTTTATTAAATAGAAAAGAGTGACTAGGGAATTCTTCAAAACAACATGAGTTTGAGTATTTGACAGATTTTCTGAATTTTCTGAAAAAACTTGAAACTTCTGAGAAAACAGAAAACACTGCCACAATGCAAACTAATAGCAAAAATGCTTTAGATGATCCAAAGGCAAAGACCATCAAGATGCCTTTTAGAACTTCTTTTTATAGGCGTCTTTTGACCTAATTAACTTGCCCTAATTAAAAAGCCTACTCAGACACTCTCAAATACAGCTTATGCAGATAAAACGAAGGTATTTAACTGAAAACGAGAAAAAAACTAGCAAATAAGATCCAAAGATTCTGCGATGCTACATATTTGGTATTCAAAAATTGCTGTCTCTGTCTTTTGCTTTTTCACTTGGTCTAATATCTCTGCTCTTTCCCTCTTTGCTTTTTCAGACACCCTTTTCTCATTTCCATTCTTGGAGGACACGCTGGGGACAGAGAAGCAGATGTGTACGGCATGCAGCAGCAGCACCTGTGATGGGGAAGTTTTCAGACGCTACTCTAAAGTGATTTTTTGCCTCCTTAGGGCATGGCGTTCTTGAGCTCTTTTTCATATAGCCCACAGGAAATCACAGCAGCAGATGTGGAAATCATTTCACCGCCTGACACTTCATCTTCACAGTACGCTGAATGGGGCGGCACTCCATCACTCACTTTCCCCATGTACACTCGTGACGTGGCCATTTAAACCATGTGGAAAATGTGGCACACACGAGCTGTTTGCTCTGACATTTACAGTTCTGCTGACAACTGAGAATGGCAGTATTTGTGTGAAGAAATGAAGGTTTGTCTGTGCGCTGTTAATGTGTAAATGCTGCAATGTGAATTCATTCTATATATGGTGCCTTTAATGAGACGTGGTTGTAGCAAAGTGTGTATGTGTTTCACATGATCCTTCAGAAACAACAGCCATATCACCCTGTGGCACAAGACTAATTGCCCCCTGAAGCTAAGCAGGGCTGAGCCTGGTCAGTACCTGAATGGGAGACCTTCTAGGAAAACCAGGTTGCTGCTGTTCGTGAGGCCAACAGGGGGTGCTCACCCTGTGGTCTGTGTGGGTCCTAATGCCCCAATATATGTGTGGGTCCTAATGCCCCAGTATAGGGATGGGGACACTATACTGTAATAAGCACCGTCCTTCGGTTGAGATGTTAAACCGAGATCCTGACTCTCTGTGGTCATAAAAACTCCAAAGGCAAAGAGTAGGGGCGAGACCCCAGAGTCCTGGACAAAGTCTCTCTATTGGCCTTTATCAATCATGGGCTCCTAATAATAATCCCCATGCTTTCAATTGGCTCTATCACTCTCTCTCCTCTCCACCTATCTGGTGTGTGGTGAGCGAACTGGTGTCCTTGTTCTGTGACTGCCGTCGTATCATCCAAGTGGATGCTACACACTAGTAGTGGTTTAGGGGAGACCCCCTGATATGATAAAGAGTTTTGGGTATACAACAGTACATAGTAAAGCTCTATATAAATGCCTAATTTCTCATTTCAGAAATCATTCTTATATGCATATTTGCAGCACAAGAAATATTTCTTATTATCAGTATTGAAAACAGTTGTGCTGCTTAATATTTTTGTCAAGATTCTTTGATGAACAGAAAGCTCACAAGAATAGCAATTATTTGAATATTACAGTATATATTTGTTTTATAAAATGAAAAACTGCCAAGGTTATGCTTAAAACAAAAATATTTAAATGTAGTATTGTTCTTGAAATACACCTCTGGTGCAACTCAGACACATCATCAGTGATATATCCTGGGTTCATTGGGTGTTTCGGGTCTCACAACATCATACACCCTCGCCGAGGCGACCCAGCCAGGGTTGATCAGACCCTGGCTTGTGTCTGAGTAGCTTGTATGATCCACGTATCGCCCCGCTTGATTCATAGCCATCTTGGCGTCCGTGATGTTCTTGACGGCTTTCCTGATGTGCAGTCCCTCCACTCCAAGCATCTTGAGAGCCCTAATCAGTGACTTGCCGACGAATCCCTGCACCTGACCTCGATGGGATTACATTGAGTCCTCCACCCCTTACTTCGGCATTCGCCTGCCGGCTCCTCTTACTTGGCCCTCTTCCTCTCAAAAGGCTCCTCCATCCGGTCCTTCCAGGGAACAGTCAACTCCAGCAGGACCACTTGCTTTGTTATTTCTGACACCAGGACAAAGTCTGGCCTGAGTGTGTTCACTGCAATATTTTCTGGGAATTTGAGCTGTTTCCCAAGGTCGACCTTCAGCTGCCAGTCTTGTGCTGTTGCCAGCAGCCCCCCTGATTGCTTCAGGCGCTGGTGTGGCTTCTCCCCAGCTTTAACAAAGGCGATGTTCTGTCTTGCTGGTTGCTGGTATCTACTGCAGGCGAACACTACGTGAAGTCTCCAGGCCCAAAGAGAATACTTGAATAGAGTCGCTATTTTTGTTTGTTTTTTTGCGCTCAAAAAGTATTCTCGTAGCTCGATAAACTTAGGATCTAGCCACTGTAGTCAGTTGGACTCTTTTAACGATTTCTTTAATAACTTTGTGTGGCTGTCAAGTTTCAATCCTTTAGAAGCCTATGGAGGAGTGATCCAGTTCTCAGATTTAATCACAAATATCTTAATTTGTGTTCCGAAGAAAAACGAAGGTCTTACGGGTTGGAACGACATGAGGGTGAGTAATTACTGACAGAATTTTCATTTTTAGGTGAACTATCCCTTTAAACGAGGTCTTGGATTGCTCCAGACTCCTGCCCGTCCAGATGCCACTGCCCCCACCAGCTCACTATGTCGCAGCCGTGACTCAGCCTGATCTACTGCCTCTTGGGCCTTCCACTTCCTGCCAGTTCTGACTTCTATGCCTGCCGAAGAGATCTTGATGTCACTGGAGTCTCTATACAGTAGCACCTCTCTTGATCGTGTTACCATAAACTCTTCCTTCAGACAGCTGAAGGGCAATTTTAGCTTGTTCTTCCTCCCGTACAAGGCGATGTCACTGACGCTTCGTGGTAGGCCTAGCCACTTCCGCAGGGAAAAGCTGACTTTCCTCTCAAAGCATTCAATGGTGGTAATTGGCACATCGTAGACCAGCTGTGGCCAGAGCAGTCGGGGCAGGATGCCGTCCTGGTAGATCCAGGCTTTAAATTTACCTGGCAGACCTGACTTGTCCACAGCCGTCAGCCAGATTACCAACTGGTTGGTGGTTGTCTGGAGTGCTGCGGTGTCCTTCAGGGTGCAGTCGTAGATCTTACCCAGACTCTTGACTGGATTTTCTCCGACATATGGTATCTGGATGTCTCCTAGTGAGAAGCGGAACTGGTCTGTAACCTTCCCTTTCTTTACCACCAGGGACCTGGACTTAGCTGTCTTGAAATCCATCCGAGCCCAGTTGATGAGGTGCTCGAGCCCTTGGAGGATCCATCTGCACCCCGGAACCGTCAGATCATCCATAAATGCTCTAATGGGGGGGCTGCCGTATGCCTGACTTGGTGAGTGGGCCTCTGCACTCTACCTCTGCAGACTTCACCAGCATATTCATCGCCAAGGCAAACAATATCACGGAAATAGTACATCCCGTGATAATGCCCTTCTCAAGCCGATGAAATGCAGATGTTTCCGCTCCAGAGGTGACTCTGAGACTGAAGGAATTATAATAATCCAGTATGAGGTGCTTAGTCTTGTCTGGAACGTGGTGTCGGTCAAGTGCGGTGACCCGTAGGCGTTGGCGAGGTCGAGCCAGAGGACTGCCAGATCCCCTTTGCCTTCACATGCCTCACGTAAGAGCTGAGTGACAACTCTTGTATGCTCTACACATCCTGGCATCTTTGGGACTCCCCCCTTCTGCACAGAGGTATCGATGTACTTGTTCCTCAGAAGGGCTCGACACAAGATTTTGCCCTCAACACTGAGGAGCGAGATGACCCTGAACTGCTCGATGGTACTTGAGCTCTCCTCCTTTGGGATCCAGACACCCTCTGCGTGTCGCCACTGTTGAGCCACCTTCCCCCTTAACTATTAAATTATAATAAAAAATAACTCATAACTATTAAATTATAAAAACTCATTATTTATACATCTAAATATATAATATGAAAATAGAAGATTGTTTGTGAGAAGATGCAGTGTTTCGGCAAATACAAACAAAAATGAGTTTATTATATGACTCTAGTCTAATGCGTGACTATGAAGATTTGTTTGCACATATGAACGTGAGTGTTAAATACATACAATCTGTTTCTCGTTGAGGTTTCCGCTGCTGTAGGTGGTGGCAAGGGTTGAGGAACAGGCCTCGCTGTACCACGGCACATTGCCATACTGCGTGGTGCTGCTGATGGAGAGCGTGTAGATACTGTTGGTGTATCCATCACAGTTGCACTGTCCCGCTCTCGCCCTCCGTTACCCGATGCCCACATGAAGATGGAGCCCAGCCCACCTCGACCCTAAAACAGATGCACTCAACCTGGTCATTCACTCTTTCCAATGTGTAGTTCATTCAAAAGCTTGCCATTTTTTTTGTTTTCAAAAAAGTCTCTATTACTCACCAAGGCTACACTTATTTGATGAAAAATACAGTAAAAACAACACTTTTGTGAAATATTATAATTTATGCAAATCTGGCTTCGCTGAATTTTCAGCATCATTACTCCAGTATTCAGTGTCACATGAACCTTCAGAAATCATTCTAATATGCTGGTTTGCTGCTAAAGGAAATATTTCTTAAATGTCTTTACTGTCACTCATCATTTGAATGTGTCCTTGCTGAATAAAAGTATTAATTTCTTTAAAAATATATACCTTTCTGACCCCAAACTTTTGAACAGTAGCATAAATAGAGACAGACACCTGCTGTCTAAATGTATTATAGTCTCATCCCACAGTCTGTTCACATAATTGGCACGCGGCAACTGAAAACTGCCAGTTCCAATCTGATTGGCCGGCCTCTTGAGACTTGGTGCACAAGTTTTTACTGCCTGGAAACAAACGGCAGTTTACAGTTGCTGGGCTGATAAAACATTCTAAGGTAGAACTAATCACAGGATTTGCGAGGTCTGTGGCATCAAATCTTTAAAAAATATAAGTGGGCAATTCTTGGCCGTAATAAGCAGATGATAGTCGTTATGCAAATCAAATGTCTGGCTATGTGAGACAACTGTATTTATGAACCAAACATCTGTGTGGTGTCCATTAATGTCTGTGCGTACAGACCTCATCTCTATTACAATAGCCCACAAAAATCCAATTGAACGAGCCAATTATGGCTGTCATGATTAATTTAAAATCAATATGGTGACCTCTGAAATCTGCTGTATTTAATGCTTTAGTAATATTGGCTGGACAACTGACAAAGCTCCACTTTTCTTTTCTCATATATTAAGTCTCCTCTCTCGCTGCAGTCAAGCACGTCGGCAGAATTTGATTAAAGTTTCTGTTCTATCTTCTGCAGTCCATATGGGTAATGTTTACAGCTGACTGACTCAGGATTATTGTGGCAATAAATGGGTTGTTTGTTTGTTTGTTTGAGATGCCGCAATTGGGTTCAAAATATTCAGAGGCACAATTCTAAGAATGAAAAAATTGGGGATAAAAAAAACTGTAGTGCAGAGAAATAAATATCGCTGCGCTGAGGCAGATGTTTATATGATGTGTAACTTGAGTAAATTACTAGAGGGGGAAATCAGTTTTAAACTCCACCAAAATTAACAGCAGTCAAACTCATTCTGCACGGCTGTTTCATAGTGCCATTATTCTCACAGACGAAACAAAAGATTAAATCTTTTTGTAGCGCTCCGACAAAAGCTTGTCTGTGATTACCAAGGACACGTTCAGGATGAAACAGAAGCGGCACTCGCAGCGGGCAGTCGTCCTAAAAAGGTCAGATCCTTTGCCTGTCAAACACGACGCTCTATTCTCGCTGCGTCGAATCTCATCATTTCTGCAGAGCGAGACAAAGGCAAGTGGTTTGGATTTAATTCCATTTAATATATTTTACTAAATTACTTCGAAGATAACGCAAGCTTTCTAAATGGCTGTCAACACACTCACGGGGGGTGAAGATGTGCGAATTTTCATTGACGCTGCCGTGAAATTCTGTCTAAAGAGATTCTGAGCATATGCTTTAAAACACTTGATAGCACAAGGTGTATTAAAGGTAGTGGAATAAACATAATATTGTAATGAACAAACAAGATCTAGATCATCAACCGGGCAAAATCACAAATCGCTTAGAAAAGTAATAGTGCTCAGTAATAGCCTCTTCTCTGTAAGCTGCATGATTTGAGGCATCATTCCTGTCGGTAGCACAAATGGTGCGTGATGACTTACCCGCTAAAATTTAGGGGTTTGTTTATATCCATAAACGTACATACACTACTGTTTAAAAGTTTGGTGTCTGAAATACTTCTTTTGAAAGATATTATTACTTGTATAACAAAGACATTAAATTGATCAAAAGTGACAGTAAAGACATTACATAAACTATGTTACAAAAGATTTCTATTTCAAATAAACGCTGTTCTTTTGAACTTTATTATTCATTAATAATTCTTGAAAAAATCTATAACGATTTCTACAAAATTATTAAATTGCACACTTTCAACATTGATAGGAATGAGAAATGATTCTTGAGCATCAAATCAGCATATTAGAATGATTTCACAGGAATAAATTACATTCTACAATATATTAAAATAGAAAACAGTTTTTTGAAATTGTAATAGTATTTCACAATAATACCATTTTACTGTATTTTTAATCAAAAAAATGCAGCCTTGGTGAGCATGGGAGACTTCTTTTAGAAATATTTAAAAAGTCTTAACGACCCACGAATGGCAAAATTAACAGTAGTGGTTGCCTTATAAAACAGCACAAAACAGTAGAAAAATGGAAAAAGACACTGCCAAAAGAATAAGTGAAAAGAACAAGAATAGACTGGGTTTCCCCATGCTCGCTTCCCGCAGCGTGATTTTATTCACGCTGAAAGGCAGTATGGATACCATGGTCCAGATTTTGGCCTCATTTAGGGAACCAATCACAGAACGGAGAGGGAGCAGCAAGACGATGACGACATCTATGTTGGCTATGAGCTACGTACATGCGCATTTGATAGACATTCTTAGCACCCAATAAATGGCGCCGGGCATTCGTAAACCACGCCTCAAATACAGGAAAATGTACATGTGGTTCCCAGACCCAAGTCTCAACGAGAATTGGGTCTGGCATTAGCCAGGCTAGAACAAGACAGCCTAATTTTCAAATCATGGATAAAACAAATTGATTTTCATATTCATAGTGCAACATTGTGTATGCTGAAATTCTATCAAGGTATAAACTCACAAGGGATAAGGGTATGTGTGGCACACAAGAAAGAATTAACATATCAAAAACGAAAACAGAAAACAAATGCTCATCTCCTGCCAAGATCACAGAAATCTCCCTAAATATACTATTCTCTATAACCGTGTTTGTATTTCTACAATCCTTCTTAATTCTCTCTCCGCAAATGCATTTAAACAGGCGATGACATCTTCAACAGCTCACCCCGTCCAGCTCAGTTCCTGTGTCAGTGGTGCTGATCGAAGCCGATGGCAGCTGTGACACATTTAGCTGATCTAAAATCTGCTCGGATGACCTGACATGAGCATTCAAGCTGACATTGACTTGAGGTGACACTGCGAATGGAAGTCATTCATTTTCAATGAGATTTGGTGATTTCTAGTGACATGAGTGATTTGTATGTGTGTCTAGTGATTCAACAAAGTTGAGAATAGGGCTGGGGTAAACGATTATTAACTAAACGATTAGTTGGGCGATTATTTTATCGATTAGTCGACTAATCTAACGACTAATTGGGCGATTAATATAAAGATTATTTTTCTATTTTTTTCTAATAAAAAACATAATGTATCTCAAATAAATACGAACTAGCGTACTGAATCATGATACGGTAGCTGGCTAACGTTAGTCTGTTATGTATTTGAACACCGTCATTAGAACTCTATAACCGCCAAAACCGTGTTATTAAAATATTTTGTACAAACATTTTTTATCATAGAGAATGTTTAAATACTAATATCAGCTTACGAGGGAAACGGAGGCGGAGTTAGTGGTGCTTCTGCTCCTGCTGGAGATGATTCAGGAGAGTCTGTTCCCCTTTATCGATCAGAGCGCGCGCTGACACGGAGCAAAGCCTTGTTTATACTTGACGCGTCCGCACGAGCGTGCGGCAAATATGACGCGTTGGGTGCGCAAGACCGGCAAAACCCCATTTCGCGTGCACGGCTTCTTTTGTAACAGCGCGCGCGGCGCCGCGTCCGCGGATGAACGACTGCAAGCCGGATCTGCCCGAGCCGTCTCACCGCACCCAGTTTGCGCGTCTAAATTGCAAAGGTTTTTTTTTTTGTTAAGGATTTGTTTACTGTGTGTGATTCATTTAATGGAGAGCACATTCACTTCTAGTGGTCTTCGTCCTCCATTCTGCAATGTTTCGGTCTCCCACGTGTGTTGGCGAGCTGTACTGCCGGAAACGGTGCAAAAAATAAATAAATGAAGAAGCGTCGACGCAAAAATATGGCGTCGACGTAATTTTGACGTCGAAGCGTCGACGTCATCGACGCGTCGCTACAGCACTAGTTGAGAAAAGTTGTAATTTATGCAAATGAGCATCAAAGTGTTTTCTATCAGCTAGTTGAGAGGACTTGTTTCTGCCCACATGCAGAAATAAAAAAAATAGATAAGATAGAAAATGTCAGCATTCATAATGTATCACGCACTGATATGCAAACGCTTTTTTGCAGGAAGGAATTATTGTAAATATAAAATGAAATCTTTCTGTTATCGGCAATCCATCTAATTTGTAATCAGATTTTCAAAAGCTATGGCCAGTTATGCAATCCACCAACAATGATAGGCTTCCAGTGACAGAAACGCCAACTAGGAACCGACAGTACTATGACCAGGTGACCTCCAGGTAAAATCTGACCTCGGTGACCCCCTGCAGGAAAGCTTCTTTGGCCAGTTTGGCAGGTCCATCGACTGTCTTCCCGTCATCCTCTGGGCCCCAGCTGGCGCTGTAAATGTGGATGTGCTGGGAGTTCAAGCTCAGAGACTGAGCCTCCACAACATCTGTTACCTCTCCGTCCAACATCCGCACACCTGCATGCAGAACAGAGGCGGACACAAAGCACGTTAATCGAGAAACCAGAGAGAAGGGAAAAATGGGGTTTTGTAAAAATGTACGGTCTGTAAATGTGAAAAGAAAATGAAAAGCAAATGAAGAAGTTGCACAAGTTTCCAGCACAATTTTTTTTATTGGCACTGAAAGTGAACATGCTGTATAAAGACAAAACCACAGCCAACCAGAATATTTTTGGATTTGACTGAGGTTTTCAAACTTTCTGATGCCAAGGACCCACAAATATGATGATTCACTTGTGAGGAACCCCTTAAAAAATACAAAATAAATAAATAAATATTGTGAAAAAAAAGTATAATAAAAAATAACAAAAATAAGTTATATTATACAATAAAATTATTCATTTTAATACAATCAATTTCATTGCAAAATGTTAATTAAGTTAAAGATTTTTTTGAAAATGTTATTTTAAAAAGTCTGACTTCTTTAGTCTGAGATTAATTGCTTGTTGCAGTGTCGTGTCCAGCTAGAACATGATGTAAGATGGGAGAGAGCATCTAATTAATAAGAATGATTCTGTGGCTATTTATTTGATTAATAATAATCCTAGCAACAGGATTCAGACACTTCACGCACCCCCACACACGGCCCAGCGGCCAATTAGAGATCAGCAACATCTGCTCTCTTTATACACACACACACACACGGGCAGACTTACCCTCTTATTACAAAGATACACACACAAGATCACAGAAATTACATGCAGGCTCAGGCAATGTCCTCTGCCGTAATCACCCTCATCTAGATGGAAAAATATTTTCCTACAAAGACTATTCAAACAAGAGATGGAATTTGTGTGTGCCTGCAGCGATGTCTGGCGCTCAATGTGACCAGAATAGCCAAGATATTTCACCTTAATAGATGTGTTTTATAATTGATAAAGATAAAGCGTTTTAGATCAGTCCAGAGAAGCTTGATGACAGATGCACAAAGGGCAGGAAATGAGAGAGTGCTTGGATAGTTTTAATGCATGACCTCTTTGATTGATCCTATTACCATATGCAAAAGTCTAACCGCCAATCGTTCGGATTCTTCACTCACCTCCAATTTTGGCATTGTAGGCCACACCCACTCCACAGACGCCATTGTTTGCTGCGGCCGCCACCTCCCCGGCACAACGTGTCCCGTGTCTAGAGAGACAAAGAGAGAGTTTGCACTAGTGAACAGTGTGGCATTGGCAGGGTTCACATCCAGTTCACATTCAGTTCAACTCAATTCAAATTCAGTCCACGTTTGTACAGACAAATTCTCGGGGCGCTGTCATCGCAACGGAGAGGCAGCTCCCAGTGCACCCAAATACAGATGCATTATCTTTATCCTTAATTAAAATCTAATTAGATCCTTGCAGGCGACAACAACGACAATAAATAAATAAATGGCTGATTATGGTTGTCACTTGTGTGTCTGATCGTCCCTACAGTACTGCGGACAAATCTCAGCAGCTCTGTGTCATGGAGGGGATGAACTTCACTGTTTAAAGAAATAGCAGCTGGCTTTGGGTTTTTGGATGTGCACTGCAAGAGCTATTCTCTCCATTCATCTGAGTCCTATTGGAGCTCATTGTTTGGTCGAGACAAAGCAGAGAAGAGGACGATAGGGACCCCAGAGTATATGGAGAGCCTATGAGACTGCAGATGTTTTTGAAACCGCAACATCTCTTTACCAGAGCCTTCACTACATTTGCCATTTTACACAAAGACAGAGACAAAAAGCACACAAGACATAAACACAACACAAAAACGACAAAAGAATACGCTTCATACTAATGGCCTCTAAGCACTCAGCCATTGTTGCTATCAAACATTCAAACTAAATTATATTTATTCATATTTATCATAGATAATGATATTTTAGTATTTCTTAAAACAAAGCATGTAAAATGCCAAAGGGAACATCCAGGAAAATGTTTAGTGATTATGCAAACAAATCACAAATCAGGTCAAATCAAAGGTTTAAAATAAAATAAAATCTGTCTCATTATACTCACATGTCATGACACAAAGAGCAGGTACAAAAATGGGTGATTTCTTTACGTGTGTAAAGCTCAGGTGGGCAATTATAGATTGTAATTAGGGCACTGGACGTATTGTATTTCATCAAATCAATAATTGCCGAGGATGGAGGTGTCCGTATGCAGGTTGTGTTAAGATCCGTTTCTGATTACTGAGCAAATACATGACATGAAAACACACTCAGCCTTCCACAAAACCTGCTGTGTACAAGTAATTGAAAACGAACTGTAATTTTGTCTGAGTATTCTCCAGGGCATGTGGAATTACAGAATATCCCTTCAGGATGAAGTCCTTTGTCATATAGAGAAGAAAACAAGTCATTCAGATACATCCATCAGGATCTATCTCTCTCAAACTGTGAATGAGATCAAAACTATTTTATGCCAACAAGCATGTTAGCTGGTTAACCTGTCTAGCAGGCAGTTAAATGTGTCCCTTTCCTCACAATAATATATAATACAATAGTATAATGCAGACACATTTATCCATGCTCATATGAAGGGCAACAGTCCTGAATTTCAACAACAAATACCTTCCGTGCTGAGGTTGTAAAGCCTTCGTTTGCAATAATCATCATTTTCCACCTTTTGTCTTGTGTGCGGTGACAGGTATTATGATGAATAGTGGATAGAAGGGAACAACTCATGAATAAACAATACAGTTTTTATATCAGCTTGTTTAGGATGTTGTTTGCAGCTATAATGTATTGCATAAGGGAACAGTAAAAGAGATTTTATGCACACCTTTTCATATGAAGATGTTACTCCATTTTGAGGAAGGCTTCAAATGGCCAACTAGTCAGGTAGAAGCAAGGTAAACTAGAGTGTTCAATACACTCTGTGCTAACTTTAACTGTTAATGTGCGGTTACATTAGTGTAATTATGACAAAATTTCATGAGCAAAAAGACTTCCATTGTCTACTGTCAATAGTGCAACGATGTACGAAGCTCACCTCAACCAAGCAACTTTCTATTGGTCAAAATGGTGAATTCACATAACTGAACCGGATGCAAATTCTGTTTGGGAAATCTTTGGTTACACTTAATTTCGAGTCTACTTCAGACATTCTACTAACTATAAGTAACTTTGCAATTACCCTCATTAATTTGCAACTACATACCAAATAACTCTTATTAGAGTATTAGTAGACTGTTAGGTTTGGGTTACAGTAAGTAGAATACGTTGACGTACTTGCAAAGTCACTAGAATGTCTTTTGAGGGACGAACAAAATAAAGTGTTAGTAGATATTAAAGTAACACTAAGTAGTTTTTCAACCTTCATAATATATTTCCAAGACCCTTGTGATGGTACATCGACTTAAAATAAGTTAAATGACTCGTCTGCCATAGCCTGACGGGTCTGTATCGCTTTTACTGGCACTATGTAACTTTCGGGTTCGGGTAGGAACCCGTGCAAAAAGAACTACAAAATTCGACTGCTTTACGTCAAGCGCTACAATAGTCATTATTTCGTTTTTCTTCGTTTCTGATGTCGCAATACATCATCCTTTCATGAAATCATGTAACATACTCTACCTTGTCTGTGGACATCGCTCATTCTAAAGCCGGTGCTGGATAAACAGCGAGCGTGTGTGCGACGGTAGGCTAAATTATTTACGACAGCGGCAATGGACAATTTCGTTTCCAACCAGTAGGGCGACCGAAGAGGAAAATTTATTTAGTGTTACTTTAAACAGACAGTCAACTAATACTCTAATGACTGGTAGTTGACATGTAGTTGCAAAGTTAAAGTTGACAATTAAAATTAAGTGTTACCAAATATTTTGCTCTCACACGAAATTCCAGATTGTGCGAATTTTAATTGTACAGAGACCCTAAAGGGACATGGAGATGGAAAAAAATATGTTATGGGAGAAAAATTTCAATGTTTTTGAGAAGTTCAAAGTTTCTCAGACAAACTTAAAACTTTTGTGAGCGGATGCAAAGTTTCTTAAGGAACGCAAAATTTTGCAAGAGAATGCAAAAGCATTGAAAAAATGTATTTCCATTACCCCTATAGGTGCTCCGCACTATTCCAAATGATTTGCCAAACAATGCTTAATGTTAATGCCGCTTTAGATTGCAGGTTAAACTCAACTCCTTTAAAGCAAATAAATAAAAATTGCACAGGACTTCCTTAAGATTGACTGATAGTGATTCAAAGGTGAGTGGCCATATAATCTTATAAGGATGTGTAATGTTCAGACTATTCGTTGAAATGCACCTTGTAAGAGGTCTGATGCTGTGATATTGCTTCGATTTGCATATTCCCATCCACAACTTTCAAAGACACCCACATGCAGTCAGAAAGACAGATTAGTGGCCGTTACCTGAAACTCAAGGGCTTAACGGGTATCATTATGGAGTCATGGCACAGCCAAGGATAAGGGCAGTTCACAGTGACTTTCAAAAGAAGTCATAGGACCATAACACAACCTTTTAAATCACAAACAGTCCTTCCTGACAAAAAAGGAAAAAGTCTTTCGTTCTAAAGTCAGGAAACACATCAAGGTCACTTGGCTGGCAGCCATTCAGGCATAAAAGCAATCAAACTATCATTTACTCCTGAGTGTGGACAGCACAGCCTGAGCCTGTAAATTCGTAAAAAGTTAAGTGTTTGTTCTTTAAAAGATGTGGTGAATGTAAACCTGGGGCACCAGCATTCATTCATTCACAACGATAATTGATAGTGACTCAAACCTCGGCTTTGTTTCATAGCCGAGTCCATGTAATGTTTCACAATCAGACTTTATTTGGCACCTTGTGACCATATCAAATCTATGGCTTTATAAAACCGAAACCTCATTCCAGATGATTAGAGCTCCCTACCACAGAGAAAGCTTTTTCCACAGAGATGCTGTTCAGCTAATTTACCTTTCACAGCTCAGCGAGGTACAAAAACACTGATTCAGATAACTGTGGTCTCAGTATTTTTAAAGTGCCATGCGTCACAATAAAGCTCACGAGCTGAAAACAACGTGATGACGTTAGTTGGAAAGAATGTTAACATGATGCAAGTGTCCTTGTCTCCCTTTACATAAATGATAGTCCAACCATAAAACTGTAAAAAGACGGAGGGGGCAAAATGTTAATTAATTGGCTACACATCAACGTCAAAGTAACCAGACACAGTGCACACATTTGGATTTGTGCTTAATGAGAGAGGTTTATTTGTATAGAGCATTTCCCTCACACTGGTAGTTTCAGTTTCACTTGAAATAATTTTGTTTATGACTGGCATTTATAATAAATGTTGTTTGCCACTATGATTTATATAATGTCTATATAATGTTTGCCTTATACTTTATTTTTCATTCCTGTTCTATTCTGAATACATTCAATTTAAAGGATTTGTTGTGAGGGGAGCTAAAATAAGTGTTTGTAAATGTTATAGTTTGTAA
The DNA here is from genome assembly GCA_036326025.1 of Chrosomus eos. Taxonomy (NCBI): domain Eukaryota; kingdom Metazoa; phylum Chordata; class Actinopteri; order Cypriniformes; family Leuciscidae; genus Chrosomus; species Chrosomus eos. The sequence goes on from CM070842.1 coordinate 25,393,532, forward strand.
ACATTTTGTTGTATTCCTATTCCTACATTCTGTTGTCCTACTCGCCCCACTCTGTGCAGGCCTCGAACCCGGGTCTCCGGCGTGAGAGTCAGACTGCAGGCGTCTAGCATCTGTCGCTAGAGTGCCTATTGAGATCAGAGGAGTGAGGTTTACTCACACAGCGACTACTAGCTGGTCTCCGTTACACTTGCTTTAATGCCTCTGTGTTTTTTTTTAGTCCATACATTTAGAGTCGATGGGAATTAAAAATTCTTCAAAATATCTTCTTTTGTGTTCTGCAGAAAGAAATACGAGTTTGGAACAACATAATGGTTGAACAAATTATGGTATAATTTTCTTTTCTGGGTGAACCATCCATTTAAAGGCAAAAACTGAAGTGTTTGTGGATACAATTTCTTACCTCTAAGAAAAAAAAAACAACATGGTGGACTACATCACTTTCTTTTCTACTTCCCTCCCTGTCTTACCTCTATTTAGGTGCAAAATTACCAACAATCCTTCTTAACCTTCCCTGCGGAGACCACAACAATCTGTCTAAGGCCCACCAGGGAGAGGCAGAGAAGAGAGTGTAAATTAACTTGAATGGAAGTCGAGTTTTTTCTTTTCCTTCCCTGCCAGCAACAATCCCACCACACTGAAACTAGGACCGGAGACATGCTCTAATTCTTTCCGTCTCCTTGTTTTTTAGCCCTCTATCGGCTTGTTTTATGTTCCTTTCAATTCCCTGATTCATGCATTTACAATTCCCCTGCTCAGAGGCATAGGGTGCCCTTGAAAACTCGTGATGAGTCTGTGTACAGTATGCTATTTGGTAGACTGATGGAATCCATCCATGTGTCGTAGAGTAGAGCATCTCTATTCCTCTCTTCAATAGGCCTGGATTAGGAAGCACTCTAAAAAGGATTAGTGCGTTTTCCAGCCATCTAATCTAGCCCTCGGGCAGGGTTTCGGAAACCCACATGTCCTGAATGAGAAAGGGATATGGAGAAAGAGAAGGAGGTAGAGAATCAGCAAGTAATAGAGAAAGAGACTCTATGGCATGAGAAATGAGAGGGTGACGGAAGTGGCAGCGAAACCTTCGCCAAGTCTTTGACGCTACTACAGAAGCACATTCCAGGACTCAGAAGCACCGTCTCTAGCCTGTCATGGTTAGTCTCTAGCTTCAAATGCCTGGCTGGCACAGAGCAGTGGATCTAGGGCAGATTTCCAGCATCTCTGATGAGATTCCAGAGGCCCGACAGCGCTGGAAAGGCAGGCTAGCAGGTCTGGGTCACGTGAGGCGAAGGGTTGAGTGGAGAGGCAGAGGCAGAGGATTTGTGCCTACCAGTGTTACTTAGACCTCTGGCTGACAGCCACCTCACGCAATCCATCCATCACAGGCGTTATTAGAATTAAAGAAAGAGAAAGGAAGGAGGAGGACTTTTAAGGTATGGTTTATTGATTCAATAAAGCCAACGAGACCTGGATATTGATGTACAAAAAACAAAGAGTCTCCAAGCTGACTTCTGCCCAATTGCAAAAGATTAGTCACTTAAACAACACAATTAAGACAACAAATAAACAGTTAAGATATGCTATATGCATATCTGTCAAGCCAGAAAAGCCTGTGCCACAATGCTACGGTGTTCTGGATGGTTGCTAAGGCATTACTAGAAGGTTTATAGGTGTTGTATAAAAAAATGAATATTCACCTACAGATTAAATCAGTTATTATTTTATTAAAGATTAAGGATGAGGAAAGATTAAAGAAAGGTATTCTAAATATAAAAATTGAGGAAATAAGCATGCATAATTAAAATTCCAAAATTAAATGAAAAACAAAATGCATAGCCTACATTTATTTGCAATCGTTGGTTCAAGCGGCAAAAAAACGTATAAGAACAAGTACGCCCACATTTTTCCTACTAACCCACAACAGCAAGCGTCTCACTTATGAGAACTACAGCACAAAGAGAGAAAAGTAGAGAGACCCTTAATGTCCTTACAGCTCTCAGTCTATGCCAAACCATTTCTGCCGCCGCTATTTGAATTTGAATAAGCACTTTACTGTCCAATAATCATTGTCAGAGAGTATCCAAATGAACTAGACCAACTGAACACTACTGTAAAGCCTTATGGAAATGATGAGTGCTGTTGAAATGGGTGATGCGGGTTCTGATAAAAGATTGGCTACTAAAACAAAGACATACGCCATCATCCTCCACCCTCTTCAGTAGTTGGATGAATATCTAACATTAGCATGATGCTGCTGAAATGACGCAGAGCATTCAGCTCACTTGCACTGCCTGTGTGGAGTAGGTTCAAAGAAATGTAAGCAGCATTTTGTGGATATCAGACATGTATACACAAGAACAAAGAGAATATGAAGGACGTATAAAAGAAATGAACTCAAAAAACATCTTACGATGCCCTTCAATACAGGAAACTGTCTTCTAAGTTTCTGTGTTTTCTTCCATCTCTCTCTCAGTAGATACGGATTCAAATAGTCTCTTGGTGCCACGTTCTGAGAACATATCACAGAACGGCAGCTGTCTTTGGATCAGCGCATTATTTTGAGCACCTGGCGATGTCCCGTAGGAAAGAACATGATATGTATTAATATGAGATCTCAATTGTTTCTCGAAGATAGAAATGGAGAGCAGATGGAGAACCATCTTCTGCTTTTTCAGATATTTCTCTTGAGAAAAAGACTCTCAAATGTGTCTCTGTTAGTTTCAGAATGAACCTATATCGGCAAATCATTGATGGTGAGCTGGTTAACAAAGCAAGTCTGGCTGGTTAAGTTAATTGGTTAAGCCATGTTGGGCACCTAATGTCTGTAATCAGCACCTAAAACAAAACATTTTAGTAGTGATGCAATCCACATATATTTTTAAGCTCTACATATTCTGTCTTATTTGTTTATAATTTAATTATGGCTATCAAAATAAGACAGCCATAATTCTTATTTATTTTGAGGAATTTTAGGACAGTCATCAAGGACAACAAAATCATCATGAGAATCATGAGCTATAATGTGTCCAATATTCATTTGATAAGGACCAAAAATGCGTTCAGTTCCTTTATAAAGTGAGACTGCAGAGAAAAATACAGTGACAGACTGAAAGCTTTTTTCTGTAAAAAATAAATAAATAATAAAATAATCGGTCTAAAAGCTGTACTACCCCTCAATCTTCCTGACAAAACAATGAAAAGCCTCTTCTTCTAAAAGCACTAGTAGCCATCTGTGCATAAAAGCCATGAAGCCAACAATTATTCTTCAGTTTGGAAACCTAAGCCTGTGTCAATACACAGGCTATATAGAAAAATGGGTTTGTGTCTTCAAAAGATGCATGAACGCTAACCTGGCCACCTAACCAGTGAAAACGCTTGATGACTCTCAATAGCCAAGGCTCCAATTCATCTCAAGATCAGATTTTACAGGGAATTCAAAGAAGAAGAAAAACAAGCCGCCTTTCATAAGAGAAGCCCGTTTTTCGGTTGCTCTTTACAAAATATAATTTTGATGAGAATCCATAATGTGCCAATGAATAAATCCCTCTGATGTAATCTGCCTTCTATGAGACCGCCTCAATGTTTCTGGCTATTGACACAGTCATGCATTTTGCTTCTCATTTCATGGACTCAGATTCAGGATAATGATCTTGACAGCCAAGGCGCTCGAGATGTGCTGCACTTCCTGTGCGCTGGGTTGCCGAGGTGTGGGGATGGATGGGAATTTCTATCCACTGACTGATCATGATATGTGTGTGCGCCCGGACACCAAAAGGGTTATGAATGCTTGTTAAAGCGCCACTGTTGCCACGGAGCGACTGTCACACTTTAAGTAGCTGCCGAGGGTATTAGCAGGTATGAAGACAGTAACTTCAGCGAGTTAGAAGCTGAGTGAGGCGCTCCGTCACAACTATGGCAGCGTTAACAGATTTGTTAAAGAAGATTTGCTTCTGCAACTTTGTAAGCTGCACTGTTCTGAGGAGATACTGAATTTGGAGCCTCCATGCTTCTGCTGCGAGACTCTGAACATAATAGGAAAAAAACAAGAGAAAGTAACAGGGGAAAAAGATTTCTGGCAGGAAGCCCAGAGTGGGAGAGATTTGAAGCAAATCCCCCTGACAGCAGAGTGATGGGCTGCTCGGAGATGGGCTTTGTGATGGAGGGATGAAGAAACGGTCTGGGGGTTAAAGGGACAGAATGGATCTTCCCTCCATTACAGCTGATCAAGTGAAGCTTAATGGGCATGAGTCTATCAATAAGAAAAAATAAACATCCCAATGTCTTTAGTGCGCAAAATTAAATCTGAGCCGTTTTACGGAGCAATAGGAAGATAAGACGGAAGACAGATTGTAGATTCTGCATCTCTAAATAGTGTTCAAAATGCTCTTAAAACATAATGACGTAAAAAATGAAAAGTGCCGTGGAGAGTGAGAGACGAGAGTGACTAGTCAGTTAATTTCAATGTTGCTGCAGCAGGCAACTGATAGGCACTACATGATAGACAGAAATAAAGAAAGAAAGACAGTCAAAGCAAAATCTGAGGAAGTGCTCCCTATGGAGAAACCGACGGCACATTGTGCAGTTATGAGATTTCCTCTGAAATGCATTTTTCATGAGTATTTAACAGCCGTTGGTGCACGTCTCTGAACTGCAGGTGCTTCACTGACAGCATTAAACCCACAGAACGATGCGGTTCCAAACCACTTTATATCCCTAACAAAACACTAAAAGCTGCAGTTATTCGCACAACACAGCTTAAATCAGTGCACCAAAGAGGAGAGAAGCAGATGCAACACCTATGCGATGCAAGCAGCTTACCTGGTTTTCTGACACCCAGAAAAAAAATGGCGCTCGTAAAGCGTGTGTGTGTTCAGCTCATGTTCGAGCTGTCTGCAGCATTTTTCTCCGTTGGGGATTTGATCCTCCAGAGAAACCAGTAAAAGTGATCGAAGTGCCTGTTTGGTATTAAAACAACGAGAAAGCTTACTAGAGTTGTCAATATGGAAGATATAAAAAAAACTCTGGCCTCAATCCAACTAGAGGTCGGTAAAATTGCAACACAGCAAACGGAGATCCTGCAGCTCACGGAACAGGTGAATCTACTACAGGCCCAGGTGAGCGGCTATGAAGTTAAACTAAAGAAGAAAGACGATCAGATCAAGGAACTGGAAAAGAGATTGGACAATGTAGAGCAATATTACCGCATGGATGATCTGATTATCTCTGGATTGAAAACACGTCATCGTGCTTATTCGAATGTCGTTGCGGGAAACATTGCGGATGACACAACTGCTGAGACCGAGACCCTGGAATCCCAGGTTATCCAATTCTTCGGTAGCAAGGAGATTTCCATTCGCAGCAATCAGATTTCGGCCTGTCATACACTCCCTCGGAATAAGAAAAATAGTCCTACTCCACCGGCAATCATAATTCGCTTTGTCAACAGAAAGGACAAGATCGCCTTGTTGCAGCAGGGTTTCAAGTTAAAAGGCACAGGAGTGTTTATGAATGAACATCTAACGAGGAAGAATGGGAGTATTGCTTATGCAGCGCGGCAACTGAAAAAGGTTAAAAAGATCAAAGCGACCTGGTCTCGGAATGGTAAAGTCTATATTCGAACGAATGGTGCAACACCAGAAGAGGAAAGAGCTGTGATGGTGAAGGAAATGGACGATTTGAACTTGTACAAATGATGATCAGAGCTGAGTTACAACATGAACTGTGGATGGGCGGACCTACTTAATTTTTTTTTTTTTTTTACTTTACTTTTATTTATTTTTTTATGTTGATTTTGGATGATGATTGTTCAATTCTCTTGGTCAGATTGAATATTCAGTTAACTTTGGTTATTGGTCCTTTTGATCTAAGAGGCCTCTTCAATCAGGAGACAGTACGTTTTCTTCACGTGAGTTTGTGTCGATTTTTTTGTCAGTTTATTTTTTATGGCTTCTACTGACTTGCCCATCTTTGACGATAACTCTTTTATTTTTAACCCGTTTGACCAGAATATAGACAGTTGTGGCATCTACGATAGTTTCTTTAATCCTGATGTAAATCAACCTAATTTAAATTTATTAAAACTGTCTTGTAACTATTACTCTGAAGGGCAAGTAAATTCTCTGCATCAAACTATACATTCTTCTAACAATCTTTTCTCTACTTTCCATTTAAATATTCGTAGTATGTCCAAACATCATGACGAATTGAGAATTTTCCTGTCTACCTTAAGCTTTTCCTTCTCAGTCTTGGCTTTTTCTGAGACTTGGCTGACTGATGATGTATTTTCTTTATACCCCTTACCTAATTATTTATCTTGGCATTCTTGTAGAAAAAACAAAAGAGGAGGGGGTGTCTCCTTATATGTTTTGAATTCCTTTGATGCCGGTGCTAGGGATGATCTTAGCACAGAATTTGATACTACAAATACAGAGTCAATATTTATTGAAATTCCATTCTGTAAGCAATTCAATGGTAAGAGTATCTTGATTGGATGCATCTACAGACCACCAGATTCAGACCATAACACATTTATTGATGCACTCCAATCAACACTTGAGTTAATAACCAAAGAAAGTAAACTTTGTTTTTTACTTGCTATAATATTAATTTACTTAAATGTGATTTACCACAAACAGTTGATTTCTTAAATGCACTCCATTCCTTTAATTTTTTTCCTCTTATTACTAAACCGTCTAGAATCACTTCCTCATCTGCTACTCTTATTGATAATATTTTATTTAATTCTTATAATTTTGAGGTCACTTCAGGCCTCCTGAAGTGTGATGTTTCTGACCACTTTCCTGTTTTTCAGTTTATCCAATCCCGTCAACTAATGTCTAGCTATCCTAAGAAAGGGTCAAATAAATATCGTAATTTTTCTAGAAATAACATTGAACATTTTAAGTCTGCCATTGGCAATATCATATGGGAGGAGGTACTTGTGTCACAAGACGTTAACAGTGCATATAGTTTATTTTTGAAGTCTTTTAATAAGGCCTTGGATTTATCATTTCCGTTGATGAGCACAAAATTTAGAAACAAATACTCTAAAGGGAAGCCGTGGATATCTGATGAACTAAAAAAGATTTCTCGAAAAAAAAAAAAACTTTATAGGAGGTCTATTCTTAATCCTTCCTTAATTAATGTTGAAACTTACAAGAAATGTAAAAACCATTTTACATTTTTAGTAAGAAAAGCAAAGAAAATATATTATTCAAATCAATTTGCACAAGCTTCTAATAATATTAAGACAACATGGCACCTCATTAATCATTTATTAAATCGATCTAAATCCTCATTTACTGCTCCTGTAGTAATGAACAGTGAGAATGGGATTCTCTCAAACCCTGTTGATATTGCTAATGGTTTTAATGATTTCTTTATATCGGTAGGTTCTGATTTAGCATTTAACATTAATGATTCAGATATTCATCCATGTTCTATAATCAAAGGTCAATATCCACCATTTTATAATTTTGACCCTCCAACTATTCAAGAGGTTCGGAATATTACTTTATCACTTAAAAATGCAGCCCATGGTCATGACGGTATTAAAAGTGTTCTTATTAAAGAGACAATTGATTACATTATTAAACCTCTCACTCATATTCTCTCACTGTCTTTGAGAACTGGAATTGTCCCTCAGGATTTGAAGATTGCTAGGGTTTTACCAATTTTCAAGACCGGTGACTCCAAGGAATTTGGTAATTATAGGCCAATATCAATTCTCCCGTGTATATCGAAAATCTTAGAAAGACTTGTCTATTCGAGATTATTAAATCACTTGGATGCCAATAATATTATATACAGACATCAATATGGCTTTCGGAAGCGACATTCTACTGAGCATGCCCTTATTCAACTTGTGAATTATATTTCTTCAGCTCTTGATAACAAAAAATTTGCTCTTGGAGTCTTCTTGGACTTGAGTAAGGCATTTGATACGGTAAGTCATAATATTTTGATTGCCAAACTTAGTAGATATGGACTGGAGGATGTTGCCTTGAGATGGTTTAGAAGCTACTTAGCTAATAGAGAGCAATTCGTTCGGTTCACATGACGTCACTGTAGCTTTGCGCCGCCATCTTTACGACCGACGGTCTCAGTAATGCCTGCAACATGTTGTGCAGTTGGCTGCAACAACAGCCGAAAGAGGAACCCCGAACTAGTATTTTTAGATTTGTACTGTTACATGCTGAGCTACCTAGCGGGACACAAGTTGGCATGCGCTGCATATGTCTCATATTGTGTATAATGTCTCATATTTCTGTGCGCACACACCTGACCCGAAGCGTGCGGCCATAGACCCAATATACAGCGCGCTAGTTATGAACTGAGCTCTGTTTCGTGTTGAATGGGCAAAAACGCACAACATTGTTTAAATGTCCGTTTTGGAGAGTATTCACTTAAAATATGTTGGTTATCTTACACAGAGTTGTCATCCAGATTCCAGTCTCTTTGAGAGAGAGAGAGAGAGAGAGAGAGAGAGAGAGAGAGAGAGAGAGAGAGAGAGAGAGAGAGAGAGAGAGAGAGAGACGAGGAAAACAAACAAGCATGCAAATGGAAATTATCGCGACCGGAAAAAATATCGAGCTCATTTTTTTATCGTGCGATTAATTGATTATGTCTATCGCGACAGACCTAATTACGATTAATGACAGCTAGCCGTGAGCCGTGAGCCGTGGCTATAAGCTACCAGCTGTTAAGTCACTCACTAGCTAATAACTCGCTACCTAGTCAGAGCAAACTACGACCAAAATCATAACGTTACATTTTAATTTTTTTTAAGATAATACCTACATTTCACATGATTAAATATAAATCCTTGGTGGCCAGGTGCCGCACTGTTACCCACAGAATATTGATATGCATCTGTAATGTTACTCTTGAAAGCCTTCAAGCGATCCCCACTGTATGGGGAGGGGTTATGCATAATATAAACAAACAAATTGGGGCAAGTATGGGGCAGATAATAATGGACAAAAGAAAACTGGGAGTAACAAATAAGGATCGGAGCCTAAAATTAAAAATTTCTCCAGTTATCTCTGTCTCTCTCTCATTCAAACGGGCAGTTTGGGCGCCCATAACGGGCGAGGTCGGTCGTAAATATGGCGGCGTTCTATTTGGTGTGACGTAGGTGGCATCTATGAATATGTTTACCTGGAAGGTTATACATCAAGGAAGTCACAAATTATGATTGGGGTCCCTCAAGGATCAATTTTGGGGCCTCTTTTATTTTTAATTTATATCAATGATATGGCCACAACTTGTACCAAACTCCTCCCAATATTATTCGCAGATGACACAAATCTCGTAGCTTCTCACCAAGACTTTAGTATTTTAATAAAGACGGTCAATGAGGAACTATCGTATATTGTGAAATGGTTCCAATGGAACAAACTTACGCTTAATTTAAAAAAATGCAACTTTATGATTTTTTGTAATACTAATAAACATTACCCTATAGAATTAGCTAAGATTTTTATTAATAATACTCAAATCGAATTGGCTCAGCATACCCGATTTTTGGGAGTCATTATAGATAGTGGTCTTAATTGGTCTAACCATATCAACTTTGTATCTAAGAGGTCAGCTAAAATGCTGGGTATATTGAGGAGGGTTTGTCCTTTAGTTCATTCTTCAGCATTTCTAACCTTATATTATAGTTTTTTGTTTCCATTCATTAATTATTGTAATATTGTCTGGGCAGCTACATATCCTACCTACTTGAATAAATTACTAGTCTTACAGAAGAAATATCTCAGATTTATTTCTCATTCTAATAGATATGCACCCTCGGCACCCCTTTATAATAAATTTAAAGTTCTCCCTATTGATAAAGTAAATATTTATCAAACATGTTTACTTATGCATAAGTTTATATATAGAAAACAAGATTTACCTGACTCTTTTCAGAGTTTGTTTATCCCTATTTCACAAGTACATTCATTTCAAACTAGACATAGCAATAATAATTTAGTCTTACCATACACACGAACTACAAGACATCAATTTGCCTGGGTTCTCCCAAGGTTTTTTTCTCCATTCTGTCACCTGATGGAGTTTTGGTTCCTTGCCACTGTTGCCTTCGCCTTTTGGCTTGCTTAGTTGGGGACATTTAATTTTCAATTGAACAATACTATTACAACATTGTTTTCCTGTTATCTCTGTAAAGCTGCTTTGAAACAATTTGTATTGTAAAAGCGCTATATAAATAAAGGTGACTTGACTTGACTTGACTAGAGGTCCTAAGCTCTGGAGTGATTTAAGTCCATCGTTGCGATCAATGTCTTCTTATTCAGCTTTTAAAAAGCATTTGAAGAGACTATTGCTAGCCTGATGCCGTTAGGTAGTATTCTAGGTATTGTTTGCTTGTATTGAATTGCTTGGTATCGTTTGCTGTTTGTTTTTTGAGTTTTGTTTATTCTTTTTTTTTTTTGTTGTTGTTTTTGTTTAGTATGCATGTCTCATGAGTTAAATAGGAGCAGGAGTGGAACTCTGTACAAGCCTAGAGTGGCTTCGTTCCCTCCTTGCATTGTTTTGTACTTGTACTAAACATGCTAAACAAATAAACTAAAACTAAACTAAACTACCTTGATCAAAAGCACCAAAAATGCTATCTAGGTAAGTGGCTCGTTAGCTTTTCAAACACAGTTAGCAGTTTGCATGTTTACACAACGACAGATTCTGGCTCTTACCTGAAAGAACCTCTAAAACATTTACAATCTAAGAGCTTCGGCAATATGGCATGTTTGTTGCAGCCCCAGAGATCTGGCAACCCTGCTGTGAATGCACTGATTGGAACGGCAAAGAAAGAGACAGGAGATTCGTACCTGTTGTCATTCAGCTGTGTGTATCTGGGCTGAGGGTCTGGATCTCTGTCATTCACATCATAACTGGCATCGGGATCCTTAAAATAACACAGCATAAATCGAAAGGATCAAATTGTAATACTCAACCTTCAGTTGTCACTGAGCATACACTGGATTTTTTCTTGCATTGCTTAGATACACACCTACGTAGACTGCATTTTTAGGCATTGCAGACATATTTGGATATTCAAGCTATAATTAAAAATACATATTTTAATAATCAAGTAGTTGGTATAATTAGGCTAATTCAGGGTCATGTCCACCGAACCAATTGCCTGCTCATTTGAATTCAATTGGTAGAGATGGCTAAGGTGAAATGCCGCAAAGACCTGAGACACCTGAGGCAAGAACAATTTGAGCAGAGAGTATTATAGGATAGAATGTACAATAAGGCTGAACAGGAATGTTCGGAAACATCTCCAAATACCTCATGAAGCCTTTGTGAAGAGTCTAATTTCTATGCAAAACTAGGTATTATGCAAAGTTTTCATAATCCTGAGTATATTACTGAAACTACATTTCTACTGTGCAAAGTACTTTAACAGGAAATTATGTTTTTGTGAATCAGAAAATTAAGAATTCAGTGAACCACAAATGTTGAAAATTACATTTCAAAACCGACCAGTATGTGGGCCATCTGAATGACTCATCAGTGTTAATATAGCCCTGTATAATTAGGCTGATTTAGGGTCCCGTCCACCACACGCAGATCAGATGTGTTTCTTATGGGTCGCTCATATAAGATGTGTTATAAGAAGTGTGATTTAATTTGTTCTAATGTTATGAATTTAAAGATGCAACTTCACAGATTTTACCCTAAAAGTGCTGACAGTCTAACAGCATAACATGCCAACAACATGCTATAAATATCTCCAAAAAGTTGCATCTCTTAATTCATTCCCTTTATCACACCACTTCTAAAAATATAAAAAACAATGACAAGATCATCAGTGCATGCTACAGATCTCTGCAAAGTCTATTCATCTTAACCCTATAAGGCCTGATATAAAGTTTTAAATAAGATATAGAAATTTTTGCATGATTTTTTTAAAATTAATTTTAGACCTCAGACTATTATGATACTTGACTGATCACAACAAAAATATGTTTCATGCATTTACAATTTTTCAATTAATTTAATCTGTCTACTGAAGTTCAAAACGGAATCACATTGTTTTTTTTTTTCAAAAAAAGTTTAAATTACAACTAAATAAATTATATAAATGTATTTCTATTTAAATACACACTATTGTTAAAAAGTTAGGAGTAAGATTGTTTTATTGTAATTGATCATGTTTTAGATTCTTATGCTTACCAAAGCTGCATTTAAAACAAAAATACACTATATCAGAAATATTTTAATTTAAAATTACAGTTTTTGATTATAATGTATTTGTATATATGTGACCCTGGATCACAAAACCAGTCTTAAGTAGCACGGGTATATTTGTGGGAATAGCCAACAAAACACTGTATGGGTCAAAATTATCGATTTTTCTTTTATGTCAAAAATCATTAGGATATTAAGTAAAGATCATGATCCATGAAGATATTTAGTAAATTTCCTACCTTAAATATATCAAAATTGTATTTTTGTAAGTGGATGCAGCACAATAACCAACAGAAATGGAAACCTTTAAAGGCGATTTTCTCAATTTTTAGATTTTCTTGCACCCTCAGATTCCAGATTTCAAATAGTTGTATCTCGGCCAAATATTGTCCTATCCTAACATACCATACATCAATGGAAAGCTTATTTATTCAGCCTTCAGATGATGTATAAATCTTAATTTAAAAAAATGGACACATAAGACTGCTTTTGTGGTCCAGGGTCACATATGTCCCTTTTGATCAATTTAATGAGTACTAGCAAAACTAGTATTAATGTCTTCATTATTAATTCCTTAAATACCAAACTTTTGATGTCAACATACTATAGTTATCAATGCCTGCTCTTCAAATAGCTTTCTCTACTGTTTGTGAAAAAAGATGTCTCACATAGTTTCTCGCCAGATCAGGGTGATCTTTCTCAATGCCGTCGTCAAGGATGGTCACGACCACTCCTCGTCCTGTGAAGCCCTGAGCCCAGGCCTCCTTAACATTCAGATCTCCATGACTGGGATTGTACTGCAAGGAAAAAGACTGAGAGTTTACATGCAAGTTCACAAGAGGTGGGCAAAACAAGAAATTATTTTTCAGTTCTTTTATTTCCCCCTAGCAAAGGCAAATGTTGGACTCAGCAAAGCTCCTGTGTGCGGCGCAGAGGAACATGAGCCCTCCAAGCCATTCTGGGAGGACGGGGAGTTAACTGAGTCTCACACAATTTGACCGAGACCTCCCAGTAGGGGAAAGCCAACCTGCAGTAGTTTACGCACACACGCTGATATTTTACCCTTGCCATTGAGAAAGGTCCAGCCGCAGGAGCTAATGTGAATGAAAGATGACTGCTCACAAGGTCACACACTTTTCCCTCCCAGATGGCAGCCTGTCAGCAGGACAATCCCAACAAGGTGCAGAAACTCATTCCTTTTAACCCGACAGCTTTTTCCCCAGTGAAGTTCTTGTTCTATCTCCTTTTCTCACTCTATTTCATTTCTTCACACTTTGCTTTATGTTCAATGCCATCTGTTAAAACGGCACAGCAGAATATTTCCTTCGATGTGGAAAGACGAACATAAAACAAATGTGGAAATTGGGAGCAGAAACACAATGAAGAACTTTAAATGGGCACGTCTTCAGGTAACTGCCCCCTACGCAAACCTTTTCTCCCCTACAAAAAACATGAAAATAAGCAGACAGAATAAAATTGCTTATCATTCTGTGTTGCTTCGTCAGAGTAAACAACTTAAAAAGCATCCCCTTGTCAACAATGATACAATCTTCATTTTCCAGTGTAAAAGCACAAAGCACTAGCGTTTCAGGTGATGTTTGACAGTAACACGTACAGATGTGGTTTAAAAAAAGTTGTGAAGGAGCCAAAACTTTAACAAATTAGTATGCTAATGGGGAACGGCAGCTCTCGCATTTGTTTGTCATCCTTGGCCTAGGATGCTCTTTGGTCATTCGGTTCATGCATTAATATGTTTTAGACTACGGCTTGTGCTCTGAATACAGAACGTAGCTACGCAAAAGCAAAAGCAGTTACGCAACAAACATTTGAAGACACACAGATGTGAGCGGGCATTCATGCATACACCCACACATTGTAATTATTTGTGCAAGTTTTGTATATACTCAGTGAGTCAGACTCTGTTATCACATAATAAAACTATTTAAAAGATTCTGCGAAGGTTAATATGATGTTGTGTCTTCTCAGTCAGCGAACGTGACTGTCAATACATTAACTCACTTCCTTTTGGTGACTGCCTGTGTGTATGTGTGTGTGTGTGTGTGCAGGTCAAGGGACTAACCTGATAACAAATATGTATATATTCATGGCTTTTGTATGCCACCATTTGATTTGAATACATCTGTGATGTATTTTAGAGTCAAACTAAATATTCTGCAGGAAATAATATAGGGCAGGACTTTTGTTATCCACTGTGATTTGACAGGATATAAACACATTAAGCTATAATACTACTGCATTTAATCTTCTTTTTATCCAAATAATATTTTTAGCTCATATGCTTATCAAAACTGCATAGTCGACTAATCGAAGAAATAATCGATAGATTAATCGACAACAAAAATAATCGTTAGATGCAGCCCTACTCTGAATGTACTTTGTGTGGTAAGATTAAAATTCTACTTAAATACACCTCAGAGACAACATTCAGTCCACTTCCATGTAGTTAGTGATACAGGGGAAGCTGAAAGCTCATTTCATCGTCCTCTAATGAACTCTTCGGCTGTTTGAGGCCTTGGTCAGGTCAAAAAAAGTAGTTTCAGTGGCTGAGAAAGTTTTTACATTGTGATGAAAATTCTGACAAACATTTCTCTCCTTAGAATAACATGCACTGATTTTTCTTTTACAATTAGAGCAGACATTTGTTAACCAAGAAAAAGGGTCTATTTTGATGTTATGTCGTCTTGAGACTATAAGCACATAGAATGTTTATATATTTCAAAATAGACATGGGGGATTTAGAGCGGGAAAGAATCAGAGAGAATGTGAAAGCTCACAAAGGGTGGATGCTTTTCCACTGTACAACCACAAAATAAATATATACAGTAACTTTTAACATACCAGATACCACTGCTGAGGGAATTTTGGATCTGTGGGTTCAATATGAATGTCTCTCTTGCATCTTCTCTTGGAAATCTGCTGCTCTGCCCAAATCACCTGAAAACACACACTCACACACACACACACACACACACACACACACACACACACACACACACACACACACACACACACACACACACACACACACACACACACACACACACACACACACACACACACACACACACACACACACACACACACACACAGAGAGAGAGAGAGAGAGAGAGAGAGAGAGAGAGAGAGAGAGAGAGAGAGAGAGAGAGAGAGAGAGAGATTAGAGACAATCTTTTAAATATTACACACCTACATCCTCGAAAATCACTCTTCTCTATTTTCACCTTAAACTCAAGGTGTACGTCCGTCCTGCACAGCTTGTCCTCACTCTAAAAATACCCACAGTTCACACTATCCCCCCCCCCCCCCCGCTGTTCTTTTCAATCTGCTGTATTTTATAGCGTTTCATTTTGCTCTGTCTGAGCATTTGCACATTATTTTTTTTATGTGGTTCTGTGTCCTACCCAAATAAATAAACAAATAAATAAGATCTCTTTGATATATAATTTCTATCTCTAAGACAGAAATCTAGAGTTTAAAGACTTATCGACAGTAAGGCGTCAACATGTAAGTCTGTTAATTCTAATGCCTGATCTGTGACCAGTGATTTCTGATATATAATGATTCATACACTCAGATGTTCTTTGTGTCAGTAAATCAAACCGGTGACTAAACGGTCAACTTTATATTGTTTATCTTAGTAGGATGAAAATAATCTATTATTTAAACTGTGATTAAATTACAGAAAGCGATCAAAGAACGCTCCCTTTGCAATCACTGGAGCTGTCAATCAAACAGTGCGGGTTTATCATGGACTGAGTTCTGGACTCACGCCAAAACTCACGTTATAGTCAACAAATCTCTTATTTACATTGTGTTTGCACTGTTAGTTATGATGAAAGCATTCCTTAGTGTGCAGAAATCGAGTTGCAATAACGAGATCACTGCATTCATGCGCTCAACATGTCTTTGATCAACATGACATCATGACTTTTGCGTAAACATACACGCCACTTTCAAGTCAAGTGGCGTGTTATCTATACGCATTTTGAGCTATCCGCGTGTATGTCTACGCTGTTAAATGTCCGAGTGAATCCGCGTGTATGTATACGCCGTTAAATGTCAGAGCGAAACGAAGAAAAACCTAGATCTACATCTGGGGAGCGATTTTTTTTGTCCTAGGATGGTAGGGGAAAACTTATTAATGGTATTAACCCCAGTGACGGGTAGGTTTAGGGACGGGGTTGGTCATATATTTATATATACAGTAATGTAACGTTAAGTCAACGGCGTTCATAAACACGCTGAAAAGCGATTATGCGTGTTGATATCACGCCAAAAATGGAAATACGAATTGGCGTGTTATACATACACTATTTCATGAGATCAGTCTGCTTTGATCAACTTCAATGCACATCAAGTGCATGCCACGATCTATATAATGCTATAGATCTAAATGTAATGCTAAAGATCTACATATAATGCTATAATTAACACTTTCACGATTAGTAAACCTTGAGAACTGTAATAGTAAGCTAAAAGTAACACGTGCTAAAAGATTTCGAGAGTTAAACATGTAAAACTTAGCTATTTCATATACAAAAGATGAAAGCCAATCACAGCAGTGGGCATTTTACTAAAGCCTCACAGCAGACACACTCCTTCAAACAGAGCGTTCAAATCAGAGGGATAAAATCAGGGTAGGAAAAATGCCTTTTATTTCTAAATTATGACCATTTAAATAAATAAATAAATCATACTAACATTATAAATGCACCACAGGAAACATTATAAAACAAAATAAACAATGCAGTTCATGACCCCTTTAATCAGCAATTATGAAAATGGATTCTCAATATTTTCTCCTAAAAACAGATCAGTAATCACACATATTTCTTGTCTAGTGTTTCAAAAGAGATCTCAAAAACGCCTCACATTTAGCTCAGATTTGCAATGATGCAGAATCTGCACTTGAAAAGTGAGAGATCTGTATATGAACTCAAATAATTCTCATTCATCTCTTTCTATATCAAATTATCTGTGCAATACTATCCACTTACTGTTTGTCTATTTTTATCTAAAAGGTCATTTTATTTGAAACATCTGAGACAAACACTTACAAGAAACATAACTTAGAATTGCATTAAGTCTATTGCGCTATTAAAGAGCAAACTCTGAGCAAAGAAACTGTCTCTGGGGCAGTTGTGTGTGATGAGATGGACATGACTAACACAGCGCACAGATATTAGCATTCGCACTAACTGAGAGGTATTAGCAGCAGAGTATGAAATCTAATTAGGGCCCAAAGTCTTATGTGCGTATGAAGTGCACTCTCTGCAAAACAATTGTTTTAAACGAGCTTAAAGGTCCACGGCCCCTCTGCCTCATATACAGGATTCATTTTTTCTATACACATGGGGACGACCAGAGAGCCCACAGACTAGAAGAATCTTTCTTCTTGGAAATGACACCTGAACACCACTGTGGCGTTTCACCACACAGCATTGTTTACATAATTACATGTGTGCTTGGAGGTTGTAATTTACTCTTTTTTATTTCAGTGTCTGTGGGAAGAAAACAAATCATCTATTGGTTAATGGATAGGTGATATGAGGAAGTAAATGGTATGTGACTGTTTTGTATATATATGTATATATATATATTAGCGATGCACCGATACCACTTTTTCCAGAGCTAGGTCAATACCGATACTTTCATTTTTGTTACTTGCAGATTAAGTGTTTATTAGATATTCAAAGATTTGTTTAATTAAATTATATAAATACGTAGTTGCTGAATGCTGACGGAAAATGAGAAAGTATTAATAGTGTTTGCCTTTCTGTTACGAATAATATAAAAGAAAACGCTAATACTTTTTCATATACAGTTTACTTGCTTTGTTTAACAGTTTTATCTAGAAATGTATTAGATAAAACTGTTAAACAGAGACCATAACTAACGAAGACAGGGAATTGGAGCGCTGTGTGCTCAGGCGCTGCTGTGTTCTCAGTGCAGTCAAAATAAAGTCTTGCTTCCAACAGAAAACGCATTGGCTGATGTCGATATTTAAAAAATGCAAAATAATGTCCGATTTATCGACCTTGGCGATATATTGGTCGACCACTACACAAAAAGTTTTCAAAATCCCAGATTTGCATTACCAGCTAGGATTACCAAAGCTTCAAACTAAACCAAAGGATCATCTAAAAACTGCTGCGTATGTGCGCTTTTTGTATGTGAGTGCAAAACAATGAGCTTAATCATTCCAGTCTAACAATACAAATCATTTTATTATTATATACTTCTAAGTAGCAAGCGTTCACAGCGAGTGTTCTGCTGAAAGACAAGGGAGATTCACACAAACACAATACACACACACTCAAAATCCTTTGAGCGAGTAGTCCTTTACGCCCTTGTTTTGCAGTAATGCCAGCATTGGTCTAAGTTTATCATGAAAAAAGCAAATGTGGACGATGGCCAGGTCAGATTTGGAGGAAGAATGCATTTTCTGTTCCTTTCACGTCTTGCTGCCCTTCGTTTAGCACCAAACTTCTGAGAACTCCAATTTGACTTCTTGCGAGGGAATGAAACTCCGGGTTAGCAAGTAAGGGAGTAGACGTTCACGTACCTGCATTAAATTTCATATAAATTCCCTTCGCTGGAGGGAATGTGCTTACAAGCGGCAGCCTTCAGAAATCTGCTTTAAAACCACGCTGAACTCGGAATGCAGAGCACGCGTTGCATGTGTTGTGCGTTGTGCGTGTGAGGCTTGTGCCAAGATGAACCCTGGCAACAAGAACGCCTGACCCACCGCAACAGAAATGGGCCCAGGGCAGAACCCTGACGCTGTTAGCCTTGCATAAATAGAGGCTAGCACACAAGGGAGCAGTAATCCAGCTTGTATCTTCCCCTCTCTCGTTCTCTGTTGTCATGGATCAGTGTTAGGAGTCATCAGTGTCTTTCGCTGGCATCTGGTGGGCAGGTGGGTCTGGGAGGGCATCAGTATTAGCCATGTAGTTGGATCTCCGAAGCGTGCACAGCGTTTTAACTAGCGGCTGGAGCTTCAGAGAGTGAAGATAAGAGGCTGGTCAGCAGGAGATCTATGGGAGCCTGCAGCCAGCAGTCTAAATACACAGTTGCCGGGGACGCCTGAGCTGTCCTCAGATAACTTATCTGCACAGCCAGAGTCATGCACTTCAGTACTACCACACACACATACACCAAATAATCACAGGCAGTCAATCATGAGACTCTGGCCCAACTACTTTGTCATGGCATGCTAATGACTTCTCTAGTCTGGCCTATTCTGCTCTCCTTCTTTTCATCTAATCTCCTCCCCTCTCCTCATCTAGTCCTCTAATTTATTCTCATTCTCCCCTACTATCTCCTCTTTTCCCCCTCCTCTTCCCCCCACCTTTCTTTCAATATCTCATCTCCTCTCATCAATTTCTCTCCTACCATCTAACCTGTTTCCCTTGCTTCTCATTTTTTCTTTTTGTCCCCATCTCTCTCATTTCATCTCTTCCCGTTGCATCTGTTCCTCTCCTCCCTTGTCCTATTTCAGCATGTCTCCTCCCATCTTGTCTCCTATATTTTCATATCCTCCTTTCATCTCTTTTCCTCCACCTCTTCATACCTCCTTCCTCTTCATACCTCCTTTCATTTTATCTCCAACCATGCTGTCTTGCCTCACCTACTCCTCAAGTTTCTTTTTTATTTAATTTCTTCTGTTCTTCGTTTGTCTCTCCTTTCCTGTTGTCTGGTCTTGTCCCATCTCCTTCCCTTTCATCTCCTCTAGGTCTCATCTCCTTTCTTCTCATCTTCTATCTTTCATATCCTCTCCTTTCATTACTTCTCCATCTCTCTTCACATCTTTTCTCCAACCTACTTACCTTGTCTCAACTACTCCTCTGTATTCTTCTCTCGTCTCTCATGTCTCCTTTTTTCTGTCTCCACTTTTTTGTTCCTCTTGTCTTGTCCCATCTCCTTTTATCTAGTTTTTTTCTCTCCCTCTCTATTCCTGTCTCATGTCCCCCTTCCTTCTCATTTTCTCTTCTCACATCCATCTCTTCATCTCATTTCATCCTATTTCGTCTGTGGCCCTTTTCCCTCATCTCTTCTCCTCTTGTTCCCTTTCATCACATCTCATCTCCTTCTGTCTTGTCTCCTAACTTTTCATATCTTCCTTTCATCTCACCTCTTTTCTTCCACCTCCCTTCGCATCTCCTCTTCTCTCATTGAATCTAAAACCTTCCTGTCATCTCCCCTCTCATCTCCTGTTTTCCTCTTCTTCTCCTCTTTTTCTCTTTTAATTTCTCCTCGTTTCTTATCTAGTCTTTCCCCCCTCCTTTCTTCTCCTTTACCTTCCCCCTTTCTCTTTTCATTAATTTTCCTCTCATCTCCTCACCTTTCGTGTCCTATCATCTCTTCTTGTTTTATCACCTCCCACCCTTTTCTCACATCTATTCTCCTCCGATCTCCTCTTTGTGAGCTGTATAGTCGTGTTTGTGTGTGACTTTGCATGTGGCTGGTTTTTACCTGTGGGTCAGTGTGTAGTCGGACATGAACCCCGTGGTGGCCAGACAAAGATCTCCTCACCACACCCCTGTGCTGGAAATGGTAATAGTCCCTGAAAACCTGCAGACACACACGGAGGTGATATATTAGAGTGCTATTCCAAAGGAGCCATGTCTTACCCACCACCCAAGGTCATATGGTCTTACACTCCAGTGGGAAACACACTCATTAACTCCAGCACCTGCTCACAGACCTGGCCATCTTTCTCTCCAGCGCGCGCACGCACACACACACACACACACACACACACACACACACACACACACACACACACACACACACACACACACACACACACACACACACAACACACACACACACACACACACACACACACACACACACACACACACACACACACACACACACACACACACACACACACACAGCTGCAGGTTCAGCCGCACACATTTATTTTTTTATAGTCCTACAAAACATGCAAAACATCCAAAAACACAGATACACACACCCTGAGAAAAATCTTCCCACTGAGGGACAAATTCTTTGAAAATGATGAAAGGCGGCTTTTGGTACTTTTTGCACACAAAACAGAGCAAAATACATGTGTGTTTGAAATGTGAGAAAAACAAAGGGGATGGATAAGTGAAAATATAGGCCTTTCTTCATTAATCTGATCCACAGAAGCTGTGATTTTGTTGTGCTTCGGTTCAATAAAGCATCACCCAGAAGCACAAGCACACGCACACACTGATGTGTGGGATCCGGCACCCAGCAGGGCAGCTCATAACCCTGTGTACTTCGAGCTTGTGTGTGCGTATGTGAGAGAGAATCATGCCTCTATCATTACTCATCTTGTTCTGTTCCCAGTAGAACACGGAAAGCAACTTCTAGATGGCCGAATACCCACACACTTCGTTCAGAAGTGACGTCAATGAATAGATCCTGCACTATATAGTCAAGTGTCTCCTTCCTAAAATGACATTCATTTATCAAAATGCTTCCCTGCTGGTCTTCTGTTCCCCTGATGCTTCACTGCAGACGGCTCTCTCAGTTTCCTTTGCCGTCTCCGTCTCTCTCTCTCTCTCACTCCATGTCCTCGTGATCAATAACATGACCTCTGCTGCCATCATCTACTTGTCTCGCTGAAACTACAGAGGTGTCCCCTGGGATCATACGAGGACAGAAATGCTTTCCGAGACCAGCAGGACTCAGCGTGAGCGTCTGAAGTGCTAAATTGGGTAGAGTCTTGCCCGGTGTTCTGGAACCTCTCAGAAAAGAAAAATCACTGATATGATTAATATCTCAGTTGTTTCTCCTAGACAGCAGTGAGAACAAAGCAAATAGAGACTTTTGTTAAACTGTCTCTTGAAAAGATCTCAATAATGTCACAAACAGTGCCAGCTGTTGCCTGCAATCAAAAGTCAGTCATTTCAATAATAATAAAACTAAAAATACTAATTTCTCATTAAGTTCTGCAGAAAGTAAATTATGTGAGCTTTGATATTTATTTTTATTTTATAGCTCTATGCTCCTACTTTACGTCAATTATTGTTTGCTGACCTGCTGAATGTACTAGCGCTGGCGGCCACGGCAAAACAAATTATATTTTATCTGAGTTATGAGTTTGCAGACTGATTTGAATGTGATGAGATTGGGGTACCACGAAAATAATACATAAACACATGCAATCTTCAGAATGCAAAAAACAAACATACAGGATAGTCTGTGTAGTCCAATTCAGGAACAAATGACTCTTATGAACCAGTTCCTTTAATAAAATCCTTCAAAAACATTCACAAAGTTTAAGTTTGGTTTGAATCTACTAGGGCTGTCACTTTTGAGAAAAATCAAATTTGAACGGATATCAAATATCAAGCAATTTAACGAACAACCTCGATCCATCAGGAAATGCCACATGGTCGCTGAATTTAACTGTGCTTCATGAAGAGTTTTTCTTTTGCGTGAAGAAGCCGTTCGCCGGAGATGTGTTAAAGGGTACCTATCATGGAATTTTGAAAATTACCTTTCATGTAGTGTGTAACATAGATCTAAGTGAACAAAAACATCCTGCAAAGTTTTAAATATGAAAGTTCACCGTATACAAAGTTATTGTCTCTCAAAAGTAAGAGTCGACTCTGAGTCGTTGATATGAATCGATAGACGAACGATGCACTTTCGTACGTCACTTGTCCAAGTTATTTGAATAAGATACGCCCACTCATTGCATTAGGAGAGAAAACATCATGTCGACGAGACGCTGCTGTGTTTTGAAGTGCGACGCAAAAGCAAACTTTTTTCATCTGCCCAGTGAGGAGCATTTGAAGACAGTGGCTACAATTCATAACTATACCACAGAAGTATTATAGCCCTAACTTGTTCTGTGTTCGCGTCATTTTGAAGATGATTGCTTCACAAACCTAAATGCTATAAAGTATGAATTTGCGAGCCAGCTGATACTGAAGGAGGGAGGTTCAGTACCGAGTTTATTTGGATCAGCTTCCTTCTCCGAATCACAATCTGTAAGTAGGCTGTTGCTTTTATGTTTGTATCATGTTCTATAATTATTTTGCGTGTTGTGTACGCACAGGCACAGCGCAGCTTCTAGCAGCTAACTTAGGTCTTCAATGTCAATTGTATTGAAATATGTAAAGTGTTTGTCGTTGTTGATGGAGTTGTCACAGGGCTCTCGAGTGTCACGCATCACGCATTGAGCGTGACAGTCACTCATTTCGGTCTTTTGTCACGCTCTCCGGCCACACATTGTATTTCTCACGCTGAAAAACTATTTGTAATATATTTAATATGCCGCAGTGCCCAAAACTCACTCACTGTGGAACCGGCAGGATTCAAGCGCGTCTCCTCCAGTGTTGCCAGGTCCGTATGCCTGCACTGTTTCCGCGGGTTGTTTGTGTAGTGCACGCTGGTTGACGCGATTGTTTTATCCACTGGAACATGATTGTTATTGAGGAAACACCCGGGAACGCTATTTGAATATTTTTGGCCGTGATTGGGTTAGTTTGATGAGCAATTGGGCTGGTTTTGTTGTGCAGACCTGGCAACCCTGGTCTCCTCTGGTGTTGTTCGTCTGGTGTTGTTAGCCAATCAGAAAATAGCACTGTTGTATCTGGGTAAGATCTAGCGCAACAACCAATGACACCCCGTCGGCTGGGTGTCTAACATATCACCACAGATTAGCGTCACGCAAAGGCGGGGTTTGGAAAAATGACTCGCTAAACGATTCATATGGGAGTCGGTGAGCAAATCAGGTAAAAATAAATGCATATTATAAGACAACAAAAGTGTTTTTTGTCATTGCATGCTTGTAAAACTGTTGTTGGGGACTCCCAGAACAATATTAGGAACATTTTAAATGCCATAATAGGTACCCTTTAAAAGATAGCGGAGTACATTCATGATTCATGAATACACACATTTATACCAGTATAATAATCCTCCTGGCGCCGGGTCTGGGTGAGTAATTTACTCTCTTACCTTTGTTCTTTGATTAGCATTAATGACACTTTAAGACCAGCCGCTGCTGACAGAGACGCGATCTGACCACACAGATGTGTGGATCTGACACGCGTCCCATTTTCTCGCAAATCTCTACGTTCATTTAAGACTTTATTTAAATAATTTAAGACTGCTCTTATGATGACACTCGACAAAACGGACATTTGACATAATTTGTGTTATGGTTTGTTCAAGCCCGTAAGTGAACTCGATACTTACACACGTCTTTTCTGTGGGTTGTGTGTGTGTGTGTGTGTGTGTGAATAGGCAGGAATTATAGGGCGGTCTCTTTCGTCTTGTCGTTATCTTCCATTTTCAAAACAAGCTGGCTATTGGCTATTATTCGCTTGATTTGGACTCATGGGCCTACGCTACAACTACTGGATGAGATGGCAAACAATAAAATAAAAAGCAAAAGATCGAAGACTGTAAAATTGCACAAAACATGGCACTTTAAAAACCGGATAGTTTATTTATGGTTCGATTTCGGATATTTCACGTCATGTTCGAATGCATATTCGAATATTGAATACAAAGTGACAGCCCTAGAATTACTGACAATTTGCTCCCTGAATTCTTCAGGGTGGTAACAGAATTAAAAATACATTTAAATAAATATTAAATAAACATATAATGACTTAAAAAGTATCTAGTTAGTATCTCACACAATTTTAAAAGTTATTACTTTATCCTTGCTAAAGTTGCATAACAGCTCAATTAAGCCTCCTGGGGTATAAACGAGTAACCTGTAAACAGTAAAGTTTTTTACTCAGTGTGGCGGACTGGGTCAGCAGGACTCCTGGAGCATGTTGTTAACTAGGATGAGGTCTAACGCTCTGGAGGCTGAGATCAGCTTCTAGCTTTTACAGCTCAAATCACAATACATGTCTTGTCAGATGTGTCACACAATTCACACATCACTCTACCTCTTTTTACTCTCGTTTTTAAATGTATGAATCACAGTTATTCTCTCTTACACCTATACTAATATTTTAAAAACTACTACTGTGTGTATAAGTGTGTTTGTGAGCACATTCTAGCATGTTTGAGTGTGAGAGAGAGAAAAAGAGACAGAAAGGATAAAAATGGAAGCAAAAAGAGAGATGGAGAGAAAGCTGGATAACATTTAACTTTGATCTACAGAAGAAGTTAAAGTGAACATCATTACTCTCTTTGGCCTGATGTGCAAGTGTATAATTCATAAACTCACAGACCAGAGAGATCTGAAAGATTCATTGCTCTCAGAGCCAATTCCTCTGGACATGACACATATGGAGAACGGTACCTTTATTAGACCTAAAGATGGTGAGGACGCATTTACTGGCAGCCTGCTAGCACAGTTATTGGACTACAAGGAAGGTTCACACATAGAAACGTCTGTGAAGTGAGGCATAATGTTACCACAGTGCTTTACTGCTGTAATTATTGCATCCTGTAAAAAATATTGTACATTTTTAAAAGGGTCATATTCCACACTCTTGAACCAGTTTTTGTTAGTCAACTTTTCTGGTTCTTTCATGGTCATTTTCCACACTCTCTCTAATCTTCAGTCCTAAACAGGATGTTTGAGGAAGTTTTCCATATGAGCTAAATCTTTAATTTAGACTATTGAACGCAGCTTATTTTGGTCAAGAGCTGCCTACTTGTACATGAAGAGAATATTTCAGTAATTTAAAGGGGCAAACACAATTAATTTTGCTTAAGTGTCATTTTGGCTTGGTTTATGAAATAGATAAAACCACATAACAGGTCATCTTGAGAAAAAAACAACAATTCAAATACAACTCATCCCATACCGTTATTTTTTATTATCTTAGAACTGTACAATTTTGACATTTGGACACAGTCACCTCTAGGGCTGTGCAAAAATATCGATACAGCAAACTATCGCAATATTTTTTTCCACAAAAGTGTATCGATAACATCTTCGTCATTGGTTAGGAAGCTGGGTGTGCTCTTTGATACCAATCTTTCAATCAGATAAAACAAATGCTATTTGTAAGCATTGCCAGGCTACGCAAAAACATTTCAGGAAACAACCAACTTGCGTTATCACTTACGACACCATGCAGATTAATGGTGGCACTTCAAACACAGCCAAAATCTGTTGATTCAAGGTCAACTACTGGATAATAACAACAACAACAAGCTTCCGTCTACCTCAGCTCGTGCAAAGAACATAATGGTGGTGCATTTCATTTGTAAGGATTTGTGGCCGTATTGTTGTTGAACACCCCGGATTAAGGCATATGGTGAACACTATATGGATACGTCACGCGCTGTGATCCCAACTCGGACTCGCAGATGAGTTTTCAAAATATCAAAAAACTGTCAAAAAAGAGCATAGTAGAGCATAAGTCGCCTTTATTTATATCGCCTAGTGTTTTTTACAAAACAGAGACACAAAGCAGCAGCTCTGGAGAAAACAGTGATATCATTGATCAGCTCAGTTCAGTTTTCATATAATGGTGCCAATGCAGGCAGAGCAATAATATAGTTAAATATTAAAGGTGCCCTAGAATGTGAAATTGAATTTATGTTGGCATAGTTAAATAACAAGAGTTCAGTACATGGACATGACATACAGTGGGTCTCAAACACCATTGTTTTCTCCTTCTTATTTAAATCTCGTTTTTAAAAAACACCCCTGAAAAACAGGCAGAATCTCCACATAATACCGACTGTGACGCAACAGTCGGGGATCACACCTCCAAAGATTTGCATAAGCCAGCCCATGCTCAATGCCAGGCGGAACTGCCCAGCCGAGTCATCGGAGCAAGCGAGGAGGATCAGAGAGAAAATGGCAGATCATGGAAATAAATGCTATGTTCCAGTCTGTGCAGGGGATGTGAGGACTTTTCATACCCTTCCCACAGAAAAGAAATGTTAACAGGCGTGGATGATGTTTATATATAATCGGATACTGCAACAGTTTAATTCGAAGTTGTTAGTTTGCTCTGCCCATTTCACCACGGACTTATTTTCGAACCTGGGACAATATCAAGCTTCTCTCAGCGTCTCAAACTGAAGAAGGGGGGGGTAATTCCAACTATATTCCCGCAACCGGTAAGTAGTGATTTTATTAACGATAATTTACACTGAGTTAGACCCAGCGCAAGATCCTAATACAGTAACAAATAGCAAAGAGAGAGAGAGAGAGAGTGCAGAAACTGCGTTGTCTCGCGATCAACCAACTGTCATCTGCTTGCTCAATGCTCATCACAGCAACATTTTATGTGATGGAAATAGATTTAAATACTTTAAAAACCTCTCACGATTCGTTAATCTCGATAGCTGTAATAGTTAAAACGTATAACAGCTGTAGTATTCGAGAGAGTTTCACATGTAATACGAAGCTATTTCATATGCAAGCATGTCAGCCAATCATCACAGCAGTGGACCCCGGTTTACACTGAAGTCTCACAGCAGCCAATCACAGCAGTGGCCGGTTACACTGAAGATCTCACAGCAGACCGCCCCTTCAAACAGAGTGTTCAAATCAGAGACTAAAATCAGGCTAGGAAAAATGCCTTTTATTTCTAAATTTTGACTATTTTTGATCTAAAAAACATACTAACATTATAAGGGCAACACAGGAAACATTATAAAATAATTAAAAAACCATTCTAGGGCACCTTTAAGCATGGGCTACTGACTACACAATATGCACTTCATACATTTCAGTGTGTTCACTGTTCAGTGACACTGTGCAATGCAACTAGCTTTGCTAATAAATTGGAATGGAAGTTATAATATTTCTGAGGAGTAATCAATATAACGTGATACACATACCAGAATACCTCAGGTGGTACACAGCGAGTTGCATTTTCACCTCTATTATTTAAAAACATGTGGTTTTTAAAAGTATTGCAATATATCGTGATGTATCGTTATCGTGACACATCTATCGTGACCCGCTATGCCATTATCCAGCCCTAGACGCCTCTAATAACTCTAAATGGTAAATGTAGAAATGCATTTTTTTGTAAAAGATATGCATTTTGAAAGGCGCTATACAAATAAATGAGAATTTAATTGAATTAAGGCTCTTTGCACCCTCAAGCATTCTTTTATTATTATAAGAATAATTATTTTTCTATCACCTGCCTGAAATTGATTTTCAGGGGCGCAGTCCTCATCCAGTGTCATGTTTAGAAAGTCATGAGATATTTTTTATTGAATTAGGCCACTGATGTAACCAGCTCCAGCACTACCAAACAGAATGCCAAATCTCATCTGAAAAACATGTGACAGCTATTGATCATGTTACTCACTGCCATCAATGGTACAGTTGCATAATTGGTTTACATAACACCACAAATCAATAAAAATAAATTTTTCATAATTGCCATCGCAGTGAGTGGTAATGAATAGATTCATGTTAGATGCAGGGATGTGTGTGGGGAAAAAACTATTCTGGGAAATCATCTAAACAGCCGTTGCTGCCCCACTGGGCTCCAAAGTAAGCGATGGAGCCACTGACGTTGAGCTATTGATGCTCTACAGCTAAATTCAATTCAGAGAAGGCAATACACCTTACGAATACAGAACTGAAGCAGAAATGGCCTTCGATCAATACGAATTTTATCAAGCTTCCTTTTCAAATCCCATTTTTTGGGAGAATGAATGGAGTCAAGGCCCAGGTGAGGGACAGAGAAGGATATTGGCAGTGTATCTGTGGTTTCCGTTCTTTGATGGATTCTGATTCAGACTAAACCGGGCCTGCCTGTATAACTCACTCTTCCTCTTCTTTTTCTGAATCAAACATATATGACTACCGTAAATTAAACCAATATCTGTGAGTCCTGATTATTTTAGATTTGCATTCAAGTGATTTGTGAAATAACTGTAGCGAGCACATCCACAACTTTTAATACCATGATGATGACCTTTGATTGACATTCAATGATGATGTTTAATAAAGATTGTGTTTAATTAACCGAGATGTGTGCGTGCGTTTGTGTGAAAGACTGCAGCAGCAAATTCAAGAGGATCCATATGGTTGAATCATAAGTTTTAAACCTCCCAGTGGGCTGAAGAATATGTTCAACTAAATTAGTATACGCCGCATATTTCCTCAGGTCGATGATGCATAGAATATGAATCTGCTGGCAGTTTTTCATACATTTTTCGCCTTAAAAATGAAACACTCTTTTACACACACTCAGATCTAAGAGTTGCTTTACAGTGGCTGACAGGGGTGATGGAGCAGTATTTCTGTCCTACCTCCACAGTCACGAGGGATAACATTAATATAACTGATGAGAGAGAATTTCATTCAACCTTTTTCAACCATGGAGGTTTTCTTTGATAATATTATTTTTTTTAGAATAAAATGAAGGAAGGGCAGAAAGAGAGAGGGAGTAGGGTGCAATGAAAGCACATAGGTGTGTATTATCTAAGAACCTTGGACCCGACCTGGGACCCGTACGGGTTGGGGTCTATATTTTAAATTGTCAGCCGGGTCCGGGTCGGGTCCCTATCTATTACTTCGGGTCCTGGGTATGTTTAACATTACAGGGCTCCAGACTAACTTTTCCACTGGTTGCACTGGTGCTACCAACTTTCTTAGTTGGTCGCACCAGCATATGATTTGGTCGCACCTTTTTTTTTTTTTTTGCTACATGCCATGGGATTAATCAATGCATGATGAATAGTGGGTTTTAATGGACCAAGGCTAGCAAAGGCTTTCTGGGTTGCAGCATAAATACCTGTAATATATTATATAAAAACACATGTAATATATGGTAATTATCATTGCCAATCTATCTGTCTACCTGTCATCATCTTTCTATCAGCATCATATTTCTATCTTTTAATAAATCTTTAAACATTCAAATATGTTACATTTTAAAAGATTAGAGTAGCTATTATAATAGGCTGGTACAGATTTTCGTTATCAAAGTTTATAGTTGTAACAAAAATCAGAAATCTCTCATCTCACACTCCTTACCTTCTGCATTTTATAATAATTTCCTTTTCCTCTGTCGAGAGATTAATCTCATCTAACCGCTGAAAGACGTAGGAAGGGGCACAGTGTTTCGTGAGACCTTTTTATTTTTATATGCCTTAATTCTGAATTCGTAATTGGCGCATTTCACCATCAGTGTGCAATGTGCGTGACGTGTACGTTCGTCAATAAATAAACCGCGCGTGTCTCGCGGAAGAATATTGTAGCCGGAGCTACTTCTCTCCGTTGCATAGTATATTTTTTTCCTACTATGGAAGTCAATGGGAACCAGAAACTGCCTGGTTACTGACATTCTTCTAAATATCTTCCTTTCTGTTCAGCAGAAGAAAGAAATTCATACAGGTTTGAAACAACATGAGGGTGAGTATATTATGACAGAATTTTCATTTTAAAAGTGAACTTCTCCTTTAATGTCTATGGCGAGTCACGCAGGCACTGGGCAACTCCGCAACCGAGCCGAGCCCGGGATAACATAGTCAGAATAAACACTTATTATAAGCGTACCGTAGTGATTCAGGATAAGTCAAAAACACGGTTTGGAAAATTGATTCATGATGTACTCGTTCATTTTGAACATAAGTTACAGACTGCGCGACTGTTGCGCGAGCGTCCACTCGCACTAATGCGACCACATTAAATTTTAACTCGCACATTCTCAAAAAACGGTCGCATATGCGACCAATTTGGTCGCAGTCTGGAACCCTGCATTATGTGTAATACCTGAGTCGATCGAAAAAAACACTAGTTATAATCAAAGTCAGTCAGCGCTGTGAGTGTGTTTTGTAACTTGCAACTTGTTAGCCGGGAAATAAGGTGAAAAAAACCCACGAGCCGTCAGAAGCAGTGCGGAGTTAATGCAAGGTCACGGTGATCATGAGTTTTCCTGTTCCTATTGTGTGCAACGGTAGATGCAAACAGAATTAAAATCTCAAAAACTGCTTCCAACATTACATACATTTAAATAAAATTTTTAAATCAGCAACAAAATCTGAGATGAACAGTCACATTGTTCTATGACGCTCAAATTGCGTTAAAAAGCTTGTTTCAGGTCGCTCCAGCTAACGCGGATGCCCAGTCTCAAGCACTTTCTTTCTCCTTTTTTATTATTAATATCATAAAAGAACCGTCTAGTTAAAGCTAAAATTTTTGGTCAGACTCGACTCAGAGATGATCGCAAATAAGTAATGGTAACGTCAGAGGCCAATGCACTGAACGAGCAATCGTTATTATACTTCAAAAGGGCAAACAGTCGCATTCATTTATATAACGCTTTTAACAATATGGACTGTTTCAAAGCAGCTTTACCGTGATAATAGGAAATTAAAGTAACAGAGATTGTTTTGGCTTTACAGCAGCTCTAGAATAAAGTTATTGTCCAGCTAAAGTTAGTTTTGATCGATTCACTTCCGTTGCAAAGATCATTAGTTATTAACTTAGGGGCCGCTTGTCACGACAGATAGAGGAGAATTGGGTGGATCCAACTGCAGCAATTGTATAGTCAGGGCAATCCAAATCATCGTCACCCATGCAAGAGTCATAATCCAAATAATCAGAATCGTAGTCATCCATGCCAGTGTCGAAATCCATTTTAATCAGTCCGAATTATAATATTACAAAACGAAAACAGACAAGAAACAAACCTCAGAGTTGCAGCGTGACAAACAATACAATGACTCCGTGACATGAACTAACAAAACCAGGGTATTTATGCACAGACACTAACAACATAAATGGGAACAGCTGGGTGCAATCACAAGTGATGGGAACAAACAAGGATTATGGGAAATGTGGTTCTAGAGTGAATGGATACAGGAAGGAAGGGACCTCTAGTGGACACCCAGTGAAAACACAACCAGACACTGTGACACCGCTAACACGACACCGTTCTAACAGAAACTCTTAACGCTCATTCACACAACAACAGTGTCTGGTGGCTTGAGAATGCAAACCTTGAAATAGGTTCCAAAGTGCAAACTTGTTATATTTAATATGCCGCAGCGCCCAAAACTCTGGCCGCGCCGCTCTCACTGTGGAACCGGCAGGAATCAAGCGCGTATGGTGTGGTGTTGTTCGTCTGGTGTTGTTAGCCAATCAGAAAATAGCACTATTGTATCTGGGTAAGATTTAACGCAACAACCAATGACACCCCCCTCCCGTCGGCTGGGTCTCACTCTAACACACTCAAACATTCTCACTCAATCAAACACATCTCAAACAAAATCCGATTTACAACATCGTAAAGATGACATTGTATCATATGATACTCATTAGTTTCTTCATATTGCGTTTGTACAGAATAACACAAAATTAGTAAAAGAACAAATATTGCAGTACGAAATATCTCCATGCTGAGCCTTTTTTGCACTTCCTGATTTCTCTACTTGAGAATCCTTGTGGTGGAATGAATGGACGACCTTAGCACACGTGTGGTTTTGTTTACAAATTTTGGTTCACTTGCAAAAAGAGCAGTGTGAAAGCAAACCGTACCAAAAAAAATAAAAAAAATAAATGTATTTGATCGGACCAAGCAAGTGAACTATCGGACTTTCCTGGTGTGAATACACCCTTAGATAAACATGTGTGTAAAACACTACTTTTAAGTATTGTGATAATTTTAAATTGGGTCTTGATAAGGCCCAACATGCAAATGATCTATTGTGTTTTCCAGCTAATAGCTCCCAGCTTAGTTATCTGCAGGCATTGCTTACAAAAAAAAACTGTAGATGGAATTTGATTTTGATTGATTATTTTGATTCACTAAAAATAACTTTTCATAAAGTTATTCGTTCAGGATCGAACCAGATGACATTGTACTTTTTTGATTCCCCAAAAAGAATGAGTTGGAATCATGCTCAATGTGAGACATTTATTTTCAATGCACAATCTGTTTATTCAACGTCAGGCTAAACAGAAAAGAAGATATTTTGAAGAATGTTCAGCTGTTTTTGCACACAACTATATGGACAAAAATAAAACAAAACACAGAGACATTAAAAAAAAAAAACTTTGTTCATTTACAAGTTTAAATTAGATCTTCAATGTGGTTTCAAGCTTTTGGACCACACTGCATGATGTTATAGACCAAATCAATAATTTAAACAGTGCTAAAGCCAAAATGCTTTCTTATATAATATTCCTCAGTCAAGGCCAACAGATCAGTTCAACAGAAGTCTTATTGGCAGACTCGCAATATCAAAAAACCTTTTGCACAGCCACAGTAATAACACGCCATTTATTTCTCTCTCTCTCACTCTTTCACACACACAGAAACCCTTACTTTTCTTTTCAACAGTCCATTCCCTTTTTCTGTTTCTGCAGTCATGTTGTTTCTATTCTGTTTCCCTGAGACACACACGCACACACACTCGCTCGAGTCTATATCCCCACAGACTGTGAGTCAACACGTACGCCGCACATTCGCTCCTTCTCCATCAGTCTATTTTCTTCTCTTTCCTCCATCTCTCTTTCTCTACCCAAATCTCACTCGTCTCCGTGTTGAAGAAATCAAATCATCAGGTGTGTCGTGTGACAACAGCAAAATTCTCATTTGATAATGATTTTCCTTTG
This sequence comes from Chrosomus eos, assembly GCA_036326025.1. Classification (NCBI taxonomy): domain Eukaryota; kingdom Metazoa; phylum Chordata; class Actinopteri; order Cypriniformes; family Leuciscidae; genus Chrosomus; species Chrosomus eos. The sequence continues at coordinate 25,427,274 of CM070842.1, forward strand.
AGTAATAAAAGAAAAGAAGATTTGAGGCTATCAGAAAAAGTCACGGTGGCTTTAACCCTCACCTGACCACAGATCAGATGACGGGTGTTGGCGATCGTTATCAAGATGAAATTCCATTTCACCTAATCATCACTGTCATTTTACGCAATCAGTACAGCAGCCGGGATTGATTGGTTATCCATTACAGTGACGCCCCAAGATCCTCAATGTCATTGTGCGCACAACGTGAAAGCACGTCGGTTTGAGAACAAATGGATGGGAATTTTATCTGGGCTAAAATTGGATGCAAATTAGTCAACGATGAAAATCCATGACTGGAGAGTTAATTTACGTCAACGGAAACATGTTTGCATTATTCAGACTATAACATTTTATAGCTCCAAGATAGAAAACATTATAGAACAATTATTTTCTAAATTAGATTTTGTCAAAGACTAATGCAAATTGTCAGGTAACGACATCCTGAAATGCTCTCGGGAACAATTCTTATTACTCAAGGACAACCAGGCAGTCCAAGGTCACAAGAAACACCTCACAATCAAAAGGCAAATGACTGTCTGAAGCCAAAAAAGAGAGAGGCAGAGAGAATGATACAGTCACAAAGTCAGACTGCTGCCGAGAGGAAAGGGGTCATTACCTGGGAAACGGAGACAGAACTAATGACACGGAGAAAGACATTCCAAGTCTGAAACACACACCACACACACACACACACACACACACACACACACACACACACACACACACACACACACACACACACACACACACACACACACACACACACACACACACACACACACACACACACACACCACAAAACACATGTACACACGGACAAAACGACAGATCATTAGCACTCTGCTCACCCACTCAGATGTGAGGAGTTTCAGATGCACCACACACACACACACACACACGCACGCACGCACGCAGCACACAGACACACACACACACACACACACACACACACACACACACACACACACACACACACACACGTTAATCTCTCAATGTATTATTCACAAGAAGTCGTTATTACTGTCATTAAAATCTGCCTTTGATTCATTGAAATGATCAGTGTGAGATCTTCACTGTCTTCTAGACCCCTACTGAACGGGTGACTGAACTAATCTGGTAAAACAACTCATTATATACCATCAAGGATTTCCATGTGAAAGGACAATCACACGGCATCGCTCCAAGCTAACAGTTCATCAGAGCTTGTGTTTATGAACAGGTTTCGGTTTCTGAAAAACATCAAGTTGAAGGACAATTCAATGAATAAAGGTACAAAAACCTTTCATACGAGCACACTGATTTAATGGTCGACCGACATTGTTTTTTTGATGGTCGATGGTGATATTTTAGAGAGAACACAGAGTGACACATTAATGCAGGCTACAAATGTGGACTTCAGATTTGATGACAGCTGGATTTGACTAAGCCTGCAAGGTAAGGCTGTCGCGATAACCGCAATATTGTAGTACCACGCTACTGACAGATTTGACAGATTAACCGCAGAGGGGTTCGCGATATTGCGTGTTTTCATTTTTCATAAGGCTATACCATTCTTGTTTTGAACTTTGTGCATGTGTATTGAATGTTAAATAAGTTAATAATGATGATAACAAGAGTGTTTTTATCATGGTGATTTGGACAGAGGCTTTGTAGATTTGCACTTAATCCTAAACAGACAGTGAACAAGAGAGAGATCGACTGAGCGCGTGCGATTTACCTGCGTCTGTCTTTGAGGTCAAGTCATATATATTTGTGAAAAGGTTGCCGTGTCCAAGAAAAACTAAATATTTGTCGTATCATCCTTTTAACGTTTAAGGGTATTTAGCATCAGCTGCAACACTGGTCAGCATTTCACAGTGTGAGGAAGCTGCGGGAAACAAAAGTCAGAGAGTCACGCATTGAATCAATAATACCATTGGTCTCTATTAAGTGAAGCTTCAGCGTTACACATACGCCTTGAAAAGTGGAGCTCAAAGTTAAAAATAAGTAACACCTTGTTTCATTACATCTATCTTATAATGAATCAGCGTTCTTAAACATGTTCGTTGAATGAATGGTTTAATGACTCACTCAAAGATAGTCTGTTGCCGTAACAATGTAACAGCGTGCTGAGTGACAGCCTTACAGACGCAGAGATGCTGTTTAGTTTCGGTTACTGAAAATGTATTGGTTTTTGTGCATGCTGACCACATTGTAACACTTATTTATATAGCAACAAATAAATCTAAATAAATAAATGGCTATCACCACGACAGCCCTACTGCAAGGTTTGTGAAATTAAATGTTTATTAGATATTCAAAGATTTGTTTAAATGCTCTAAATGCGTATTTGCTGAATGCTGACAGTAAATGAGAAATGATAATAGCGTTTGCCTTTCTGTTACTAATTATATAAAAGCAAACGCTATAATACTTTTTCGTAATCAGTTTATTTTTTTTGTTTAACAGTTCTATCTAGTAACAGATTAGACAAAATAGTTAAACAGAGACCATAACTAGTGAAGACACTGTGTTCTCAGCGCCGTCAAAATAAAAGTCCTGCTCCCAACACATCGGCCAAACAGAAAAGCTGATGTTTAATACCAAATCGACCACTACATTGATTCATATAGACTACCATTTAAAAGTTTGGGGTCTGTGATTTTTTTTCTAAAGAAATGAATAGCCTACTTAATAGGTGCAATAGGTGATTCTCCAAAGAGTTTTTTTTAATAATGCTGGTTGAAAATCTCTTCATATCCTGATAGCAATCACTATGTTAAGCAGTCTAAATGTATTTTTATAAATATAGCCTATTTCATCTATTGAAGGAGTAGGACCATAAAATTATTTAATTCGGTCCGAATGGCGATTTGCAGGGAGGGTAAGATCATATGCTTTCAATGGTAGCAGGCTAAAGTTAGCATTTACCAGATCACCTATTGCACTTTTAAATTGAACAGAAGTGACAGTAAAGTCTTCTATTTCAATAAAGTTGGCTATTCAATTTAAAATAAATGCTGTTCTTTCAAACCTTCTATTTATCAAATAATCTTGAAAGGAGCATAACTCTGTTTCACATGAATAATTATAAGAAATCAGAAAATCAGCATATTAGAATGATTTCTAAAGGATTATGTGGCACTGAAGACTGGAGTAATGGCTTCTATAAAATCAGCTTTGCCATCACGACACAGGAATAAAATATAATTTTAAAATATATTAAAATAGAAAACAGTTAGGCTATTTTAAATTAATAAAATATTTCACAATAATTGCAGCCTTGGTTTTGAACAGCAGTGAAGAAAAACATAATAAATGTCAAATTCACTTGTTTATTTTAATTTACTTAACATTTGTACACTATTTTTTCTGCCTTTTTTGTGAAAGAAGCTCTCTACATTAATAAAGACATAAAAGTTCTTGTTAAAAGGCGCAGGGAAAACATTTTTCATCTAAAAGCAGAGCACAGAAAAGGCAATCAAACTTTCCTAAGCGTTGTACACAGGAATAGCCTGCACAACAAAACCATGCTGATCTATTGATCTGACCTATAGTGGGATTTGGCATCTGCCAATTACTCCTGTTTGCAACAGCATTTTCATACTGATCAAGGTGCTGCTTTCATCCTTAAATCCAGTTGTAAGCCAGATGACAACCAGCACTAAAGGAATATCGTCGCTCCCTTGAGCAGGTCAGAGTTGCAGTGAAGAGGTGAGCGAATGCTAAGCTCTCCTGAATGAATCACAGTGTTCTTTTTTCATTTCATGAAGCAATTGCTTCCAGCTTTCTCTGTTCCTCTCACACACCACTGAGGCTGACAGACAGAGATTTACACCGTTCTGATGGTGACTAATGAGGCTCGTTTCGCTTTAGTGCTTTACAGCCACATTCAGTCTAAACCATTTTAGTCTCAAGCTTCTCCGGCCAAGTACCTAGTCACAACAAAGCTCCCTCTAATTTTCCTAATTATGTGAGCAAATTAATAATCAGCACTGAGCACACTGTAACATTTTCCCAAACTCGTTATATGCTGGGGTGCCAGACAGGATTTCTGTCATTAATTGAAGTTTCAGTTAGTAATGGGCGATATAAACGATATGCGATATAAACGATATAAAATTGGTCTACGATAGAGATTTTTATTCTATTGCACTATCGCGATAATGCATGTTGACGCAATTTTCCGCAAACATTTAGAACCACGAGCTGCAACCGGCTGCAACGCATCATCATATTCGTCATCTTGAGTAAACATGCGTCTGAAAGCGAAACGGAGGAGCTGGTGAAAAAGACCGGTGCAACATCCATTATTTGGATTAGGTTCGGATTTTAAGCCGTCCTACGAACAGCAGCAAACTATACTCTGTAGGGGCAACAGACAGTTCTGGCTAACACCTCTTTCCCACATACTCCGTTTGCAGTTCATATCATGGCATATGCGGTGTGTATTTTTTCCGTACCCATGTTAACAGGCCTGCACGCGGATGCGGTGCGGCAATGCGTTGAGATCGTTTCAGCACAGAGTCTGTGCTGCACGTGGTGAATTAAAGTGACAGCGCATGGCTCGTGGTCAAAATGAACACGAATTGATATGAAAATATAGTAATCTCTCCTTAAATGCATTTATACTACTATTTTTCAATCATTTTCTTTTTAACTTTAAGCTCGGGGTAATTAAAGCAAGGAAAACTACACAGTTAAGTTACCTCAACAACGCAACAATAATGGATATTTGTCTCTTGTGGAGGTGGAAAAACAAGTTCTTTGTGACCGCAATATTTCTTGTAAAAAAGATTTAAATGCAAAAGAAAAGGTATGGTAAGCTGTTTTTGTCAATTGTGTATGCTTTAATTTAAAATGTTTGCAATTTTAACATAAATGTAGTAAATGTAGTTGCTTGAGCAACTTAATATATACTACATCTATATAAGTAATAGGCTACGTTTTTAAGTGTATTAAGTTTAAAAGTGAATAGTGCGTATTACTAGTCTACTGTCTGTACAAATGGAATCGCAATGCTGAAACTCTTTTATATTATTTTATAAAAGACACTAATAATAAAAATAGTGATTTGAAAAAGAAAAAAAAATAGAGGATAAATATTGTCTTTGGCGTAGATCAGTTGCGCACTGCAAACGCACCATATGTGAAAGCACAATAATGCGTGCTGCTCCTGCACCGCATACCACCGCTACATGCACTCCATATGCACTGCACACGGAGTAGGCCTATGTGTGAAACAGGCATGCACTAAAGGAAAGAAACCCAATACTTTAAGATTTTTCTTTGTTAAAGTCTCTGCAGCTAGTGTACTTGGATTTTATTCATCTGCAACATTGTTGTATAATTACAGTTTTGCATAATAAATGTTCTCAAAACTATACGTTTCTTTTAAAACAAATAGCCTACATAGCAGTTTGACTTTCCTTATGGTCTATCTAACCTGTTCTGAAATTGTTCTATTATAATTTATATATCGCAATATATATCGTTATCGCAAGAGGCTGCAATGTATATCGCAATATGGATTTTAGGCCATATCGCCCATCCCTAGTTTCAGTTAAAGAAAACAATGTAATACACATATAATTACATTCAAATATGTATATTCACAAGATGCACAATGTCAAGTGTTTCAAAATTGGCTTTTTTGGTTTAAGAGGAGAGAAGAAAAACAAAAACAAAATTCCCTTCAAAAATTGTCCAGCCACAAAACAGGCTACAAAAAAAGAAACAAAATTAGTCCAGTTCCAAAGACAATCAGTAATCTCAACAGTAAAATCCACAGCAAACATAGTTCAAATAGTCAGTAGGAGAAAAAGATGCAAAAAGACAACAGTCAACAGTCAAGTCACGTCAAACAGTCATCCAGTGCAGGCTAAATTGTACTCGCGACTTTTTTTAATAGTCTGTTCCACAATTTACAGGACTTCTCAGAAGGGAGTATATAGGCTGGAGGCTCCCAATCTGTCTATCCAGTTCAGGATTTGGAACTAACCACTTGTATTGTTTTCCCTGCAGCGTCTCAACGACAATCAGATAGTCCACAATGACAAAGATACTTTCCTTTTCGTAATCCGGAGCGCGATCCATTAGAACGCCGACGATAAAGACTCGCAACACTCGCAGGTAAAACAATAAATCGCCGTGGGAGTCTTCTAGAGGAGCTCCGCGAGGTACACTCAATGCCCTCGACAGCCGCCGCCATCTTTCTGTGAGCGACGCACGTCATCCAGATAAAGGCAACTAGGGGCTGGACTAAAGACGTCGCCATCTTGATTCGGGCACTTATCTTGTGATGACTGTAGATTCATATTATATATATATATTTTTTTTTATATTTGTGGAAAATTATCTCAGATTTATTTTACAGATGAATGATGACTGATAAATGCAAGACAAATAAACTTTTCATTGCAATTTATTTATTTATTTCAAGATGACATCGTCACAAGTCACAACACTGACATCAATGCAGATTGTAATTTAAGAGCAAGCTTAAAAACCGAGCAATTAACAAGGCCATACTTTGATTAATATAAATATTAGCATATATTCCTGTAGTTCAGATAAAGCAATATTGACCGGCCCTTTTTCAGATCTGTGGAGGCATCCATTACAGCGTATAACAAACATACTACTTTGTCATTGACACTTTTATTTTATTTTTTTATTACATTTTTGTTTCAGAAAAACACTACCAGCAAAAAAACACTTGCAAAATATCGTCTAATTATCATTATCGACAAGATCCCAGAAAACATTGAGATATAATTTTTTCCCCAATATTGTACATCCCTATTTATAAGTGAAACATCCGCACAAGTGAATTTGCTAGAAAACCCTGATTAATTCAGAAACAAAACAAGTAGCTGTCATTATGAGTTATCAATTAATCATTCACTAAAGCCATTTTTTCTAAAACACTTGAAAACAAATCAAACAAGTGCCACATGCACATTAGCCAGAACCACATTTTATGATATTACTGTTGTCAGATTGTTAAGTATTCCAGGGATTTTCCTGCATTGAAAAAAATTTGGAGGCCGCCAAAATGAATATTTTTCCAGCCAAAGATTTATGTGATGATTTAATGAGATACCTGCTGTTCTCTAGTACTGGTATGTGCTGACAGTCGGCTACTTTAAAACGCTCCCGTGAGTGTTTGTGACAGTGCTCTGTGAAGACCATCAAAAGTTTTTATTTACAACATGTTTTTGCAGCGATGAGCAATGTACCAAAATAGCATTGCAATATCTGTTGAGCGTGTGAATGCAATGGCCAATCAGAGGCGTTTAAGTTAGTCAGAATCGGCTCAAAACAGTGGAGTTTTTTGTTCATCGGAAGTTCTGCACGCTCGTGAATCCTTTCATTAACCAACAAAGTATAATCACGATGTCAATAAGAGATTTATTGCACAGCTTCAGTGATTATAATGGCAGCGATCTTTGCTTGCTTTCTGTATATTATATATATATATATATATTTTCATGCTGCAAACGACATATTGCAAAGTTTCTGGATTGACAACTGAATTTAAACGCAATTGAATCCGATTGACTGTAGCTATGTTACCATCCAAAGTTGCGAATTTAACTTATATGCAAAATTGGAATATCTCATAAAACGAAACAAAAAACGTTTCCATCCAGTGAGCCGAAGAGAACAAAATCATCATTTCCTGATAAATTGGCGCTAAATATCCGAAAAATGGAAGTTGCTGCAGTAGGAGAAATATTTGTATATAATAAATTACCTACGTCTCAGAGCGCACGGCTGAAACGCAATAAAGTCGCAGTCGTGTAAAACAGTTCTGGAAGGTATTTATACTAAGCCGCTTCGACGACAGACTTTGCTCAGGCATTTCAGAATGACCAAAACAGCATTTCAGATGATGTGCAACGAGATTGGTCTATCGTTTCCATCCAGCGTTTTTTATGTGATATTCCAAAATAGGATGGAAACATAAGCTTGTGTTAACCATAACAATGAACAGAACAAAATAATCTGATACTGTACGTTCATGAATCTGAATGATCTGTGCAGTCTTTGAGTGCAAATGCAAATTAATAATCCTGCCACTTTTTCTGTGTAATGTGTAAGGACCACAATGGAAACAAGCCTTTGGGCTTTTTTGTGTTTTTATCCTTTTGAACACTTTGGGCCCTATTTTAACGATCTGAAACGCAAGTGTGAAAGCGCAAAGCACAAGTAACTTTGTGGGCGGATCCCGGCGCTGTTGCTATTTTCCTGGCGGGATAAATGCCTCTTGTGCCTGGCGCAAATCTAAAAGGGGTTGGTCTGAAGTAGCTTCATTATTCATAGGTGTGGTTTGGGCGTAACGTGAAATAAACCAATCAGAGCGTCATCCAACATACCCTTTAAGAGAAGGTGCGCATGTTGCATGACGGATTGTTATTATTATGGCGCGCGCTTCAGAATCGGTTCACAGCCGAGGAGACCGATGTTCTTGTCAGGGCCGTAAAAGAAAGAGAAGTGACATTAGGGATGGGACAAACCCACCCAAATCAATAGAAAAAAAATATGAGAAAGCTCAACTTAACTGGTAAGTTAAAGAGTAAGGTTTTTAATGTACTTACATTATGGTAAAGGTGATTTCGCAGTCTTCAGGTTTTTTTTCCCTAGTTCTTGACGGACAAACTAATTTGTCAGATGTCCTTATATACATATGTGTCTTGCCACTATTGGGCAAACAGGTCTGATCCGTCAATTTGCCTAAAAAATTACCAATATACACTGGTAAATGTGTAAGTTAGATTTATGCCTATTTTTTCACATCTTCATGGACACCACAATGATTTCCCTCGTGTGGTAATATTTGTCCTTGTTATAATGTATGATTTGCAAAAATAAAAACTGCTGCATCTGTGTTGATGAGAGAATAAGTGTGTGCGCGTTGTGCACCCGCTCCATTATGGCCAAGCATGCGCGCTTAAAATAGCATTATGAACAACGCGCAACGCGCAAGTGACTTTAGACCAGGTTTTTTTTGGTCAGTGGCGGAATTGTTTTCTGGAAGTGCAAAATGGCACTAGGGAATGTTTGCGCCGAAACACGCCTCATTTTTGCGCCGACCCGCCCAGGGAGCGCAAGTTCATTTCCTAGTTTACCAACGCGCGTCTGTGGAGGGAAAAGCCCGCTTTGCGCGGGTGCAAAATAGGAATGATACATGCGTCAGTGAACAAAGTCAATTGCGCTGGGTGCAAGATAGGGCCCTTTGTGTTGATTGTTGTTGTTCAATAAAGTTTTCATTCATCCATTCATACTTTGTCATTCACTTTTCAATTCATTCACTCAGTGACTTTTTAATTTAAATACAGATTTTTAAAGAACTAAGAACTTTGTTTTATGATCTGTCCTGACAGATTATTTTTTATTTACCAAATAACTAGAATGAGATGAGTTAAAAATAAAAACGGTATCTTTGCATTTAATTGGATTTATTGTCAGTAATGGATTCGCAGTTCACATGGGTAGGGTACTTTGTGTGAATGACTGTGTCCGCCACCATCGAAGACCATTTTTAAACCCAATTGACTGCAGATTTCGGGCTTTCTCTTTTGATTAGATGTACAAGCTGTATTTACAAGGCAGAAAAAAGCTGTCGAGTGAACCAACTTGCTTTACAGGGACTTTGACACGGTCAAAACCTTACCACTTCACATTGCACATTGTAGGGAATAAACTTAGATGCACAAAGAATTATAGATAATACAGCAAAAAAAACACCAGGTCTAAGAAATAATTTATTTCCAGAGCCATATTAAGCACCACCTGGAGCATTCAATAACATCAACCCAGGGATCACTCTTATAAATGCTGCATATTACGAACTATGATCTTCTAAAGAATACCTAAAAGATGATGTCTATTCCACAGACCCAGAATTACATACCCAAGCCCAGCGTAAATGCTCAAAAGGGCTCATTACTCAGATCGGCTTAATAGGAATACTTCTGCTGACAATATTTTGCTACGTCTCCAGAGAGCCATTACCTGTCCCGACCAGCTTTTACCTTATTCTGAAACATCCTCTACACAAACACCGTAATGACAATGATTCATTCCCTGTGCGCTTCAGAATTGACACACAGGAGATTCGGTAACAAATCGATGGGGCTCAGATGTCCATGAGCAAGAGTTAGTTATGCCCACCGTTTCTCCACTGTGGCTCATTTTCTTTTGAACCTCAGTTGTATGTGTGATTTAAAAAAAACACAAGGTCTGCTTGTTGATGTTTTATTCAAGCGTGAAACTCGCGGAGGCGTGATCCGAGGATTGATGGCTTTGGGCCGAGGTTAACCAGCTTGTACAGACACTCATAGAATATGTTTCCCAACAGAACGATGACAGTTTGAATTATACTTAGCATCTCTAAATACTTGCGTGTCATAGAGGTGGCAGACCTAATTATGACCAGAAAGTCTACTCTTTTACTTTATATTAATGTGAGATTATTAAAATTACTTACTAATTAAGTGTACTGGGAAAGACCTTGAATTAAAATGAAACCTTTCAATTTTTGACTTTAACTGTGACAAAAACCACCGGCACTGATCCTAAGCGGTCAGTGCTTTCTCCAGTTGCTGGGACCTGATTATACAGATGACATTCAAAGAGAAAAACCTCAAAGTGACACCAATATAATTCTCTCAGTAGACGTGCCAGCTAAAGATGAAACATGCATCTGTGTATGTTTGTGCGTACGTCTATTCCATGTGGGAATGATGGGACAGGGAGAGAAAAAAAGAGAGAGAGAGAGACCACATCATCCACACTTTAATGGCAGCCATTTCAAAGGTGTTTGTACCTCAGAAACAGGAGCTTCTCTCAGCCTCTTTTACCCTGACAAGCTTTCTCTCTGCCTCTGTGGAAAAAAGCTCAGCATGCCATGAAAGAGTAAGAAAGTCTTTGCCTAGCTGCTTCTGCACAAACTGGCCTTTTGAAAATAACTGGACTTAAACATGGCATCTTAACATACATGTAAAACAGCAATATTGTGAAATATTACAAGTTTTCCACTTTAATATATTTTAAAATGTAATTTATTTCTGTGATGGAAAAGCTGAATTTTCAGCAGCACTACTAGTCTTTGATGAATAGAAAGTTAAAAATAACAGTTAATTTGAAAAATAAATCTTTTATAGAATTATAACGCTATTATTTGAATTTCATAATAAAATTGACAGAATCTGAGAGCTAATGATTTGTTTCATATCAATAGTAACCTGCTCTGTCTAGTCTGTCTTTGTCAGTGTCCTCTTTGCTTCGTGATTTTTCTCTGCGTGAGAAAATGGATGTGTGGCGTGAGAGCGTGTGCAAAGTGTCAATTGTGTGAGTCTCACGCTGAATGAGTGAGAGTTGGCAGCCCTGCTCTCTCTGCTCAGTGTCGGTTATCTTATAGCCAAAATATCGGCATATAAGAGAGGTAGATTCGTTTTCTAGATTCGGCATTCATCTTCACTTGTTCTCCGCACTGCCGGAAAAAAATCACATGACCATATGCGCGACACATGCCACTGCCTAAACTGAAACGGACTGGTCTTCTTTTTATTAGCAGTGTAGAAAATGGGCAAACATGTCTCAGAGAGAATGGGTTGTCATGTTCACACATGCACTTATTTCATAAAATCGAAGCATTTTGCGTCATATAATCGCATTGGCTTAACATCATGATTGTGATATGATCAATCGAGGAGCACTAAAATAAACACCAGAGAGTGTTTTAGGCCATACCAGCTCTATATGACAGCACTACTACAAGACCAGATATGACCCACCAGATGAGTAACTGAGGATCTCCTCAGCAAGCCAATGTGCAAACTGCTGCAGATGAAACTGAAAAGTTCTGCATCGCATCCTTAAGCTCAACACACATAATCATCTTCGTTAAAAGTAGTGAGACTAAATGATCTTACCCGTGCTTATACCACTTTCACTCCTATTGTGATCTTTGATCTTAAAATTAGCGGAAGTGAAGTGTTGTAACATGTCTGATTAATATCTGATCAGTAAAAATGCATGAAGTGGCCAGGTGTAAATAGATCCTATGGTGTTGTCAATGTGTTTCTAGCTTATCGCTATGTGGTTGCTAGGGTGTTTTGGGTCGTTGCTTAAAAGAGCCCAGCCCCAAGTATCTAGAAATGCATTGGGTTACATTTCCAAATTCATACACTGCCAAGCAAAGGAGATTACAATGAAGGCTGAGGAAAAACCAGCACTGATTACAGTCATAAATCAGACCTCAGATCTGTTTAAAGATCACTGCCTAAAAAGAAGATATTTAAAGCCAAAACAGCCCATGAGACATTTGGAAAACAGTAAATAACCATTATGTTTCTTTGGAGATGTATGTCAAGCATTATAATATGCCCTGCAAAGCTCTTCCTCCACGCAATGTTAGTGAAGTCATTACGATGATAACGTTTGCTTCGCTTGAAATCCTTCCTTTTTGCCTGTGGACATTTCGGAGGGGGGAAAAAAAACTACCACCTCAATGTTATAGATTTTTTTTCTAACAGAGAAAGGAACATCTTCCCTGAAGCTTTGGTGCTTATTGTGAATGCTTTTAGAACAGTAATGACTATAATAACTAGCCAGTGCATTTACTTCAGTCTTTCTGTCTGTGTGATACACCGCTGTAGTTGAGAGATGACAGCTCTGGAGGGATTTCTCACATTGCTGAGCTGTAATAAGACTGAAAACGTCCTCTTACACTTCATGTTTCTATGGAGACTTTCTCTGTAGTATACAGTTGACAGTGTGAAAAGAAATAGGCCTGGAAGATCAGACATGTTTTCAGTGTTTTTTTCAAAAAATATGATGCATTCATCAGTCCAGAAAAACAGTGTGCATGGACAGACGAGAGACTTGTTTTCTATTCAAGCTCGAAACATGGGTTGAGTGTCTTTGCAGCAAGATCACTGTACCATGAACGAAGATCCGTATTCAAAAGCAGCTTGGGGCAGTTTCTCTAACCACTGCTGTTGAGCCCCCGAGCAAGAAGACTCACCCATCAGGGGTGTTTTCATCTGGGTGTGTGTGCAACGACTTTTCTCTCTCTCTCTCTTTGTCAGTCTGTCCATCTATTTGACAAAATCAGGAATTTATTTCAGAAATAAGTTGTGTGGGACGATATCTGGAATAATTGTGAAATCTATTATTTTATACAACAAATAGTATTTTGCTTTAGAAGTATTTTTTTTTTCACAATTATTTGAATGCATTTTATATTTGGCCATTAAGTGTCCAAAAGATTGTGGGAATAGACCAGCTTAATGTTTACTCTTAATGTAACAAATATTTTGTATTTATATATATGCATCAATATACCATGCAATTATTTGTACAAATGTTTGGGGACAGTACGACTTTAGTGTAAGGATGCACACAATTGATAAAAAAATGACAGTATATGCACTTACATTATTACAGATAAATGCTTTTCTATTCTAATAATTATTTAAAACAGTTATTTAAAATAATGTCACAATATTCTTTTTACAGTATTTTTGATCAAATAAATGCAGCCTTGGTGAGCAAAAGACATTTTAAAAAAAATCTTACTGACGACAAAGTTTTGAACAGTAGTGTATATAGTTATATTGGTGCGTATGATACATTATATATATAAAATATTATGTTCCTTCTAGTTAAAAAAAGTATGAAAAACATGCCTTGATTATTTTGTATTTTCCATTGCGTTTTACACCTTACTTCTTCTTGGATTGAGTTGACAACAATGGCTTTTTGGGTGAAAAAGAATTGTAAGTTTGATCAATTCTAAGCAATTTCAGAGATATATTTTGAATATTGTCAAATGGCTGAAAAACCACAATCTTTTTACATATAAATCACTGAGCCCTATTCCTATACCAAGAGTAGAGAAAGGTCTGAGAATATAAAAAAATGCATTGCATAGGATATAAGAAATTTAAAAAAAGTAAAATTGTGAAGCAGAAAAGATAGAGGAAACGAACAAGCAGAGATGGTGAAAGGAGAAAGAACAAGCTGCAGAGAACAGAAGCAGTGGGGGAGTAATTATTTAGCAGTCTCCTGTGAGGAACTTCTTTACAAAGGCAGAAAAATACCCCATAATCAGACATACTCACTTTACATTGTTAACCAAGGTCATTTTCACCACGTGTGCATCCTGTGTGCGTACTGTTCAAATAATAAGCTTGGGATACAAAAAATCCATCACTGAAGACATATGGTGCCCGTGTGCTCCAGACGGGGCGTGGTGCCACTGCACCTAAAATTGTAAATGAAAATGCAGAAATGAGCAGATCAGGATGCACTTTGGCATGAAAAGTATGCCGGTGAACAACCTTGTTATAAATTCTTACTATACTTACTTAACTTTTTTTGAGAGAAAAAAATGGAAGGATGCGACATGATGTGGCCTTGACCGGCTATTCCCAAAATCCCTTATCCAATATAAGAGGAAAAAAGCATAGATCAGCGGAGAGAGAGCAGGATCTTCCTCTTAGAAAAGGATACTTAGATAAATGCTAATTCAGAGTTGTCATTTGATCCCTAATTTCGATTCCAATAAGAAAAAAAAAAAAAAAAACTTACATGATATTCACATTAGGGATGGGCGATATATGTTAACGTGTGTTTTTTAGCGACAAGTGAAAGAGAATTTTAGCCTACTTGCCCAACCGGACAAATGCCCTGATTAAAACGTCAATATCAAAAAATAACTAGGGAATCACTGAAAGCACGAGGATAATTCTGATTTTATTTCATTTAATATAAGTGGCGATTGATAGCCTAGTTGATAATAATATATAGCCCTACCTAATGTAGACTAGTGCTGGGCGGTTTGACCAAAAATCTATATCAAGGTTTTTTTCAAAATTATGGTGGTTTTTCGGTTTATGAGTTGGGCAGTAATGCGTTACTAGTAATACTGTAACGCATTACTTTTAAAAATAAATGAACTCCGTTATCGTTACCATATGGTGCGTTGTCCGTTACTTTTTAAAATGAATTAGTTGCTGGAGCGACTGAGAAGTGTGCGCTGTCATTACGAGAGCACTGAAGAGACTACTAGCATTATATACACAGAGTTGCTTACGTTAACACGTGAGGCAGCGCGAGCACGAGCTGCACGGAGAGCGCTGACACTTCAGATGCGCATTTAAAACACAGACAGCGAAACGGTATGAATACAGAACACTAAAGTACACATTGCCATATCATTATAAAGTAATTCATTTTAAAAATAAAAACTAGATGCTGCATCAGCAGAGAAAGAGCGGAAGCTTGCCGTCAAGTCTGAGAGGAATAACATCAGTAACGGCTAACTTACCTCAAGCGATTAAAGCAATGTGACAAAAACACAAGCAGACCTGACCAAAATGTTTTATGTCGCAATTGTTACCATCTATTTGCATTAGTTTATATCCAGCTGGTCACTTTTATGCATTCATTAGCCGACGAAGTTTTATTTTTAAAGCTAGTAACGTGATTGCTTTCTCAACATTGATATGTTCAAGCCGACATCAAGTGTTCTAATCAAGTGTTCTAATCATCAAGTGTTCTAATCATCAAGTGTTCTAATCATCAAGTGTTCTAATCATCAAGTGTTCTAATCATCAAGTGTTCTAATCATCAAGTGTTCTAATCATCAAGTGTTCTAATCATCAAGTGTTCAAATCATCAAGTGTTCTAATCATCAAGTGTTCTAATCATCAAGTGTTCTAATCATCAAGTGTTCTAATCATCAAGTGTTCTAATCATCAAGTGTTCTAATCATCAAGTGTTCTAATCATCAAGTGTTCAAATCATCAAGTGTTCTAATCATCAAGTGTTCTAATCATCAAGTGTTCTAATCATCAAGTGTTCTAATCATCAAGTGTTCTAATCATCAAGTGTTCAAATCATCAAGTGTTCTAATCATCAAGTGTTCTAATCATCAAGTGTTCTAATCATCAAGTGTTCTAATCATCAAGTGTTCTAATCATCAAGTGTTCAAATCATCAAGTGTTCTAATCATCAAGTGTTCTAATCATCAAGTGTTCTAATCATCAAGTGTTCAAATCATCAAGTGTTCTAATCATCAAGTGTTCTAATCATCAAGTGTTCTAATCATCAAGTGTTCTAATCATCAAGTGTTCTAATCATCAAGTGTTCTAATCATCAAGTGTTCAAATCATCAAGTGTTCTAATCATCAAGTGTTCTAATCATCAAGTGTTCAAATCATCAAGTGTTCTAATCATCAAGTGTTCTAAAATTTAAGCAAATAAAGTGAAAGACTGTACATGTAATATAGGTCTACATTTATGTAATTTTAATGCTCTGGCCTTTGCAGATATTTAAATATATGGCCATCTTCTTTAAGCTTGAATCATATAAACTGGTAATACTTTACAATAAGACTACAATTTTAGCATTAAATATGGTTAATAAATGTGGTAGAAGTATCATTCATTGTTAGTTTTTTAATTTCAAAATTTTATACATTTTAAATTGAGTTAAAATGTTTTATTGTATATGCTATTATTACCTTAGTTAATGTAGTTTGAACTAAGAATGATCAAGGTACAATTGTATTGCTCAAATATTCATACATGCAGTAAAAACGTATATATACTGTCAGCTGCATGAACATATCAATGTTGAGAAAGCAATCACGTCACTAGCTTTAAAAATGCTTGTTTTGTTATTTATTTCAGAAATCCTTGTGATATATTCAGTTTGTGCTGGTCTGACTTAAATAAAATAGTGTTTAAAAATTACTTTTTGTTTAAGTCAGTTTTGTGTTTGTATAGACCATAATGCATAAAAGGGCATTAATGGGAACATTAAAGAACTTTCTTTAAAAAAGTATAACTAAAAAGTTGCTTTTAACAGTAATGCATTACTTTTTGGTCAAGTCAAGTCAAGTCACCTTTATTTATATAGCGCTTTTTACAATACAAATTGTTTCAAAGCAGCTTTACAGAGATAACAGGAAAACAATGTTGTAATAGTATTATTCAATTGAAAATTAAATGTCCCCAACTAAGCAAGCCAAAAGGCGAAGGCAACAGTGGCAAGGAACCAAAACTCCATCAGGTGACAGAATGGAGAAAAAAACCTTGGGAGAACCCAGGCTCAGTCGGGGGGCCAGTCCTCCTTTGGCCAACGAATGAACAGTGTATGATTATGAGTTAGGCAGCATAATGCCAGGAGTCAGATGGGATCAGAACTTTCACGATATTATCCAGTTCATCTGGTTGGGTTGGGTCATCCGGCCGGTGAGGAGATGAGTGGTGAGGTGTCCATGGACCTTCACAGCCCTGATAATGCGTGTCGACGTGTCCATGTGATGGTCCTTCATCAGATCTGGATATGCCCTGGATCCGGCGGTCCGCAGTAAACCTCGGGATAAACAGAGAGACTAATATTAGCGTAGACGCCATCCTTCTTATGATGTACAAAGTACATCAGGAATTATGGGAAGTGTTCCCGGTTCCGGCTGATCTAATCTATGCAGCCTAACATTGAATTATAGAAATCTATAATGTGTTATGTGTATGCTAAGCCAAAGAGATGTGTTTTTAGTCTAGATTTAAACTGACAGACTGTATCTGCTTCCCGGACCGTGTTAGGAAGATTGTTCCAAAGTTTTGGTGCTAAATAGGAAAAGGATCTACCGCCAGCAGTCGATTTTGATATTCTAGGTATTATCAACTGGCCAGAATTGTAAGTATTATCAACTGGCCAGATTACTTGGTGTAAGTAATCAATAAAGTAATTGAGTTACTTTTTGAATAAAGTAACTAGTAACTGTAACTAGTTACTATTTCTTAGTAACTAGCACAACACTGTTTATGACGTTGTTGTTTTTTTAATGCATAATCAGGTGTTCAAAGCATTTTCAACTGGTTGAGAGGAATTACTGCAGTAAATTGACTTAGGGTGGTCTATTTTCCTGTCAATAGTGAATATTGTAGAATAGAATAGCGCCCAGTATAACCTAAAATTGTTATTTCTTAACGTTCTAATAATGTTCTTATAACCAGGAAATAACGTTAATACAACGCTTATATAACAGGAGAATTGACTTAAAGGGATACTCCACTTTTTTTGGAAATAGGCTAATTTTACAACCCCCCCAGAGTTAAACATTTGAGTTTTACCATTTTCGAATCCATTCAGCCGATTTTCTGATATTTAGAAGATTATCAGTAACCAGACAGTTTCTGGTCTTATTGACTTCCATAGTAGGAAAAAATATATACTATGGGAGTCAATGAGACCAGAAACTGTCTGGTTACTGATAATCTTCTAAATATCAGAAAATCGGCTGAATGGATTCGAAAATGGTAAAACTCAAAAGTTTAACTCTGGGGAGTTGTAAAATTAGCCTATTTCCAAAAAAGTGGAGTATCCCTTTAATGGGAACGTTATGAAAACGTTCTTATAACCTAAAATTGTTCGCTGGGGAAGAGGGGAGATTCGCGATTACACTTAACGCGTTTTAAGTGCAGGATTCTCTGAGCAAGCCCAGAAAAAATTCTTACAAGAGCAACGTGTATCTGAGAGTGCGGCACATTATATTCCGCGCTCGAGCAGAGAGATTCGCGCTTGCGCATTATATTAATGTACCCCAAACCAAATTTTCTGAGATTTTAACAGAGGTATGTGTGTTGAACACCATTGAAGACAATGTTTTATTGATGACAATGTTTTTCATTTAATAAAAGCAAGGAAAAAATGCCCTTTATAAAGGTAAAAAAATTATTCTGACAAGAGTGTTTTTTAACAGTGATGTAATGAAACATTGACAATTTAAGTTTGAAGGCAGTAAAGCCTCTGTTTAGGCTATTAAAGAAATGTAATTATGCCAAAAGAAGAACTTTTATTTTAAATAAATTTTCATTTTAAATCAGCCTACTTCAGTTTGATATGTTACAATATTATCATGCACAACACTGAGAATTTGAATAATTGTAATGTGATGATCAGGTGCAGATATCTAAATCAATGAATCTTATATAGGTTCGGGCGGTTGGCGAGTGGACAGCGTATTCGGGGACTCAGATGAATTAATTTAACTAAAAATGTACACAATGCACAAAGTAATCTATAAGAGGAATTGAAATGTGTGCGTCTTATCGAATCGCTGGACACCTGATGCATGCTCTCTGGTCCAGTTCTAAAATACAAAAATGTTGGTCGAGGTTCATAACTATATTCAAGATGTGGCAGAATGTTGCTTTTCATTCTGTCCAGGTATTTATGTCCTTGAAGACCCATCTTTTCTAGGCTCTGATGTAGAGAGGATGAATGGATTCAAATAAGTATCATGATGCAGAGACAAATTATAAGTTAGACAAAAAAAGAAATAACATCAACAACTAAATTCTGTAGGAAACATTGATGTATAACGATGAGAACATGCTCGAGGCAAGTGATTAAACATCCATCAGTAACTGTCTTAATATACTGAATGCAGTGAATAGGTTATAAGAGTAGTACGAAATATGAGATAACCTGAAGAGAAGTTACATCTCTAAATTTATCCTCTTTAAACCAGTGCTTAAAAAAAAATAAAGTAAATAAAATAATAATTATTAAAACACATTAAAGCTACAAATAAAAACAAATCTATTCCATATTTGTAACCAGACATCTGTTTGAAAAAGCGAAGGATCATGATGTCATCCCTTCTTGCAACAAACAATGCCCGGCACGTGAGTTGGGAGGGATGAGCAGTCCTACTGGTTGGTTAAGGGAGTGCTCTCGCTGGCCTATTGAATATTCATTCCCACCCCAGTCTACTGTGACTCACTCACCCAGAACAGCTCTATCTGTACCGTGAATTATGGAAATAACGATATACAACATCATCTTTTATTGTGGAACGCCGGTACAGAGAGAGAAAGGCGACATGTAATGGAACGAGTGAAGATGGGCGATAGGGAGGGAGAGTGACAGATTGCTTGATGGAAATCTTCCCTTTCTGACAGCTCTCTTTGGAGACAGGTGCAGTCAAGTAACAACACAAACAAATAAGATGAAACAGACTGGAAATAAACAACAGTTTTTTTATCTTCTCGTTAATAAAACCCTAATCTTTTTGTGCTATGTTTAAAAAAGTCTTTTCACAGGCGTTGAAATGCATGTATTCCTTTTCAAGTCTAAAATCTAACTCCTGCCAGAAAGCAAATGATCCAGCTTCTTGATCAGGACATCACTGCATGAAGACATCCAGAATATCCAGCCGCTTTGGGTTGCTGTATTATTTATGAGAAATAAATTCCAAGTGCACATGACAAGTCAAATCTCTGTTCTGAATGTAGAAACTATACATTACAGTGTGTGGGGAATTGATTTAAAATTAATTGTGCCCACTAATAGCCCTTTTTACAGAGATTTAGGACTAAAGAAATCATGCAACTCTGGTAACGGCAAACACACAAAAAAAAGGGGGAAAAAAGTGTTGAACATACTCTGTATGCCACAATCTTGCGGGTCAGTTCTGAAAGCACTGAATGGATGCCTCAGTGGAGTTACTGCACACACACACTGCTTAAGTGCTCTCACTTTTTTTTCCTCCACATTGACTCCCTTGAGTCACACTGAGCTCGCCAGGACATGATATTTCAAGTTCCACCATCTCCGCTGATCGTATCAATCTCACATCGACCTCCTGCAGAACATCAGACAGAATCGTCTCCAGCTGCAAGACAGACTCTCTTTTCCTCTAGTTAGAGTCGGCGAAAGAAGAACTTTTTCATCAAGCGCTTTGTAACTTAAAGTTTTCTCTCAAGTGCTGTGGGCTACACAAAACAGATGAATCCTTTAAAGATTAGAGGAAGTGCTGTTTGAGGCTGATGGATAATTAGTCTTAAAAATTAACGTGTCTTCTTCGCATACTTCTCATCATCTCAAATCAACAAATGCTCTTGAAATCCGCTGTGAGTTGTGTCAAAACCCAGGCAGACTTGAAAAGCAATGAAAGCTCCGGGTCACGGCACCAGATCAAAGCAAACATTCTAACTGACCCTGCAGCAAACAGCACAATCCAGTATTCCCCTCTATTACCAGACTGCCAGGAGGGATCAGATGTTCAGAGAGAATGCAGCAGGCTGAAGGGCCTTTCACAGAGGACATGTTCATGCTTAAGAAACAGATATATAGAGCGCAATGGAACAGAACAGAAGGTGTGTTTATTGGCGCATTAACTTCTGTACACCATCGCTAATATAAACACTTCACTTCTCGATATGTAAATACATTTGTTCATTTGTAAATATGCTCAGCCCACAGAATCTTCTGATTGGCCCACTACTTGAAAGTTGATATTGATCCACTAAAATAACTTGAAATCACCATTATGGCCAAAGATGTCAGTGTAACTGATAAATGCACATTTAAAAAAAAAATTAAAAACACATTTTGTTTGACCTGTCCCTGTATGTTTGTTTGCATTTGATTGCACAGTCTTGAACTATGTGATAAATTTGTGCTCAAAATTTTCTTGACAAACCTCTGATTGCATTTCAACACCCATGCTGTCAAGTAAATGTGACTTATCAGATATTGTCTCATCTCAGCTCCATCTTTGGAGTGGATGTGTGTGTGTGTGTGTGTGTGTGTGTGTGTGTGTGTGTGTGTGTGTGTGTGTGTGTGTGTGTGTGTGTGTGTGTGTGTGTGTGTGTGTGTGTGTGTGTGTGTGTGTGTGTGTGTGTGTTGTTTTGTGTTGTGTGTGTGTGTGTGTGTGTGTGTGTGTGTGTTTGTGTTGTGTGCGACTGCAGAGCTGGTCCAACAATATGCATTCTTGTCTTAGTGTGCTAAGAGCCTTGAGGAGGGTGTCCAACTTTTTCTAGCTCTCCAGCCATCTTAGAGTAATGATTTCTGAAAAGTTGGCAGAGGGGAAAGCCTTTGAAAGTATTTTGGCAGCAGGTAGATTGTCAGAGAAAACAGGAAAGAAACCGACATCTTCATTAAAGATGTGTATACTAGGGCTGTAGTCAACCAAAGAAATCCTTAGTCGACCAAAGTCCTGTCCTGCGCAACGATTAGTCGACTAAAAAAAAAAAAAAAAAATACGTGATGTTTTGCATTTTGATTGAACATTTATTAAACAATTTTCATAGAGCATTTATAAAACAACAACGAAAAAACATCAACAATACATAAAACTATAATAATAATACAATTCTTTGAAAATTAAGAGATTTTTTAACTGCAAAGTGAGGAGCTCTGTCCTAGGTCTATAGAGACAGTCACAATCGCGCACCTGACCACACCACACTAGGGCTGGGACAACGCGTCGACTTCATCGATGAAGTCGACGCAAAAAATACGTCGACGCAAAATATGTGCGTTGATTCGTCAGACCCAAAACAAAGAAGCAAGGGGGTAATCCATCGACCGGAAGTTGAAGTCGGCCGGTTGCCGCCATCTTGTAGCAGAACTTCACTTGCGTTAGCATTCCCATTGACTCCCATTCATTTTGGCGTCACTTTGACGGCGAATAACTTTACATCTGAGGCGTTTAAAGACTCCATTTGTCCATTATTTATTTCTAAAGAAACACGACAATGTATAAAAGGCTCCATTACTTTGTATCTTACGTTATGGCCCCGTAGAAGCCGTTTTTGTAAAAATAGGCTAACGACTGCGTCATAACCACTCGACTCTCTGTCGCGCTGAACAGAAGTGACCGTACAGACAGGAGGAGAAGCTCGCAGGCAATCGGGGGGACGTCCCGTCAAGGGAGAAGCCCATAGATAATGAGTCCATAAAAGCAATGGGACAAAATACTCCTGCTCACTCACGCCAAATAACTCTTTGCTCAAGTTCCCCGTCTCTGCAAGATTAAGGTTGGCAGTTTTCACGCACAGCTACTAGAAGATTTACGTCTGTCAGACAGGTTGCTCACGTCATCAAGCTTAGTTTGAGTCGGTTTGAGTCTGCGCGTCAGGAACGGAAGTGCTCAAAAATCGCTAAAAATGGGCTTCAACTGTCTCCACTGAGTTCCACTGAGATGACTCTGTCCACTTCTTATACTGTCTATGCAAAGAAGGCGCGCGCACGGTCTCTCGCAAGGTCTCTCGCTCTCTCCCTCTCTGCCACTGTATGTTATGCGTGCAGTATGTTCTGTTTCGCATGCGCGGAAATTCTGGGAGATTTGAACTAATTTGCGGGCATCAGGGAGACGCTATCAATATATGCGGGAGGCTTCCGGGAGACTTGGGATGTCTGAGTGCGTTTTTTTTCCCCCGGCGTGCATGTTAATCAGTGAGTGCATTCACACCGGGAGCAGGAGCGTCACGTGAGCAACAGTGAAGCGCGGGTTTCGGTGCAGAGTCTTTGCTGCTGCTCACGCTCAATTAAAGTAAAACCACACTTTTGATGGACAAAATAAATATGATTTCACCCAAAAAGTGCAGAAAATGCACATAATTTGCATGTCTGGTACTAGACATCAAGTTATTATTTTCATCTAAAAGAAGAATTACAAGATGCACTTTTTTCAGTAAGCTAGGCCTATGTGTTTTCAAAGCTGTAAAGTTTTATTGAATGCTACTTCTGAATAAGAATGCATTACTTTGCACTTGTATAGTCTTTTATTTTGGAATTTTAAGAGCAATAAACATATATTGCAATGTTAAGGAATTCGTGTTTTTTCATTCAGATATGTAAATCAACATGTATAAATTGCTATTAGTCAATAAAAGGGGAGATAATCGATAACCGAATGGAATCGAAATTGAATCGGACCGGGGAAAATTAATCGTTAGATTAATCGATGCATCGAAAAAATAATCGCTAGATTAATCGTTTAAAAAATAATCGTTTATCCCAGCCCTACACCACACGCAATTTATACAAAAAATATAACTGCTACTGCCTAATAATGAAAAATCCTAACAAAAGCTCTCGTTTATACAGGCTGTATATCCTTCTTTACTTTCAAAGCTATTTTGGAGATTCATGGTGAATGTAGAGTAGGGGGAAAAAAGTAGGACAAAAAAGGAAAGTCATTTCAGAGGCAAGCAATTTACTGCATTTAGATTAAATATTACAAATGTTTAATAAAACTTTTTTTCTTGTGGACAATTGGTCACATATGTTATATAGATAACTCACCCAAAAATTTAAATTTGAAAAGAAGATATTTCTGAAGAATGTTTGACTTTCATTTTATGAAAAAATAATAATTTGTGTACCACAGAAGTTAATAAGGAATAAAAATTCTAAACGTGTGCTCCTCTGTCACTTTAAATGCTCGAGCTCGTTGTTTTTATCATTCATCAGCTGGATAAAATCTTTCAGAAAGTGATAACAACGATATATACTGTGCCGTTATCGTTATAGCTCTGGTGTGAACTCTGCTATTCTTATTGAGAACTATAGAACTATATCTTTATTGTTATCTTTACACTTATCGTCCTTGGTGTGAACCAGAGCATGTGAGCGAAGCGGAGCGGTGTGACACTCAGCTCAATATTCTGCTCTATGCGCATGCGCTCCACTGATGAATCGCTCACGCTCACCGGTAAAACAAATCCCGCTCAGACATAAAATAACTCTGTAGGCTACTTGCTTTCTGTTTGTACTTTGTAATGAATATCTGGAATAAATGTTTAAATTACAGTAGCTAGGATTGTAAATATTCGGGTTGATTCTGAATAAAAGTCTGTTCTTTTTATTCATTTAAATGCATTAAATTAACTTAATTAAAAAAACATGTCTAGCCCTTTGGCAAACTTGCCTATTAAATGCAATAACTGAAAAGGTATATTTGATTTTCGTTATTTTATTTCCGTGAACATAACTGCAGTTGCAAAACAGGCATATTAAAACGTGCGCGCGCACACACAAACAAGATGAAATGCATGTAGAACTTCACAAAACACATCTGGACAATCATGCTCATAAAAGCACACACAGGTGAAATGCACTTAACAACATCTTATCAAAGCACACCTGGATGATTTACTGGCAACTGAAAGGAGCTCTCCGCTCAGGAGGAAGTATTACCGCTCCGCTCACGTGCTCTGGTGTGAACAGGCCTTTAATCATATGAGTTTCAAATGTTGTTAAGGACAAGTAAATGCTCAGTCATAAAAATACAAACAAGTAATCAAATTATGAGCAACAGTACAAATAAATACAACAGAACAAACATACAAATAAAATAAACAGTGCCTTTTTTTAGGTTGGTCTAACTGTAGTTTTCAGGTACAGAAATAAAGTAAATAAATGTAAAATTACACTGCATAATCTTCACTGTGTAATTAAATATAGCCTAGATTAATCCTTAAAGTTACAGAAGTTAATTCAGTCAAGAGCAGCGACTGATTTTTTAATCAATAAAAAGAGACCGCTGCAGGTTCATTAGGCTGCTCGGATCCAATAAACATGCATTTTATTTCTTCAGACATAACAGACTGTTTACGAGGAAACTCGCCCATACGGGCATTTTGAAATAATTTTGTGCGAATATGTCCATTCAAACACAAGACGTGGTGAATTTTGGCGTGACTCTGGGTGAGGCGTGACTCTGGGTGCGTGCTTAGGTTGCGTGTTGCACACACAAAACTTGCGACTGAATATTTAAATTGGTAAAATGATTTAAAACGTGTAAATGATAAACTTTCGTGACGATGCAGCACTGGAGATTGACAGTTGTGGAGTCGTTCACACTGTCCCCAGGCAGTCTTTATTGTCGAGCCCTGTGTAAATTAGGGATGGGCATTTGTCAAGGTTTTTTTTAAGTTTTTGTCACCATTTATGAACAAGCTTAGGATTAGACTATACACAACAAGCTTACGACATATCTTAAGGTTTTCTTTTAGTTCAAAACATTGAACAATATGTGTAAACAAAAAAATATAGCTCAAGCAGTGCGAACGGGGCAGAAAACGTTAATAAAGCAGACTGCGTCAATTATCTCGAGTCAGCATTTGGTTATCGTGTTTATATAATATCCACATGCTCGAATTAGAAAACACGCCGTGCTCACAGACGTTCTGATTAGAAATTTGACTTTTAATTTGAGATCTTGTTTTCCCTGTTGGACACACATTGCTGTTTTGATATATTATCATCTATAGCATCATCTTCACAGTGATTGTTTCAACCACTTTTACAATTTGAAATCATGCTAGAGTCATTTGAGAATCGTTCAACATCACATAAACATTTCCTTTAGTCTTTTAGCACCAAATCATCACTCCCTTTTAAGCGTTACGTGTACTTGTGCGTTCAGCCAAACACTAAAAATCAACACCGGAAGCAAGATACCAAAAACTTGCTCTGTGGACCCAATCTCAGGACCTGTCTGATTCTAAACTAACAGAAGACAATGATATCGAGGCACTGTGGCAAATGCAATCAGCCCACAACACACCAGCCACCATTTCCCTCACCAACAGCTATGAGCGCAGAGAGGCCTTTGAGAGCAGTGCTCAGCGATGGGAGCAATCACGAGTGTTTTTGTGTGCAGACGCAGAGAGGTGGGGAGAGATGGGTGAAATGCGTCACTAAAGTGTGCTGATCAGCTGCCTGTTAAGCTGTAATTCACACACACACACACGCAACATTAACGCAGCACATGCAAAAACAAAAACCAACTGCAGTCAGGACAATGAAAAGCTGCTCAAATCCCGAATTAAACCCTCAAAAATGCTAGAATCCTGTTCCAAATGCAAATCCCCAACCCTCCTCTTCTTTTCTGAAACAATGCCCTCGGCATTCAGCGCTACAGTCTTTGGTTTAGCCCAATGAGCAACTGGAATAGTTTAAGGGTACTGGAAATATAATAAAATGCTTTTTGGGGACAAGAAGTAGTGTGGCAGATAGCTTGTGTGACCTCAGGCGGTAGAAAAGAAAAAGGTAGTGGATAAAAACCCATCAGGGTGCTATATTTAATCAATTTTCTATGTATAGAAAATCACTACAGATAAAAAGGTATGCTAAATGACTACTGAACTTTAAGACACAGAAGGTGTCAATGGTTTCTGAAGCTACAGCAGCGAACCACCCTAATGCAAAACTAGAGCATATGGCGTTACTATGCTGCTAATTATTTTATCTCTTTTCCACTGAATGGGTTCAGCAGCTGTTCACAACTCTCAGGTTGAGGATTAATTTTCCTGAAATGCTCCCTAAACTCATTCCTTTTAGTTGCAGTGATAAGAACCAGTTGTTTCAATTTTTTTCCTTATTCCCCATCTGAACATCTACATTCCTCAAGTATGCTCATTACAACAGTGGTGGAGAAAAGTGTCAGGTGTGTGGACAGTGGGAGGCCCTTGAAATGTCTAGTAGTCATGAAGATGGGAAAGTCAATTTGACTGTTCCCTGTTTAGCTTACAGTGAATCCGCGTATCTGCACTTGTGACAGCTTTAAAATTGGTGCTGGAAATGACGGGGAACAGGTCAAGATGTATTTAACTGAACTGTACAATTACCTGCTCAGCAGGAATTTTGCTTTAGTTATGGCCAGGGATTGGTAAGGTGTTGAAAGCAGGCTTAAGAGACACACACTCTTCACCTGTTCAGTGACATTCACAGCCTCCAGTGTGAGAGCGTGTGCGGCTCAGTCTTACTACCCCACCTCCTCACAGGAACATCCTATCGCTCTGAGGGATGACAGCTCTAGAAACATGACATTTAAGCCCCACTCTCGCTCCTTTTATCTCCATCTATCTCTATCCTCGTCTGCAAACAGGCCAAAGCCTTCCCCGCAGGATTCCAGACAGGCAATCAAGTAATTATGGCCTTGGATAAATGTCTCACGCGTTTTTCAAAAGAGAGTGGCAGGAGCTTTCAGAGACGAATTAGATGTCTTCTGTTATTTCGGATGGGTCATTTGTTGACCTGATGTCACTTTTGTCAGCCTTAATCACTGTTTTGGGCTAACGCTGAGCCTCAGGGGCGACCAAAGACACTACAGACTAAACAGGATGTATTTTGTATTATACTGTGTGGCATGAACCAGGCATGACTCAATAAAAAGTGTTATTACTTTCTGTTTTAATCAGGCCACAATCTCCATCTCTTCTTGCAGTATTTTGGTCTATGTCTAATATCTTGGCCCATTTTTTGCTCAACTTTCCTGTCGTCTCAGAGCCTTACTGCTCAGCTCTGAATAATTTTCTTGCTTCCATCCATTTTTTTGGGATACTTATTCTCTTCCCGTTTTCACAATCTCTCTACTTTTCATCACAGCCTCTCGCTTTCTGTTTTCCTCCCTCTATAAAACGCATTTTTGAAGCAATATCATTTCAGCGGTGTAGGATTTCTGATGCAAGGAAGCTCCACGCCAAGACACGGCCACGGCAGCGGCTCAGATTAGTGTGCCACGCCTTCTTACCCAGAGACCTGCATCACAAATCTCTTAGCTCAAGTCACACAATCTGAGCAGAAAAAAATAACATCAAATGGAGGAGAGAGAGATGGAGACGAGAGAAAGCTCCATATGGCATCAAAAATTCAACTCAGAACACAGGGAGCCTTCAAGGACTCTCACAATCTGTCTGAGAGTCTGAAATGAATAATGAAAAATCAATCCGCCGTGCTGGGTGTGAAAGTGTCCTGTGTTTGATTGACAGGTCAGTGTCAGGCATAAATAAATGGAGATGCAGGAAGAGCTTGTTCATTATGCCACACTAATGAACGCCAGAATTCTGTGCAAACACTGAAAGAGCACATACACACATTACAGTCTATCACGACGCAAGCTTTTTAACAAGGATGGAGTGAAAAAAGTTTTCAAGCTGTTTAAACCAAACTTTATGCGTCTACGTGTGCACCTTGAATGGTGGTTTGTGCAGTCATTAATGTGTCATCTACACTCACATTTTTGTTTAAGAGCACTCATATACCTACATTAAAGTTGAAAAAAAACAACTTTGACCGTGCCCCTAAGTTTTAGTTTTTCTTTAAGTTCAAGACTTTAAAGTAACAACAAGTAACTTTTCCTCTTCGGTCATCCTACTGGTTGGAAACTAAATTGTCCATTGCCGCTGTCGTAAATAATTGAGCCTACCGTCGCACGC
This sequence comes from Chrosomus eos, assembly GCA_036326025.1. Lineage (NCBI taxonomy): Eukaryota > Metazoa > Chordata > Actinopteri > Cypriniformes > Leuciscidae > Chrosomus > Chrosomus eos. The sequence goes on from CM070842.1 coordinate 25,456,317, forward strand.
ACGCTCGCTGTTTATCCAGCACCGGCTTTAGAATGAACGATGTCCACAGACAAGGTAGAGTATGTTACATGATTTCATGAAAGGATGATGTATTGCGACATCAGAAACGAAGAAAAACGAAATAATGACTATTGTAGCGCTTGACGTAAAGCAGTCGAATTTTGTAGTTCTTTTTGTGGTTGGGTTACTACCCGAACCCCGAAGTTGCATAGTGCCAGTAAAAGCGATACAGACCCCGTCAGGCTATGGCAGAAGTGCCTTTCACCCTGTTACGACTTGATGAACCACTGATAAGATTTTGGAAACATTATTTTAAGGTAAAAAATGTTACATAGTGTTGCTTTAATTCAATAAGTCAAGTCAACCAGTATAGATTTGGGCAATAGGAGAAAATAGATGAAAGCTACGGTGGCTACAAAAGATATTTGGACAGTGAATTATTTAAAATGTAGGATTTTCAGTTCTGTTTTTCAGTCAAGTTCATCCAGAATTTCTGTTTTCAGCCCAGAATTTTCATTTAGGTGCATCCCTTGGTACCACTGAATCACTCATGCTTTTTCAGCTTTAAAACTCTGTAAATTTTATCACGAAATATACAAGCAATAAATGTCGTTTTGGCGCTCTGTAAAATGTCCTAAATGTTCAGTCAACATTTTGACCTTGAAAAGAATGTGTAAAACAGCTTGAAAACAATCATGTCAAGTAACGTCAAATTTACCTCAAAAAGCCATTCAATGCTCATAAACTCATCAGCAAGAAAAATAACTATGAAAGGGGCATTTTGCTAAATATATGGACTATATCACATAATCCTTATATTTTTAATTGGAAGAAGCTAGGGCTTAGCTCGATATGGCCTAAAACAAAACATTTAAATTTTTTTTCCCCCTACTTAAAATCAATCTGCAGATGATAAAAAAAAATGTTCTGGGATTTGATCTGGATTTCCCCCTTGGTTAAAGTGCAATCAGAAACAACAAGCCAACAACTTTGTAAAAAGTGAAAATGTAACATAACTTAACATAACATAAAATAAAATGGGTGGGATTGGGGGGGATGTGTTTAAAAAAAAGTGTATTGTGATTGTCAAAACATTTGGTAACTAAACATAATTTTATTAAGTTTAGTGACAAAACAATGTTTACATGGTACAATGGACTGGTATGCTACTGTTTTTGTTATTGCTTGGCACAAATTTCACAATTTAAATTCAATTCTTGTGATTTCTTGATTCAATATCGATTCTTGTGCATAAATATTAGGTACAGTAGATACGTTAAAGTGTTATGTTAATTGTTCTCCAAAAAAAAATGTCTCACCTAATTTTGTAAACATACAGAGTATGTAGTTGACTGTATGTAGTTCTCAGGTTGGAAAAGCAATTCAGTTCCTACTTTTCCAGGACATCTACAAGATGATGTAAAAGGAGGAGACGTGACAACACATGACAAAATGAAAACACATTTATTTTTTTGTGCCACTTAAACAAATTGATTTGGTGCCTATTTTTTTCCCTTATAGGAGCCAATGGCTTCTTAATTAATTTTTATGTCTGGAGCCCTGCATCTGTAAATGTACTTCTCCGTAAACGGCAAGAAATAAAGGTGTGAGAGAGTGTTATCAGCTCCCTGTACAGCCAGATACCACAGCATGACTGCGACACACATCTCCACAAATATGGCCTGCCGAGATGAGCATCTCTCTTCAGCAAGCGGAGGCGCAAACTGCAGCAAATGAAACTCAACGTTCAGCACTGCATCATTTTGCATATAGTGTGGGAATTGAAGATCGGATTTATATTCGTTTTGCGGAAACCCATTTATGAGGCCAACTGTACTGTAAATGGAACAGTTTGAACAAATCAAACAGCTATCTTACACATGAAGTGACAAGTGTAAATAGGTCCTAAAATCACCTCAGATGCTAGACAGACTATAATGGAATAGAATGAAATACAGGGTCTTGAGATGCTTTTTAAAAGTAAAATATTCGGTGGCCTTGATAGAATGGCCAAATACATCCATGCATGTGTACTCTGACCAACAACTAAATAATAACACATTTTTACCCTGAAGGTATTATATACACAAGTGCAAAATTATTTGAAGCGGTGTGCATAAAAGAAATTGCGAGATTTGCTCACATTAATTTTCACTGGCACTGTAGGGCACTGTTTGCCTTTTGTCACCCCACACACACATAACCATTAATGTGACATTCTTCCAATGGAAACTTTTACATTCACATGCTTCTATTAATAGGTAGAGCCCTTTCCTACTGATCAGACACCAGTTATTTCTGTTTTTCATGCTACATGCTGTTTTAAAACAATATCATGACTTTGGATCAGAGGAATAATTGAGGTTCCAGCAGAATGTGTTTGGTTGACTTCTGACACTGCATAAACAAAGGAATTAAAACTGAATTATCTAATACTGCTACTGCTCTGAGATGTGTGTATCAGAATCGCTGATTTGTATCGGTCAAAAATGAGTGACTTCATTTGTTCAGCTCTGTCAGTTTACATTAGAGAAGCGACTCGGGGTGGATGGATGGATGGATGGATGGATGGATGGATATAAACAGTCTTTAATAACAGTCCGAACACAGCACAAATCAGTCATCGATGAAAAGGACTCGCCTTTTAGGAGAAATATTTATATGTAACATGACATATTTCTTCATAATCAATTCCATCTTTGCTCACAAAATGATGGAAAAAGATGATCATTCTCCATGATTATAAAACTAAATAAATAATTAAATAAACAAATAAATAAACAAGTAAATTAAAAATCAAATAAGTAAACTATCGACGATAGGATGATATGACCATGGAGATAATCACCCAACACTAATAACCAACCTTGTTTACGAGCCAAGATAGACATTTTGACAATTTTGTGTGTATTCAAACACAAGAAGACACAAATGAGAACTCAGACAGACAAGACAGAAGATGTTATGGAGTTACATTACTGCGGTTTTATTTCTTATTGCAAATTTTCTTTTTGGAAAAAATAAGAAAAACATTTAATAAAAAATATTATTATTTCTATAAAACTAAGAACTGATTATTTTGTGGTGGGGCTAGTGAAAATGTTGGCAGGGCAAGTAAAAAGAATTACTGGACCAACTAGGACAAGAACTGTTTTTAATTGTTATAATCTGGATTTCCGCAGTGTTAGAAGTGTTTAATGTTTATTGTCTGATTTACAGTAGGGTGAATGTGAGAGGGAAGGAGAAAGGAGAAGAAGGGAGAGGAGAGCTTCATTTTGGCAGCTCTTTCCACTCCTGTCCTCCCACATGTGCTATTCACAGACTCCTCACAGCGAGCTCAGAGGGCATTGCACTCACAGGGATTAATTCACATACAATGTTTCAGCTGTCAGATACATTCCTGCTTTTCGTCTCCCAGCTAAGCGTTTAATACCATAACAACAGAAGAGGGAACATCTGGCGAGACAAATGAGACAATGCGGGCAGCAGGGAAAAAGAATACAACATAAGCCAAATTAATTTCCCCAATCACAGCTGACGCATCTCCATTCTGAAGAACTGAACAGTGACAGATGCAAGGGAAAGGCGACTCGACAAGCATCTACAAGGACTTCTCGGAGGGGCCATCACGATTGTGTGAGTATGTGTGTGGGTGTGTGTTTGTGCAAATCTGTCTTCCTCTTGTGTAAAGCAACAGAGCTTGACAGCAAGAAGGTGAGTGATGTACTGGAACATCACTACAAACCTCACAGCATTATTTCCACATACACAAACATAGCAACTCTCACAAGAAACCGGAGATGAATCTTTGATAAACCATTGATACCACTCACCTGTCCATGACTGATGAATCCATGTTTCTGTGCGATCCTCTCAGCCTCCTCGCCTCCCCCTTCGATGTGGACGGCCCACGTGTTGGTGTAGATGCCTTGGCCTGTAATCAAGCGTACCTCAGAAGCCAGGAGGACAAGGTACGCCCCCAGAAACAGAGGCAGGGTCCAGCGGCCCTCCATGAACAGGAGTGCTTGGTCTCCAAGCCTTCTGGTCTTCTAGATGGAGTTTGTTTTCTAATGCATCTGTGGGCTGCACTGTAAATTCAGCACTGTAATAACCTGGAGAAGATAAGACAGAGTGTCAGAAAATAAATACTGGAGCACCAGGAGGCCCATCGTTTTCTATAAAGCTCAGGTTATCTGAACATAACTGTTCTGTCAGAAAACATCCTCAGAGGGACCGTGGCGAGTCATACATTTTCATAAAAGTGTCTTGGGTGCTATTGATAGCGCTACACAAAGGGAAACTGGGATACAAATAACACTTTGTAGGACAAGGAGGAGAATGTGCGTTTCACAACTTGTACCCACTTGCCTTATGCTTGTATCTAGAGAAAGTTTACAAAAAAGGACTGATGTTGCTTGTCTTAAAGGAACGGTTCACCGAAAAATTCAATCCTGTAATCATTTCCTCCCCCTCGTCATTCCAAAGATGACTTTTCCTTTTTCTGTGAAACAAAAATGTGCAGTGTTTTCGATAACGCTTCCTTTTACAGTACAGTACTTACAGTGTACTTACCTAGAAAGTACTGGCTAATATAAGTACATGGAACAGGGGTAGGTTTAGGGATAGGTTTAGGGGTAGTACTAGTTATTACCCAGTAATTGTAGTTACTAAAATAAGTACATAGTATACATGGGTAACTGGACTGTAAAAGAAAGCGTTACTGTGTTTTCTATGCTCTTTCATGCAATTACAAGGGAAAATAATGCTTTCATATATCAAAAGGGCATAAAAGCACCATGAAAGTTTCATAAAAGTAGTGTGATCTGTATTCCAAATTTTCTGAAGCCATAATAGCTGCGTGTGAGATGGAAATTAAATTAATTATTCACTGAAAACCTTAATATCTAAAAGTAGTTTTTGTCAACAAATTATTCTTCTGAACTGGATGTCAAAGCTATAGTATGACTTCAAATGAAAAAAAAAAAAAAAACATATATATATATATATATATATATATATATATATATATATATATATATATATTTATTTTTTTTACAGGTGAAACTTGAACAATTTGAATATCATGCAAAAGTATTTCAGTAATTCAAATTAAAAGATGAAACTAATATATTTAGTATATAACTATATACATATGCATGATTATACTTTCAGAGGGCCGACATTTCTGTATTTAAAATCTTTTTTTTAATTGATTTCATGTAATATTCGAATATTCTGAGATTTTGAATAAGCTGTAAGCCATAATCATCAAAATTATAACTTTTGCACAATATTCTAATTTTTCGAGTTTCATCTGTATATATAATTTATAGATTTAAAAAATATATATATAAATGCCTTTATTATCACTTTTGATCAATTTAATGCATCCTTGCTAAATAAAAGTATTAATTTCTTTCAAAACTACTGAATGGTAGTGTACAGTTGTGGTCAGAATTATTGGCACCCCTGGTAAATATAATCAAAGATGGCTGTAAAAATGATTCTGCATTGTTTATCCTTTTAATCTTTCATTCAAAAAAATGTGCAAAACTCCAACCTTTTATTGAAGCAAATTAATTGAAAGTGGGGGGGGGAAATCACATTATGAAATAATAAATTGTTTTCTCCAAAACATGACGTTGGCCATAATTATTGGCACCCTTTTATTAATTATTGCCTTTTTTAAAACCTCATTTTGCCAAGATAACAGCTCAGAGTTTTCTCCTATGCCTGATGAGTTTGGAGAACACCTACACTGTAAAAAACATTTTAGCAATTTAGTTATTTCAACTTATTTTTTGTGTAGAGATAACTAGATTTTCCAGACAACAAGAAATTTTAAGTTTTTCTTGTCCTCAACTTATCGAAATAAGTTAGTTAAACTAAAAAAAAACCCATGCAAAAAGATAACTCAAAATAATGAGTTAGTTTTTTTACAGTGTAACGAGAGATCAGAGACCATTCCTCCATACAGAATCTCGCCAGATCCTTCAGATTCCCAGATCCATGTTGGTGCTTCTTCTCTTCAGTTCAGCCCACTCATTTTCTATAGGGTTCAGGTCAGGGACTGGTTCCTTTTGTGTTCACTTTCAGTGACATATTTTTGTGTTGATTTTGATGTTTGTTTTGGACAGATGGAAGATCCAACCACGGCCCATTATAAGATTTCTAGCAGAGGCTATCAGGTTTTGATTTTTTATCTGTTAGTATTTGCTAGAATCCATGATACCATGTATCTGAAGAAGATGTCCATGACCTCCAGCAAAAAAACATTAAAGATCCAGCAGTATATTTAACTGTGGGCATGGGGTACTTTTTTTATCCCTGAACCAAACCCATCTGGTGGGTTTGCTGCTAAAAAGCTCTTTTTTTAGTTTCATCTGACCATAGAACCTCATCCCGTTTGAAGTCCCAGTCATGTCTGACAACTGAATATGCTGGAGTTTGTTTTTGGATGAGCGAGGAGGATTTTTCTTAAAAAACCTGTGGTGATGTAGGGGTTGTTTCATTTTTTTTAAGGCTTTTTGACCCCAAGGTTTAACAATTCTCTATATATGTGATCTTTGGAGAGTCTTTGGCCACTCAACCTTTCCTCCTCACCATGCCAATATAATATAGACACCAATATAGACACAAGTCCTCTTCAGATTCATAACATCTTTAGTTAACCCTAACCCTTATTTTTTGCCCTGATGGTGCATGCTATTTTCTTACAGCCACTTTCTATTTTGTGAAGCTCGACAACAGTATTTTTCTGCACATCAGAACTAGGCTATATTCTTTGGTTTTACTCATTGTGATGGATGATTAAGGGAATTTGGCCTTTGAGTTTCCTCATACTTATACTCCTGTGAAACAAGTCATAGCTAGACAAATTCATGTTCCTAGTCACCCTGGTATGATAAAAAATGTAAATATTCATGAAAATATACTAGAGATATAAATATACTAAAATTCTAGGGGTGCCAAGAATTGTGGCCAACGTGTTTTTGAGAAAACCATTTATTTAATAATGTGATTCAGATTAGGCCTGTCGCGATACACTGTAAAAAATTTGGAGTAGGATTTACTTGAAAAAAGCTTGCTAACTTTTTTCACTCAGAAAATGCTAGTAAATTTACAACGATTTGCCAAGTAAAAACCTAAACATATTTATCAGTAGCTTTAATTAGAAATATTTAAGTAAAATTTACTTGGAATATGGAATTAAGTAAACTTTACTTAACCTAGTCAAGTGAAAGTAACAAAGAAAATAAGAAATTTTAACTTGGCTAGTAAAAGGTTGAGTAATATCAATTTAGTTGAAATTTCCTTTGCATTACATTTCACTCAAACAATAATATTGAAATACCAGAATGTGCTTTACTTAGAACTTCTAAGTAATTTATACTACATCATGTCAGATGTTAAACATCATGTGAATGCAAAGACCTCAATACTTGGTAGACAATACACAATGACGGTAACATTTGTAATCGTTTTTGTGTTTGAATGTGTCATTTTGAGCAGAAAATGTACTCGAAATGTCACAAAATGGCAAGTTACTATAATCCTAACAACAAAAGCAATGATAAAACAGTGTAAATACAGCTGGAAACCAGTGAAAAATCAACCTCATTAATTATTCAAGGTCCAGTGCATGATGGGAACCCCAGTATCAGAAAAGTTGAGTAATTTTTACTTAATTTTATTAAGTTGATATTTACGCTTTCATTTCTACTCGCTTGAATTAAGTACTGATATGGAATTTACTTAGTTTTTTTAATTCTTGCCTGAACTAACTTTTTCATGTAAATTACATTGTTTTTTTCAGTAGTATTTACTTCACCACAAAATCATTTTTTACAGTGATAGTCGATAAATCAATTAATCGCACGATAAAAAAAATTAGCTCGATAATTTTTCCGCCCGCGAAAATTTCATAGGATAATTTCCAATTGCATGCTTGTTTGTTTTCCTCGTCTCTCTCTCTCTACCAAAGAGACTGGATGACAACTCTCGGTTCCTTAGAAACGACTAAAAGGTCTTTGACGTTATCCACATTGTATCATCATCATCATAACAATACTGTCAAAAATGGTAAATGTTTAACGACGTACAAAGCACCCCACAAAGCGCCCGTGAAGCGAAACGCGAAAAAAAAAACTCACCAGATTCGGCGAGCACCGAGCTAGTTGGAACAGTCTAGTCGAACTGAAAATAATGATATAAGTTTCAGAATTGTTGGTGGTTTTTCGCGGAGATATTAGCAGAAAACCATCAGAAGCGCTTCAACCATATTCAGGATGGATAAATGTTTATTAGATGTCCCTGTAGTGGACAGAACGTGTAACAACAACCACATGCTATAGTGGCATTGGCCATCCATTAGCCTGTGTAATGTCGTAAAAATTAATAATAGGATGAATTTGAGCATTTAATATTCAAATATTATTCGAATATTAAATAAAATAATAAATGGAATTCGAATAGTATTATAGAGGAAGATTGACAGCCCTAGAATGTATGACCATTTATGTCTGAGCCTAATATTTAATATTTTTTTAAGTGCAATTTTGTTTACATCCATTTTATTTATAGTCTTTGGTATTTATTCAAGTGCATGTTTTGTTAACAGATACTGAGAGTCCATTGCTTTTATTTTATTTGGTTGTTTTGTTCATTTATTGTGGATATTTAAAATGTTTTTATTTTCAGTGTTAAATAGTCTTTAGAAATAAAAGTTTATTGATCTTTGAAAAGGTGTACCTGCATTATTATGCCATTATCATTATTTTAGATAAAAATGGTTTCAGAACGACAATATTATCGTTTATCGCAATAATTCCTTGGACAATTTATCGTCCAGGTAAATTTGTTATCGTGACAGGCCTAATTCAGATCAAAAGTAATAAACAAGTAATAACAATTAAACATCTTTGATCATATTTACCAATAATTCTGACCACAACTGTAAGTATGGACTACTTTTAGAAAGCCCTTGAATTCTTCTACCAGAAGAACCTTTTAGGAACAGCAGTCAGGGTCTGCGAAAGACAGAATGTGTTTTATTCAAGGTTTGACATATACATTGGGATGATGACCATGTAGCCTGAGTATTGCACCATCCATCAGAGAATCTCTCTGACAGCAAGAGGGAGTACCATAAGAGTTGAGCAGCTCCTTAGAGACAGCTCAGTTCTTGCTGACTGTGTAAATAAGCTCAAAGCTTGGCTCAGGGCTTGGTGTACAACCCGACACCCTCTACACCAAAACAGAGCATGAACAATACAGCCTGGCGTGTGCTTTCAAAAAGAAAGCAAGCGTTAAAATTCATAGTATTTTCCTGCTAGGGTGAAGGCATGAGACATGAGGTCTAGGAATAGTGTTAAAATTACAGCGCCGACCTGCTCAATGTCGTTTAAAACAAGAGAATGCCATTAGCAAAACAATTCCGCCGAGTATCACGGCTACAATGCAGAGTTTAGCATTTAAATAGCAGCTCCTGGTAGGAAGAAGTGAGGATCTTGGTAAAAGGCCTGCTGAAGAAACAAACAAATCGTCACGTCTAAAATCTGCATTACAGAGCTCATTAAGGGCTGGCACAGTGCAGTGAGCTGGAGAGGAAAGAGGAGAAAACCATGTGTGTCTTACTGATGGAACCTGTGAATGTCACACCTCCGCAAGCACAGAAAACGAGAGAGAGATATATATACTGTACCCGCACGTTTTACAGTAACAGAAAAAGCAATGCCATGTCATATCTAAACCTAATCGAATGTTTTAAACCATTAATAGATTTCATTAAGCTCATTTTAAGCAGACTGAGTCAATTAGCAGCTAAGACAAGTCTACAAAAGGTAATGGATAAGAGGTCAGCTCTTGGAAAATTATTCACAGCCTCTAGCACTCTTAAACATAAGCCATTTTCAGCATTGTCAAATAGGCTAACTCCCTTTCAGGTTAACCATCCCCCTTATTCAATCTTTGGCCTGTCTCGACAATACTAATTTAATAATGCAGCCACTTGTGAAAGCATCTTTAATGGATAAATGTTGGAGGTAATGAAGGGCTCAAGATGTTACAGAAAGGCTGTTGATTCCTAGTCTGTTGCTGTTCTGACATACCAAACAGGGCTTGTGGCTAGTCCTTTCGTCTCTTTATTAAGTCTGACAAGGTCTTTGTGTTGCTTTTTGTGTTGGAAACAACAGACCACTTTTTTTTTTAGCTTACAAGCAGAACGTGGAACCAGTCCAGAGGGAATTCTGGTAATTGCATTGAAACCGCAACACTGACCAGAAACGATCAGAATAATTGGTTATCAACAGCCTTCCTAGAACTGAACATTTGTGCATTTCTAGTAAATTTCTGGTGCTTCAGGAACAGGTCACAAAGCCAAAATGACATTCAAATGTGAAGCGAGTCACGTAGAATATTTTGGAGGTCGCGCCATTAATGTCATTCAACACTTCAAATTACTTACTCTAAACACTCATTAAAGCCTGAATCGAATGCAGATTATTTAACTGTCTCAGAGGATCTGACAGATTGCATGCTTGCAAGAGGCGAAGTCCCAGGCGATGCTACTGTATGCTGGCTAGGAGGGCCAAATTTTTATAGCGTGCTCTCTGGGGAAGAAAGAACAGTAATTACTATGCCTTAGTAACTCCTCATCAAACACAACTACAACTAAAGCTTTAATGATCCATGATGGCTTAGTAAGGGCAGGAACCGAAGTGCTTAGTCACTCATTAGAGAGGGACAGACAGCGCACAAATACTCTGTTTATCTCTACCTCTTTCTTTCCTCTCTCTCTCTTGTTAGGATCAATACAGAAAATGACCACACGGCCTGTTCTAAAAAAGCCCTGTGGGTAAAAAAAGACACTTAATAATAATGCTATTCTATTCTGAGGAACATCACATGAACTGCATCATGAGACAAAGAATAGCACAATACGGCATTTATTTATTGCACTGAACGCTGTGAATTTTCATTGGGTTCACGGGATAAGAGGAGCTCACGTGCATCGTAAATCAGTCACCAACGGAAATCATTCAATTACGCTGAAAGCACTGGGCGTGCAATGCGATGATACATCTTTGAAGGATTTTGAGTCAGTTTAAAATATTGTTATGTGCTAGAATGACTTTCTTTCTTTCGTGGAAGACAAAAAGAGACCAGTCCCCATTCATATTAGTAGTATGGAAAACAGGTGCAATGAAAGTGAACGGTGACCGTTACTGTGTGTCGAGAATCTCCTCCTTTTGTGTCACTGAGGAAATAAAGTCATAGCGCTAGGCTTTTGGTTTGGAACAACATTATTTCGGGTGAGTAGGATGACCGAATTAATTATTGAGAGAATTAACGTAATGTTATCTCTTCAAGTCACCTTTTTTGACATTACAAAATAATACATCAGACAGTTTAACAAAATGTGTACGTTAAGGCAAACCTTAACGGTCTTGCCACTTGCAAAAACACAAATATACTGTACGAATGAATAAAAAAAGGTTTTAAAACCCCACAAATTATTTCGCTCAAATTGTAAGAAATGTCTCTTAGAAGTTGGACTTAGCTTAACTTAACGTTACCATGGCATAAATTCAATAAATCAAAACTTTCTTACCGTTAACTTCACCTCAGTTTTCCGTTCTTATTAGATTACTGCTAAATAAAGACGACACACGAACTGTCATTTACCTCAGAAATGAGACCGTTGACCCCTCCTCGAGCACAGACCGAGCTGTCATTGCGCTTCAACACAGCCTCGGAATCCGGCAACGAGCTCACATTTCTCAATACAGCTCCGGAATGAACTCCATTCACGGCAGAAATGTTAAGAATATCCACTGAGAAACCATAACGGAGTATATTCGTGCTGTTCCGCGACACCCCGCGAACTCAACTCAGCATCACGCGGCGAGCGCGCGCAGATCGATGAAACTTTCAACAGTGCGCGCGTCTTCCTGTAAGGTAGTCCTTTATTTGAATTATTTATAAATCTTGTGTCTGCAGATCTCCGTGCTATACTTATTATCTAAATTTTTGCAAATAAAATGAAAACCTCTGTGTCGGTGTCATATGTCATCGGTCGCGTCTGCTTTATTGTTCTAAAAATAACGGGATACATCCGTACACAAATCTCTAGTAATCACAAATGGCCTACAATTCCCAGGAAGTACGTCATGGTATGAGGATTCTGGACTATTTGTGGTCTGCTATTCGCGGGCTCCATCTGCAGGATTCAGACACACTGTTTCAATAAAAATTATTATTATTTTACCTCATCATCGCAAAGCTCTTTCAAATGCAGTAGCAGATACGTTACTTTAATGTCGAAATGCAATTCTTAAAGAAACATTTCACCCACAAATGAAAATACTTGCCATTGACAGTGAAATTGTTGCCATTATTTAGGCTACCCATCCTTAATATTGTTCCAAGACTTATTTTCTTTGGAAATATGTTGGGAATGTTAGGAACTGTTCATTTTCGTGAAGTATTTTTCCACCTAATGAAAGTGAATGGTGACTCATAAACCTGAGGGTATTAAATGATAACAGAATGTTTTTTTTTTTTTTTTTTTTTGCTGTGAATGAATGAGTTACATTTGAATCCTTCTCAATGTGGAGCAATGGCTACATGTAATCATCAGCATCGTTTTTGCTTTGACAGACATACATTATATTAACAGTTTTGCCAATATTTTTTACTCCGAAAGCAGTAGCAAGTCACGAAAGAAAACAGAATTTCACTAAAGGATTCCTCTTCGCTGACCCAGCTCTACTTCTGCTAAGCTGATTTTATTAGTCCCTGCAGCTCTTTTTTTTATTATATTATTTTTAAACCTTTTATTTATTTATTTTTTATTGCCAAAGTTATCACAAAAATGTACATGAAGAATAAATGCAAATGTACAGACGTATTATAGTTCATACAGGCTAGGAGGGAAAAGCTCCAAGTATAATATGAATAAATATTTATATAATATTATTCATATATACTTGAGCTTTTCCCTCCTAGCCTGTATGAACTATAATAAGTATGTACATTTGCATTTATTCTTCATATATATATATATTAAAAATACAAAATAAATTACATCCTTTAACAAAATAAATGAAAAGGGCTGCACATTTAAGCCTGCAGCTCCCTCAAATACTAAACCATGATTTATTTACATCACATTTTCAATCTCTTTTAGAAAAGGAGGAGGGGAAAACAAATATTTCACTGGCGTATATCCAGTAGGAATAATACTGCAATAATAAAAATCACCATAAGCAAACTTTAGTTAACATTAATTAACAAACATTAACTAACAATAAGCATTACATTTATTAGAATATTCCTCTTTGTACTTCAATATAAAATACAACTGTGCATCAATACATCCAGACACACTAAAGAAATTAGGAAAAAAATAATTTAATTATCAATAATAACATTTGTTAATTTGTCTGTTGTCTAATGGCTCAAAATGCTAATGTAAGCACTAGATGGCGCGCCCGAGCAACAAGTGAGTCTCCTCAACGGGCCTCTTTCAGCGCATGCGCAGCGCCGTTCTTTGTTGTCACGGTCCAAATTTATCCCGGAATAAGGACAGCACGCATGTGCCGTGAACCCGGATGTATCAGGACTTGTTTGAATAAAGAACAAAAGCATCGAGCTGAAAATGCATCAAGACTGTTTTAGAGAGTAAAGGAATCTGGTTCCGGTCTGGGTAAAGTAGGCTACCGGTGCTCGTTTTAGATGATTGATTACAGTAACACACGTTGGAGTTTTCATTTTTTAATGCATTTGCTTTTAGTCACATAAACGCGGTGCCATACCAATGCATGAACATATTTGCAGCAATCTATAAATATAACACTGTAGCTTTATGTGTAGTGCTGCGATGCATCTGATTCACGTATACGGTAAAAAGTACGAACGCGGCAGCAACTGGTCCGAACCAGAGGTACTGGAGCTGCTGCAGATCTGGTCGGACGTGCCGGTCCAAACCGAGCTGGTAACCTGTCTCAGAAACCAGCATGTGTTCAACAGAATAGCCAGCACTCTGCGGCAGAAGGGCATCAACCGGACCGGGGATCAATGCAGGGAGAAGATCAAAAAGTTGAAGCTTGAGTACAAACAGAAGACTTTGAGATCCGCGAGGTATTACGAGCTGATGGAGCGGGCTCAGAGTAACCGATCAGCCGCAACCTCGGGTTCTACTTTGCCTTTGTGGAGCGGTTCGGTTGCGAACCAGGTGATCGGACTGCAGGGGTCAGAGACTAACCCGCCCAGAGGAGCAGGTGAAATCCTGGAGATCAAGACGGAGGTGATGAGCTCGGATGATGAAGCGGCGGGCCCTCCCGAGATGCTCTACGAGTTCGGACCTGTTGATGAGGAGGATGAAGCCGGTGCTGAACACAAACATGCTGGTCCAAACACAGACGGGCAAGCTGAGATGGACGGAGAGCAGGGAAACACACATGTCATCTGTTCCCCGTCAGGTATCATAAACAACCTGTAGATGAGTAGATAAACAAACATGGATGTGTATGCATATTTCTGTGATTTCAGTGCAACAGCAACCAAACATCATCTTTATGATGTAGTGGACACCGTATACACAGATATTCCACTATTCAGGCACTTGTTGCATATAAAAATATAGATGAGTGTATATTGGAGTTTGACTCGATAAGTATTATTTGAGGAGACAGTAGGTCTGGCATGTGATGTAATACTATACATTACCAATTGGTTTGTAAAAATATATTCTATTAATTCATGATAAAAAGATGCTTTTGCTAAAAAAATATAGCAATACAGTTATGTTGTGAAAAAATATTACAATTTAAAGTGATTGTTTTCTATTATATATATTTCCTGTGATGACCGCTTAATTAGTCATGTGATTTTTCAGAAATCATTCTAGTATTCTGATTTGCTGCTCAAGAAACATTTATTATCATCAATGCTGAAACTGATTGTGCAGCTTAATATTATTGTGGAAACCATAATAAATGTCTTTCAGAATTCTTTGATGCATAGAGAAAGGTATAAAAAACAACCACATTTATTTGAAATAGAAATATTTTTGTAGCATTATATATTTATTATTTACATTTTGTTGTCCAATTTAATAAAATATTTGCTGAGTTAATTTCTTTAAAAGAAAAATATCTTACTGATCCCAAACGTTTAAACAGTGTATATTTTATACATTAATGCATTTGGCATGTTTATTATTACTTATTTCTTCTTGCAGTGCAATCAAATTTTGCATTTCTTTAGTATGAGAATGAAACCCACGAACTTGTTGCCAGTGCCATGCTCTACCAGTCGAGCTTCTGGCATCTTTATAATATTTTCATTGCAACAGTGTGCAAAAAAGTAGCATTACTTGGATGTAGCCTTGATAAGTTGAAAAACATCAAGATTTTTAGAGGGATAGTTCACCCAAAAATGAAAATTATGTCATCACTAACTCAACCTCATGTTGTTCCAAACCCATAAGACTTTTATTCATCTTTGGTGCACAAATGAAGATATTTTTGATTACATCTGAGAGCTTTCTGCCCCTCCATTGACAGCTACACAACTACCACTTTGATGCTTCAAAAGGTTCATAAAGAGATCGTAAAACTAATCCATATAAAGTTTAGTCCAAATTTTTGAGACTCAATTGCTTTATAAGATGAACAGATTATATTTAGGCTTTTATTCACATATAAACACTGAGTTACACATCAGTTGGTGTAAATGAAAGCTCAAGCGTGTTCGCTTGATGTCCGAGAACCAATGAGGTTCATTCTCATGTTTTATGCAGCATGTCAGATCGGTTGAGCTTCTGTTTATGTTAATCAATGCTAATCAATGTTTAAATGTGAATAAAAGCCTAAATTCAACCTGTTCATCATATAAAGCGGTCGAGTCTCTTCAAAAAATTTGGACTAAACCGCTCAATTCATATGGATTAGTTTTACAATCTCTTTATGAACTTTTTGAAGCATCAAACTGGTAGTTGGGTAGCCGTCAATGGAGAGTACAGAACTTGCTCAGATTTCATCAAAAAGTTTTTCCTTTGTGTTCTGAAGATGATCAAAAGTCTTAGAGGTTTGGTTTTGAGTGCGAGTAATGACAGATTTTTCATTTTTGGGTGAACCATCCCTTCAAGTTGATCTATGGGCTTTGGATAGATGCCTCATTAGCAGCTGTTTCTATGGGCCGCTAACGTGAGCCAGTATGAAGTTAGAGTATCCATATCTGCAAAATACTTTTTTTGCAAAGCTAACACAATATAACAAGAAGGCATCCGCTAACACAACATTAAAAAGTTAAATGCCATAGTAAAAGTAAAACCATTAAAAACCTGTAATATTGTTAAAGGAACACTCCACCATTTTTTTGAAATAGGGCTTATTCACATTCTTTCCTACATTTAGATAGGTGTGCAAATGCATTTTTGTCTCAGTGCATACATTGTATTAGTTTGACAGGGTCGGCGCTAGCTTAGCTTAGCACAATGAATGGAATCCTTTGTTGCCAGCTAGCATGTCCTGAGTAAAAGTGATATTTTTTTTTAAAAACATGTAATTACTTGGTGTGGCCTGTGTATTCACAACGAGTACAAATAGCGATGCAGATTAACACTAGGCGATTTCCTAGGCAGATATTGACTTGGGACTATATTAGGTGGAAACACAGGCGAAGCACTGCTACTTGGGATTTCATGTGTTGCGTGATATCTCTGCGCCTAAGTAGCAGTGCTTCGCCTGGGCTTCCCCCTAATATAGTCCCAAGTCAATCTCTGCCTAGGAAATCGCCTAGTGTTAATCTGCATCGCTATTTGTACTCGTTGTGAATACGCAGGCCACAAGAAGTAATTACGTGTTGTTTTTTATCACTTTTACTCAGGACATGCTAGCTGGCAACAAAGGATTCCATTCATTGTGCTAAGCTAATCTAGCGCCGACCCTGTCAAACTAAAACAATGCATGCACTAAGACAAAAATGCATTTGCACACCTATCTAAATGTAGGAAAGAATGTGAATAAGCCCTATTTCAAAAAACGGTGGAGTGTTCCTTTAATGCATATAATAATAACACAAGCCCAACATACTCTCATCTGCGAAATGTTGCTGCGCATTATTGATTTTTCCTTTGAGTGACACGCGCTGAATACGGGCTGAAGTATCTGGAGTGTTCGAATGTAGTGTCTACGTATACATCTGTGGACCTGACCTACCAGTTTAGCTGATAATCCATATTTATTTAGACGGACTGTCTAAATTGTATTTAACAGTGCATAGGCATTACAGTGTTTATGCCAAGTGAATTGTTGTCTGCTGTTGGCACTGTTTGTTATTCAGTGCCTTACTTTCAGCACCGCAGATGTTCTCGACAGTATTGGCATGTTATCACACCAACTGTCGTTTAATAGAATTTTGAGGGGATTGTTTAATTCCTAATTATGTTTTCAGTTGATGAGGATGTATTTTAACTTTAAACAGGACTGATTTAATTTTATTTATTTATGTATCACACCACAGATTGCAGTGACCAAAACATGACTGGCTCCTCCGGTGCAGGTGTATCCCCGGCAACTGCTCCCATGACGATGAGAGACGGAGGTAGCCATGGTGACCAGGAAGGGGTTTCCGGATCGTTCCATCAGAGGAAGCGTCGGCGGGTGGTTCGCGGGGGAGATGAGGGCTTATCGAGCGCTCTGGCTGGGTATCTGAGCTGGCAGCAGACGGCAGAAGAGCGTTTCCTCGCTCTGGAGGAGGCCCGGATGCGGCAGGAGGCGCGGGCTGAGGAGCGGAGGGAGCAGCAGGAGGAGAGACGAGCGAAGCAAGAGAGAGAACACGAGTTTCGTCTTATGTCCATGTTGACCAGAGTCCTGAGCTCGGCACGTGGGATGGAAGACCAGAGTGCCACCACGAGCAGGGAAATTCCCCCTGTGCCCAGCTCCTCACAGACCTTGATACCCAACAGTGCCAAAGCTGTACCCAACATGCTTTGGGGTGATCAAACACCCCAGTACAGCCCGTACCTGTCTCGACGTGGCAACAGCATGCGGCTGCACCAGGGGATCCTGCAGGAAGGCTACAACCAGTATCATGCCAACAAACACGACGAGAATTCAAACCCTCATGTTAGTCCCTGGAAACAGTACCACTTTATTATTGTTCATTATCAGTCTTTTCCAAATTGAATGAAATGTTGCAAGTTTACATTTTTATTTAATGCATTTTTATTTGCATTACAAATCATATCAGCATAACAATTTAGGTGAAGTTTCTCATGTCATAGTCTATATAGGTATGTGCTGTCAAATCATCTAACATAAAGTTTATAGATAGATAGATAGTTAATTTGGGCAGTATGATTAATTATTTATTGATATATATTCAGCATAAATTGGAAGTAAAGACGTTTATAATGTCTTGCAAACCCCAAACCTTTGAACATAGTGTAAGTATAAAGTTAAAATGTATAATTTTATTTTCCAAATCCAGGCATACACCATCAGTAAAAAATATACATTTTACTGCACAGTTCAGGCCCACATGATAGTAAATCGTAGTAATGTATAAGAATTAGTTAGTTAGGAGGGGTTATACCTAGTTTAAATTTTGAAAATTAAATTTTCAGTTAATTTAAAGTGAACCTTTTTGTGCCAGGCCTTTTTGTACAATTTTTAATAATCTTTTTCTTTAACTAGTTAATTTTAAACATCTTGCAGTTTGACATTAATTTTTAAAACAATAGGGATATAATTACAGGATATAATATCTGATTTAAAGGGATACTCTACTGGTTTTTCATATTAAACTATGTTATTCCCTTAACTAAGACGAGTTGATGCACACCTCTCTCGTCTCAGTGCGTGCACTAAATCGCTGTCTTGCGCGAACCTTGTTAGATCTTATCTCAGCCCTGTTCATTCAATACGTGCCAAGAAGAGAAGCGACCAAACACCTCCACGTTTTCCCTATTTAAATACAGTTACTAGAGTAGTGTAACTCGACCAAGAACGGTGACACAAAAAAAACCCCCGTTCCCTCTCATCCTCCCTCTCATTTCAACAGGAGCGGACTTTTCACGAGTGATGATATTACTGCGCCGAGTCGAAGTGCTCCCAAGCACTTGCTATGGTATTCTGCCATACAATATAGTTATCCATTTTACACACTTAGAAAAGAGCAACGTTTTATTTTGTGTCACCGTTCTTGGTCGAGTTACACTACTCTAGTGACTGTATTTAAATAGGGAAAACGTGGAGGTGTTTGGTCGCTTCTCTTCTTGGCCCGTATTGAATGAACAGGGCTGAGATAAGATCTAACAAAGTTTCGCCGCAAGACAGCGATTTAGTGCACACACTGAACGAGAGAGGTATGCATCAACTCAGTTCAGGGAATGACATGGTTTATATGAAAAACCAGTAGAGTATCCCTTTAATGATTTCATAAAATCTGCTTACATTAGAGATTGAGACAAATTACTGCATTTCATGTCAACTACCCATAGTCACTTGCTTAGTTCATTCTCTGTCTGAGAGTTCTCGCTTGTTCTGATATTATATGTCTTGTATAAAGCAAGTCTTGGTTTAAAGGCACTGCTTTGGTTGACGCAGTGGCCACAAGTCTCTTGGGACTTCTAGGAAATTCAGCAGTGTGGTTTTTCTCATTTTAATACACTTTTTTGTGTGTGTTTATCTAGCTTCTGCTGAGCGGTAATTTGCTGTGGTTTTTGATACTATTTATTTCAGGGCATTATAAACTTGGGAACCAGTGAAAACAAGCTATGCTTTGACCTCCTTCAGAAAAGGGTAAGAGATGTGATTTACTTGTTTTGCATTCATTAGCGAATAATCCTTTTTCATTCGCCCCCCCCCCCCCCCCCCCCCCGTCTGGTTGGCAATAAAGTGGGTGAATAAAAACTGTTAAACTTATGCTTACACGACAAAGATGTACTAAAAACTGAAGAAAAAAAAAGAATTGCGTAATGGTTATAACGTCAAAACGATCCCCGTTCACACGGTTCTGTGAAAATGACTAAAAATGTTGTGTTCTGCTGCCAGGCCAGTAGTTGGCGATGTCACTTTGTAAAGGAAGAATACGTAAGGAAGACAGCTTTTTAGCTGAAACTTCACTTGAGGGAGTGAATGTAAACGAGTGAGTTAATTCCATAGACAGTAAAAGAAATGGACACAGTGAACCCATTGATTTCAACGGAGAGAATTAAAGCCCATTACACTTCCTGATAGCCAAGCGTACTGCGCATGCTCAAACTGAGCTTGATGACGTAGATGTGACGTGAGCAACCTAGTAGCTGCGCCAGCCGAAATCTGAATCATTCCCTTACGAATCTCACAGAGCCAGAGATCGTGAGTATTAGCTGTCCATGAGCTCACAGCAGGAGCAACTTTACGACTCTCTATGGGCTTCTACCTTGACTTTATGCCTCCATGTCCCCCGATTGCGCGCGAGCTTCTACTTACTGTCTTTACGGTAATTTTCTCTAGTGTACGACAGAGTCGCGTGTTATGACGCAATCGTTAGCCTATTTTTACCAAAACTGCTTCTACGGGGCCATAACGTAAGATACAAAGTAATGGAGCCTTTGCATTGTCGTGTTTCTTTAGAAATAAATAATGGACAAATGGAGTCTTTGGACGCCTCAGATGTAAAGTTATTCGCTGTTAAAGTGACGCCAAAATGAATGGGAGTCAATGGAATGCTAACAGCAGGAGATAGTCAGCTACAATGGCGGCTCCCAGAGAGGCTTCAGTTTCCGGCGGATGGATTACCCCCTTGGTTAATTCGGACAATGAGTGTGCTTGAAGGGCTGACATTTTGCGTAGTTTGTGCTTGCTGTTTAAAGGAACACTCCACCGTTTTTTGAAATAGGGCTTATTCACATTCTTTCCTACATTTAGACATTTAGTGTGCAAATGCATTTTTGTCTCAGTGCATGCATTGTTTTAGTTTGACAGGGTCGGCGCTAGCTTAGCTTAGCACTATGAATGGAATCCTTTGTTGCCAGCTAGCATGTCCTGAGTAAAAGTGATAATTTGTTTTTTTTTAAAACACGTAATTACTTCTTGTGGCCTGTGTATTCACAACGAGTACAAATAGCGCTGCAGATTAACACTAGGCGATTTCCTAGGCAGATATTGACTTGGGACTATATTCGGGGGAAGCACAGGCGAAGCACTGCTACTTGGGATTTCATGTGTTGCGTGATATCTCTGCGCCTAAGTCGCAGTGCTTCGCCTAAGCAGCAGTGCTTCGCCTGTGCTTCCCCCTAATATAGTCCCAAGTCAATCTCTGCCTAGGAAATCGCCTAGTGTTAATCTGCAGCGCTATTTGTACTCGTTGTGAATACGTAGGCCACAAGAAGTAATTACATGGGTTTTTTATTTTTTTTTATCACTTTTACTCAGGACATGCTAGCTGGCAACAAAGGATTCCATTCATAGTGCTAAGCTTAGCTAGCGCCGACCCTGTCAAACTAAAACAATGCATGCACTGAGACAAAAATGCATTTGCACACCTATCTAAATGTAGGAAAGAATGTGAATAAGCCCTATTTCAAAAAACGGTGGAGTGTTCCTTTAATAATCATTTGAAACTTTGCAAACTGGTAGCTCCTATAGTAATGAAAAAGAGTTATCTTTAACTCTGTCATGGAAACTAACTATAAATAAACCTTAATTAAGTAATGTAGACCTGTATGATATGACGCTGTAGCCACATTGGACCAACGGATTGGAAAATGAATGGATGATTCAGCTGCGGGCGCCATCTTCTGGTCAGACACGGAATTAATATGGCGCGACTCTCACAGTGCATTATGGGTATTCTCTAGCCGTTGAACGTACATCTGTTTTACACTCTTTTGGTGGTGCATTGTGGGATTGAGTGAGTGCACTCGATAGTGTCCACTTTACGTCCACTTGGTTTCGGACACCACTACAAATGACCGTCCCCTCAAATGATGCACCATTTAAGGCTACAGGGGGCGATTTCAGACACAGCCCGTGTCATGTAAGCACTCCCTTGCTTTAGAAAAAGAATGTGAACTATACATCACAATATCATGGAGTCTTGAGGATGTGCTATTTTAGCCAGTGAGAAAACACCCTAGCAACCGAATATCTCCCAGAATGCCTCTCAGATCATTATAGCAACCGCATACCATGAATAAAAACAAGCTAAATGCCACTCAGAGCACCTTAGCAACAGCATACCAATGTCCTAGCAACCGCCCTATTAAGTTTTGGACATGCTAGTGCCTCTTGCATTGTTTTTCAGAAGAATATTAAAGTGTTATTACAAAAAGAAAGCCTTTCAAAAATCTTTGCATGCACAAAAATGTAAAGAATTGTCACACTGCCTGGATATCACTTTTCAATGTTTGTTGCACATTGTGATTCTTGGTTTCTCCGTCAGCTGATGCGACCCGACATGCTTCACATTGACCCTGCTTTCTTACAATACCACGATTGGAAAGGCCACAGTTTGTAAGCTTGCATTACCCATAACTGTTTAGAAACTATAATGTGTGCTTGGGTTTTTATTTCACAGTGTTGATGTTCTTGTGTCTGAATTCTTTTCCCCCAAAGCCTTCGAGAGGAAGTTGCTAAGTTCCTGTCCGACTACTGCCATTCTCCCAAACCTCTGAAACCAGAGAATGTGAGTTTTTCTGCTTTTGCACACATCAGCATGATATTATTAAACCATCAGTGTTAATTATGTTAGTCTTCCTCTTTCTTTTGAAAGAAATCCATGCTTATTTTCTTATTTTTGTTTTTTTGCAGGTTGTTGTTATGAACGGTTGTGGATCTCTGTTCTCGGCTTTAGCAGCAACGCTCTGTGACCCAGAAGGTATGAGACCATCTGATCACTACAGAATACAACTGCTCTTTTTGTCTTCTCAATCTCATACTTGCTGTGAATGGCTGAATATGCAGATTTTTTCACATGTTCCTTCAAAAGTCATTCTAAATGCTGATTTGCTGCTCAAGAAACACTTATTATCAGTGTTGAAAACAGTTGTGCTGCTAAATATTTGTTTTTCAGGATTCTTTTAAAGAATAGAAAGTCAAAAATATCAGCATTTATTTAAAATAGACATCTTTGTAACATTATAAAGGTCTTTACTGTCACTTTTGATCAATTGAATACATTTTGCTGAATCCAAGTAACCATTTATTTTTCTAAAAATCATACGGACCCCAAACTTTTGAATGGTAGTGTATATTGGCCAGGCTAGTTAATAATATTAGGCATTTTGAAATGACTAGCATAGATCAGTAGCATTGGCTGCTTGCCGAATAACAAAATGTTAGTTATCCTTTTTGTTTCTAAATATATCTAAAGCATTGGACATGGATAAACAATTTCTACAGTAATTACAGACTATTGGATTGATTTGAGAAATATATGTACATTATATTATATTTTTTGTTTTTAGCTTTTTTAGTAATTGTGTAAACATTGAAATCAAAATTGAGCAAAATGAAACCAAATAAGTGACTGTATGTGTCTGAAAATATTACCTGATGATGTGTGCTTGTTTTACAGATATAAAAAACAAAAGAAATCCACACACCAAACAAGTTCAAGATCCATCGAGAAAATGTTTTACTGAAGATTCTAATGTAAAGCAACATTTTCTCAATGGATCTTGGACTTTGAACTTCAAAGGGATTGGATTTCTTCTTTTGTTTTTTATATGACGTGAACTGAATCTGTGTTGAGTTATTTGGGAATTTTACACATCAGTTTCTGCTTCTAATTTGAAAAAAGCGTCAGCCAACCACAGGGAACATCTCTAAATCACTTTTCAGCTCTTGTATTTGGCAGGTTAGACAGTAATTGTTGAGTTTGGTTCAAATAGATTCAATTAGGTTGATAACCATCAGTGTCGGTGACATGACCGATTGCTGATGCGTTTCCTGTCTTGTGCTTTACTCACTGCAGTCTTAACTTTTCTGTGTAAGATATCTTCATCATCAAAGTACTTGTGCTTTAAATCCACGTTGTTATCTCCCTAAAACAATCACATTTTCCAACTTTCACTGCGCTCTAGTTCTGCACTCATGCATCTGCCATGTTAGTTTCGCTTTCTTGCGCATTCACTCGGCACTTTCCGTTGCTCTTCGGCACTCTCCGCCACTCTGTATTCTCCGTAAGTCGATTTTCTCAGCCCAATGAATTCAACTACTCCATTTCAATGATTTTCTTTAACAGTGCATCAATCTCAAACACACATCTGTGTTTTAGCCTCACATATACAAATTGAAGGACATTTTTTTACATATTTTTTTGCTTGTTTTACAGATGCCATTCTCATCCCGTCGCCCTTCTATGGTGTTATAACGGAGGACGTAGGCTTGTACAGCAGTGTCATACTACACCATGTGCCACTTTATAATCAGGTGCTTAGCGAAAGCTCAGGTGTAAGATTTAATAATGTAACACTGACATGTTATAGTGGTTTTCTGTTTTATTTTTGTTTTATACTTTGTATATGCTTGTGTTTATGCAGCTCACAGGAAGTGATGTCAGACCGTTCCAGCTAACTGTTGAGAAACTGGAGAACTCTCTTAAAGATGCCAAAAAAGAGGTTATTTTATTTAAAGTGCTCCTATTATGCATTTTTGAATATTGCAGTGTGTAATATAGCTGTTTGTGAATGTAAAAGGTCTGCAAAGTTTTAAAGAAGTGCACGATAAATACATTTATTGTCTCCCAAAAGAAAGCATAGATTCTGAACTGC
This sequence comes from Chrosomus eos, assembly GCA_036326025.1. Classification (NCBI taxonomy): domain Eukaryota; kingdom Metazoa; phylum Chordata; class Actinopteri; order Cypriniformes; family Leuciscidae; genus Chrosomus; species Chrosomus eos. The sequence continues at coordinate 25,481,086 of CM070842.1, forward strand.
CGAAACGAGTCGTCAGCTATTCCAGTCTCTCTTCCTGTTACAAATGTATGTAACAATGTAACAAATTTGCAAAATGCCAGCCTATGGTCCTCATTGGCTGCCTGTCAATGGCTGCCTGTGAACGACGTCTACTTTGGCCTTCAAACACTGTCGTTGTAGCTGAAGCCTGGGAGAGTTAGGTTTGTGTTGTCGAGAAGGTCATTTTTAGCATTGCAAATCCAATTTGCATGCAGTTCAAAAGGATGAGAACTTGGGTTGGTATTGACACCGTAGTTACATTTTTTTTTTATCATTGTGTGTATCAAGTTCTGACGAAGATCCGGAGCTGAAATTCAGATATGGTAACACTCGTAAACGGTAGACCCATAGGCGTCATTTACGGGGGGACAGGGGGGACATGTCCCCACCACTATTTGCCAGGGTCGATCTCGGTACGGATGTAGCCTACCAATACAAGTAAAACTTCTCCAGTTAACTAGCAGAGCATTCGTTTCGTTCGTTTGTTAAATAAGAGGTGATCTAGCGCTAACATGTGTTGATTTTTAATCAAGTGATCATGTGCTCGTTGCCTCTGCGATCAGTGGCGCAGATAGTGTTCTGTTGTGGCATGCGCCGCAATGTCTTCACTCGGGCGCATTGCGCATTGCATCCCTGCTTGATAAAAAACTATTCGAGTGCGGATTAGAACCCACCCTCCGACACACTTGGCAAAAATTCTGGCACTGGACTTTAGGCACGGCGTCAGACCCACCCACTTTTAAACAGGCCCACCCCAAACTTTTCTTCAAAAATGTTTTGTCAAGAATTATAAAAAAATCGCCAATAAGCTCATAATTTGTGCTAAAATAGTCTAAATGTTTAGTTTTAAAAACATTTTTAAAAAAAAAATTTAAAAAGCTGGTTATGTCTATTTTGATGTTTCTGCGCAAGTTCAGCAGACAGTGTTCGGGTTTGTTCCAATCAGAGCATGTGAGCGGAGAGCGTATTTCTGAATATTCCGCTCTCACTCACTCAGTCTATAGGCTATAGCCTAGTATGGAAGCTTGTTTCCGCAATAGAATAAAACATTTTAAAAGATAATTGCGACTTTTTATCTCAAAATTGCGAGTTTACATCTCACAATTCTGACTTAATTTCTCAGAATTTCTGCGAGATATAAAATCAGAATTGCGTGAAATAAAGTCAGAATTGTCTGAAATAGTCGCAATTGCTTCTTTTTTTAAATTTATTTTTTACCCCAGAATAGTCCTCACAATTCAATTCTGACTTTGTAACACGCAATTGCGACTTTATATCATGCAATTCTGCCTTTATATATTCCAATTGCATATTATAAAGTCAGAATTGCGAGATATAAACATGCAATTCTGTGAAAAAAGTCAGAATTTCAAGCAATATTTCTCACACTTTTTATCACGCAATTTTGACTTAATAACATACAATTGCGACTTTAGGCCTATATCACGCAATTCTGACTTTATAGCTAACCTGCAATTGCCACTTTATATCACGTAATTCTGAGATAAAAAGTCAGAATTGTGAGATTAAAAAATCGCAATTACATTTTTTTTTTTTCACTCGGAAACATGCTCCAGTTGTCGTGCAATGCAAGTGATCGTGCCGGCGCCTTATTACATTGTCGGATATTTACTTCTTATTTATTAAATACAGGCAATTGGTTGATAAAACAGTGATCAAAATTAAGATACAATTTATACAAAACGAAAATCTTTAAAAAAAAAAGTCTTTCTACAAAACAAAACTCAAGTGGTCGAAATAATGTTTTACCCTCTCCATGTCTCCATTGCAGCTTCAGCGCTTATCATTAGCTTGTGAAAGTGTGAAAATAATTTCCAGTTAAGGACAATGTTGCAACAGTCGTTGTTTAGGTACCTTAAACGCGCACGTACAGTCTCTGAGTCATCGCAGCAACCAGGAGATGAAGGAGAGCTGAGATCCACATCACCTAGCCAGTGCGACTATCGCAGCTAGCGCGACCAGCGCCGTTGCTATGAGGGTGCCAGCGCCTCTGCCTATCCTCCCATGAGTCCTAATAAATGCAATTCCAACTATTTCTGAAGTGTTTCTAAAGAACACCGCTTTTCCTTTATCGGGAAACGCAGCCCTGCAGGTATGATGCATAATGGAGATTCCAAAGCGCTATTCTTTGGTCAGAACCAAGGAGGTCCGTCGCGGATAGGTCCGTCCTGACTCCTATACACGAAACTTTTTAACAATGCAACAAAATATTTAAAGAGCATCAAGCTATTGAAATCTATATTATGTATAGCCTACGTACAGATATATTAGTCAGTAATTTTTATGAGGTTAAACAGTGATTGGATAACGTTTTTAATTTAAGGCCCACCCACAATTGGTCTGGCCCATCCAAACCTGGAATCCTGGCGCCGTGTCTACATCATGCTGATTTATTTATTCACGTGAAAATTCATGACACTAACAACATATTAGATCTCATTGTACGACCAATTAAACCCAAAGTACTATTTAACCCCCCCACCCATCACATTCTTGGTTGGACATCATCACATCTTTGTATACATTTTTATTTATGTACATCAGTAGGCCTAAGCTACAGGACATCGTCTTTCAAAACATGACCTGCGCGAAAGATAAAAAAAATTGTTTGTGTCATTGTACCCAGCACTTTTGAAAATGCACTTCCGAATGCATCTCTGTCCCCATCACATTTCAAACCAAACTGCTGCCCATGGGTAGACCGATCACAAGTTCACAACAGACTGGGTCGTCAGACCAATTCCGAGAGTAGGCTCTTGGAAAAGAGGGATATATAGAGACTGAATCTTCAAACGAACCATTTTTAGACTCAGTGTTTATTATGAGAAAATTCAAGTTTTTTTTTACCTTCATTGCATTTAAACCTATTGTAGGAGACCTCTATAACACAGTCAGGAGCCTTTCAAATGCATAATAAAGACACTTTAACTTAAAGATGCAAACAAATGTACACACTTATACCTCAATGTATGGATCTCTTAAAATTGTTTTTTCTTTATATAGGGATTGAACATCAAAGCTCTTATCCTGTTAAACCCCCAGAATCCACTTGGAGAAATGTACTCTTCTGAAGAGATGATCAGCTTTCTACAATTTGCCAAAATGTGAGTTAAAACAGTTTCTCACAAACATTGAACTGAATTAGGTGTGTTTGACTTGAAGCGGCGCTGTGCAGACCAATCGGTGTATGACATCAAAGTACAGTGAGAGCGATTTGAAAGCATATGGAGCCGAACGCACTTACCCCTGGTTTCACAGCTTAAGCTAGTCCCAGACTAAAATCCTTTTTCAAGCTGTTTTAACTGAAAGCAGCAACTTGCACGGACATATCTTAAAATATGTCAGTGTCATTGTTTTGTCTCAAGATGCAAACCAGTAATGTTTTTTCTAAGGTACGTTTATTAAAGCTACTTAAATGAATCATTGCTGCTCTAGTCACTTTATATTTTTGTAGTATGTAAAACGGCATTCATCAAAACTTTGAAGGTTTTGAACAACATGAGGATGGGTAAATGATTAAAAAAATCTAGTTTCATTTTTTTGGTTGGCTAACTAACTGAGTCTCTGATCACACTGTTTTCCAATTGTTTTCATACGTTTCATTAAGTTGCACATTATTGATGAGAAATTTCATGTCATTTGAATGTTCATTTCTGGCCTCAACTGCACTCATTTACGCATTGTTTCTCTCTCGCATGCTCCAGGCACCAGCTTCATGTGATCATAGATGAGATTTACATGCTCTCTGTGTTCAGCGAGACAGACACTTTTCGCAGTGTTCTCAGCTTGGACGGGTGAGAGACGTGCACATAAACTATCTCTCTATTATTTCTGTGTTTTGTTTATTCTAATTTACTTAGTCTTGCGTATATTTATCTGATATGCCCTTTGCTTAAATTGAAGTATACATAATTAATGTCAAGTTAAATGGAATCTTTTAATGAATTCAAGTCAAACCACTTAAAAGTGTACTTCACCCAAAAATGAAAATGTTGTCCAAATTAAAATTAAGGATTATTGTGATCTTTATTGTAATGTCAGAAATGTCTGCTTTTATACAGAGTGCATGTGAGTGTGTTTGTATTAATCATCACAAACTACACAAATGTTTCCACAGGTTGCCAGATCCCCAACGAACCCATGTTATGTGGGGCGTCAGTAAGGTAATTTGAACTGTTAAAAAAAGCCTTTCCTCAGGTTCTTGGCATTGCAGCACTGCATTCAGACTTTCTGTTATGTACAAATATAGGACTTTGCAATGGCAGGGATGCGAGTTGGCGTGGTCCACTCGGAGAACAGGGATTTGGTACAAGCCCTGGATCAGCTGGGCGCCTTCCACGGAGTCCCGGGACTCACACAATACCAGATGGCCCAGCTTTTCCGAGATAGAGGTACACACATTTTTTTCCTTGCTTTGTTAACATTTTCCTTCTATGGCCGAATTCACAGGTCCCATATTTTATTTTCTGTCTATTATGCAAGATTAGTATTAGTGTGTCCCAAATCACATTTAGTCAAAAGGATAGTACAGTTTCTGCTTGTTTTTCCCCATGCTTTTATGGACTAAACCCTTTGTGCTAAATGCAAGGGCTCTCTTTTTCTGTATTAAAGTAACACTAAGTAACACTTTTCAACCTTCATAATATATTTCCAAGACCCTTGTGATGGTACATCGACTTAAAATAAGTTAAATGACTTGTCTGCCATCGCCTGACGGGGTCTGTATCGCTTTTACTGGCACTATGTAACTTCGGGGTTCGGGTAGTAACCCGACCACAAAAAGAACTACAAAATTCGACTGCTTTACGTCAAGCGCTACAATAGTCATTATTTCGTTTTTCTTCGTTTCTGATGTCGCAATACATCATCCTTTCATGAAATCATGTAACATACTCTACCTTGTCTGTGGACATCGCTCATTCTAAAGCCGGTGCTGGATAAACAGCGAGCGTGCGTGCGACGGTGGGCTAAATTATTTACGACAGCGGCAATGGACAATTTCGTTTCCAACCAGTAGGGCGGCCGAAGAGGAAAAGTTACTTGGTGTTACTTTAAAAAGTTATTTAAGTTATGCTGTTGTGGGAATCCAAAATTTTGCTATACTGGCTTAATTCTTACTCCAAGTATCTACACTACTGGTCAAACGTTTGAAAATTGTCTCTCTATCTGCATATTAGAATGATTTCTGGAGGATCATGTGACTGAAGACTGGAGTAGTAATGATGCTGAAAATTCAGCTTTGAAACAGAAATGAATTAAATTTTAAAATGTTAACCTTCAAGCTTCCAAAATACACCATAAAAGAATAATTAAAATGGTCTACATGACTACATTAAAAGCCTTCTAAGTCCATGAATATACCAAAATATAACACATTATTTCCTAATAATATTTCCTTCCAGTGGATCATAAAAGTCATTGAGTTGAACTCAAGTACCATAAGAGCCTAATTCATGTACAAATCGTTTAGACTGATTCATTGACAAGATCTGACTCCAAATAATTATTCGTTCACAACAGCAAATGACTAAGGGAGTTTTCTCGCTGTTTCCAGACTGGCTGAATAGCGAGTTCCTCCCGGAGAACAGACGCAGGCTAAGAGAGGCTCACATCTTCCTGACGGAAGAGCTGAAGAAGCTGGACATACCTTTCCTGCACAGGGGCGCGGGATTCTTCATCTGGGCAGACTTGAGTAAGGTGAGGTCACGGGGCGTTTACACTACAGCATAACCTCTCACAGCACGTTTAGAACGGATGTCTGCATCTGAACTCTTTAAAGCTCAAGTTTGCGTGTGATGTTTGTGTAGTATCTGAAGGAGAAGACGTTTGCTGAGGAGCTGTCTGTGTGGAGGTGTTTCCTGAAGCACAGGGTCCTGCTGAGCTGCGGTCAGGCCTTCAGCTGTGGGTCTCCAGGCTGGTTCAGAATCATCTTCACTGATCAACAGCACAAACTACAGCTAGGTTTGTTGATCGCTCTCATTTACATTTTAGTGCCTGTCCTATCTTATGTAGTTTGGGGGAGTGGGGTAAGATGTGTCAGTGGGTAAGCTGTGTGCCCCTCCTTTCCAATATTTATTAATATTAATAATTATAAAATTATGAAATAACAGGGTTCATACAAGGTGCTTAAAGTACTTTGACTTTATGAAGTGCAAGTCCTGGGAAACCCTTGAAAATAGCCATATTTTTGAAGAGGTACTTAAAAAGTGCTTGGATTATTGAACGACGGTATCTATATAAATGTGAAAGTAGTTTAATTATTACATTGAAACTATTTTCATGCAAAATTATGCTTGCTGATATAGATATGAAGACATTTCACATGACTGAGCATTATATTGCTCATGTAAATATTTAAGTATTTGACACCGCTTTCATTCTTCATATATTCATGAAAAAAATCAGTTTGAATGAGGAAAGCGATACCTTTGTCATAGTTATCCTTTCAATGGTTAAAGTTGCCACAGTCATTGCATGCTTTGCTTTGCTTATGTATGTGCTTTATGCTTTTTGTACCTTTTTGTTTTATTAGTATATTTTTATTTCTCTCTTGACCTTTTTTAAAGACCTTTTTATTTGAAAGATAAGAAGGTACCCAAAAAGGTATCTGTGGGGTAAACTGTGGTTTGGGGTAAACTGTGCCAGGGATAAACTAATAGTACGTTTTGCCTCCAAAGCAGGAAATACTATGACAAATATTCCTATAATTTAAAAGATAATATTGCAGATTGATTAAAATCGCTTTTGACTTAAAATATTCAGACTAAAAAAACATTTCCTGATTTATCAAAATGCAAGTGTTGTGCAACAATTACCCCAAACCATCTGACGTTGGCATTAATTGTTCTCACATCACTGTTCTTCAGGTGTGCAGAGGATTAAAAACGCATTAGAAGAGCTTCAGGACTCTTCGATGCTTGAAACCCAGCGGACGACAGACAAACGGGATGACGGCAACGGGACAGCGAGGAGGGAAGACGCTAAGACAATAGATGAGTGCAAAGACCCAGCACTCAAGACCTCAAGCGTTCAAACCAAACCTGACAATGTGCACATTAAGGCAGAGCCTGTCTCATTGGCTGATGAGAGCCTTGTGATTCTAAATGGCCAATCCGACATCCGCTCAGAGAGTCTGGACTCTCTGATTGGTACTCTGCGGCAGCAGATCCGCTCGTCTGATTGGCTGGAGAAGCACAAGCCTGAGCTCGCTGCCGGAAAGGACCCAATGCAATTAGATGTTTTCACAGACCTGCTAGAAAAAGCCAGAAAGTAGTGACAGTTGGTAGAAACAAGTTACAATACAAATACTTTTTTAATGAATGATATGTTCACCTTATGTACAGTTTGAAGACAAAGTCTGTTATTGCAGAAACGGCACCACTGCGCACCCTGTAATTAGAGATCAAATCCCAGTATAGGAAAGTGTTGTTCTTGGATGTGTTATATTTTAATTGTTACCTTGGCTGTCACTGTAATTGGAGACTGGCCCTTTAATTGCGCTCATATCAAATTCTAAGTATCCAATCTGTTGTCTTTTAATTGATTTAAAGGGGTCTCGTCATAAGGAACCAATTTTATTTTAAAAAAATGAAAATATATTGTAACTTTCAGACCCTAGAACTTGCTTCTCAGTGCTATTCGCTGCAAAAACAATCCCATTATTAATTTTCCTCTTAAAATATCAAAGAAATCCTTAAAACAAGAGGAATTTACTTAAAGGGTTAGTTCACCAAAAAATGTTAATTGTAATCACTTACTCACCCTCAAGTTGTTCCAAACCTGTATGAGTTTTTCTTCTGTTGAACACAAAATAAGATATTTTAAAGAATATCAGTAACCAGACAGGTGACGGTAGCCATAGACTTCCATAGTATGAAAAAAATATATAATAATAATACTATGGAAGTCAATGGGGCCCATCAACTGTCTGGTTATTGGCATTCTTTAAAATGTCTTCTTTTGATACAGGTTTGAAACAACATGAGAGGGAGTAAATTATGACACAATTAAAAAGTTTGGGTGAACTAACCCTTTAAGCATCACTGCATATATCATTAATTCAAGATAGTCTGTCAAGTCTTAATATTTTATGCTATTGCTTTTTAAGTAAATTTATCTTGTTAAAGATCCCAGCATTTGAAACGAGAGACAGATATTTATTTTTACAAGACCCCTGAACTTTTCAGTAAAATTTGAACAATTTGAGCTGTTGCAACAACAAAAAAAATCAGTTGCAGCTTTGTGAAGAGACTTTTATTAAATTTTTAAAACTTTTATTGACTAAATGCTGCAAACAGACCTAATTAAGTGTCAGAGAGAGTGCAAAATGTAAAAAAAAGAAAGATTAAATGTTAAAAACATTATAAAGTGAACCTCAGGTGAAAAGATAATGTATATTATGACCCCTCTAAATTGATTTAAATATTTTTTTGATTTTGCTGGAGGAAAAAAGCTTTTTAATTGACCAGGTTCTCAGTTTGGGATAAAAGTTCATGTTTGAAACACTTCTTTACTTTCCAACAAGATGAATTTGTTACATAAATGCCTCGTTTTTGACACCATCAAGGGTGTTTTTCAGTTTCAACGCTGTTTGTTTGAGATGGTGTTTGATGGGTGTTAAATGTTTTAAGGGCTCCTGACTGAACGAATGGATTAATCGTCAATTAAAATGTTTTACGTTAAATTATATTTTCATTGTGTTATGTTGCTCCTTTACAACGAACTGGGACCAGAGGCCGCTGTCTCGCATGTCTTTCTAAGACTGTGGCAAAACTGATCTCAGCTCTGTGGCAGAAAGCGAGCAACAGGAAATAACCATTTTTAGGGGTTTCCTGTTAGCCCACCCTGCCGGTGAGAGGAGAGCGGTTCTTTCCTGTGCCGTTTAGCCGTTGCGTGACGAAACAGCAACACTTGTGATGCATTCCCATGGTCACTGTGGTGTCACCACTATGAAAATAAATCAAAAAAGTATGAAGTGAGGGGCCGTTTACATGCTACCGATTTCAACTAAAAACTTTTGATGCGTTTTGTTTTTTTTGGGGACCTGAAAATGCTGAAACACAAAGATAATAAAAACCTGAAAGTTTTTATTATCTTTGTGTAAACTAAAAAAAATGAATTTGTGAAAACTGACGCCATGTGCATGCGTATTACATGTTAAGTCTATAGGCGCATAGTGTTTCTTTACAAATACTAAAACTACTGGCCTGGCAGCATCCCAGTGTTTTTACAGATCTGTGTGAGCAGGGATTGTTTTGACAGCGTTGTCGTCTGTACGTGAAGAATGAAAAGGAAAAAGTTTTTAGTACATTGTTGTGTAAACGTACCCTATTTTAGTATTAGTTTGTAGGTAGCCCTCAAACCGTATTCACTTTATAGCCCTTAATCCTGTAATTGTGGACAAATGTGGGCACAGAGAACTCAGGTGTGATCCTAATTTATATTTATTATAAATGTTATATCACTTTCTTCGATAAAGTTTTGTCTATCCATTTATGGTGTTTTTTTTTTTATTTTGGGGGTATTTTTGAATTTATTTACTTCAAAAAGTACCATATTTTCTATAAAAAAAAATAAACATAAAAATAAGCATAATTTACAATTTTTTTTAACTACATTAAAATATCATTCCAATAAGTTCTTAGAGCTAAAACCTAAAGATGAAGTGACTTTGCTGTCACATGGTGTCTTATTTTGCCTTATTTTAGAATGCTCTAAATTACAGTTTTTCCCATTCATTTCTATGGGGGCCCATTTTTGACCCAAATACAGGATTAAGGAGTTTTGTTTTTTCACCCACTTAACATTGTAGAATTGAGTCAAAAAAAAATTTTGTGTGTTCAGGAGGCAAATTTAGGAAAAGTAGCCAAGTCTTGTACCGCTCAGATCAAGGGAAGTATTTTTAAAAAATAAATCAAGACTATTTTGCCCACATTTGTCCAGAATAGGGTTAATACTGTGTGTGTGTGTGTGTGTGTGTGTGTGTGTGTATATATATGTACTGTATATATATATATATATATATATGTGTGTGTACACACACACACACACACGCGATATAGTATAATCCAGTTCTGGATGTTTGATACGAGTAGAGTCAAATATAGGCTACAGTATATGTGTGAAATATAGGCTCTGAACACTGTAGATTGATTTATAAAATATCATTTTCACTTTCCAAACCTCAGGGGTTTCTAGGGGAATTTAACCACTTGCACAAACGCTTATGTTTATGCGAGGGGGAGTTTCCATTGCGAGTGGGTCTCCACTGTGGGCAGAGGGAAATCTTTACAGTCTCACATTACAGCGTCGTGAGGGGGAAGTGAGAACGTGTCTGTACATCCTCATAAATCTCTAGTTTCTGCCTCTCTGACTCATTTGATATTTGAACGTGATCAGTCACTGTCATTGTACTGTGTGGAATCAAATCATTTGAATTCATTTTAAAGACTTCACAGCCACTCAAGGTAAGGAAACCCATCAGTGATTAACAACTGTTACGTTTCCGGCTAAAATATCAACTTTGTTTAGTTAATATTATGTTTAACCATTATTTGTTTGTAATCATCAGAGCAATGCAGGGACCAGAACTGATGGACTCGAGGAGTCGTTTTCGATTTATTGAATCGTGTCTTGGCTTGATGGGCTGTTTGTGTATCAGCTATGCGATCTTGGCACCTCAATGGCTGGACGGCACGAGTCTGTGGTCCTCCGGGAACGAGACCGCACCGGACGACAGCTGGTCCACCGAGGACATTGCTAAAGGTGTGTGATGTGTTTGCTTTTCTCACATACCTTTGGGAATGAAAGATATTTAGAAGTGTCATTCAATATATATTCTGGTCATATTTTGTCTTGCATTGGGAAAGAAGTGAATCATGACTGACCCCTCTAAAACCATATGTTCATGAAGCCTCCGAAGCTTTTTAACTTGGCTTTGACCTGTCTAAATACACTGGCGGGACAGAAACATTTCAGTGGCACACAACTGCTTTGGATCTTAGAAATTCTGTAAAAGATACGTTATTAATAATGCATTCCTGGTGTATCTTACTTTTTTAGGCCTTTGATAGCATTGCTTTTTGGAGTCTAAAAATACCATACGGTCTGATCATGAGAGCTGAAAGCTTTAGAGGAATTTTGCAGCATTTTTTGCAAGTTTTGACCTGCTGAGAAGTACAGAGCAGCCATGAGCCAGACATGAGAGGAATTGTGAAAACATCATCTGAATTTTTCTGAAATTTCCATATGGTTTTGTGTTGGAGGGGTTTCTACATTTGGGTGGGCTGCTCAGACATGCTATGAGATGCTGAACTCACAATTAGTTGTAGCCTGTCTAGCCGGTTTTCCCCTCAGTTCGTTTCTTTTTCAAAACAAGTGAAAATGATAATGACGTTATGATGACAGATGTTCTTCAAGAGCACTCAAACTTGAAATTCCTTATATTTTATGCTGGGTGTTCTTAAAGGGATAGTCAACATTTTGTCTTCTGTGGAACACAATTGGAAGAATGCTGGTTCCCATTGGCTTCCGTTATATGGACGAACAAATTTAGTGGAATTGAAATGGGAACCAAAACAAACATTCTTTGAAATATTAGCTTTTGTGTTCAGCAGAAGAAAGAAGTTCAGGTTTGCATAATGATTTGGAATGACACGAGGTTGACAAAATGATAGCAAAAAAAATCCGTGGACAGTGTCTTAAAGGATTAGTTCACTTTTTAAAAAAAATTTTGCTGATAATTTACTCACCCCCATGTCATCCAAGATGTCCATGTCTTTCTTTCTTCAGTCGAAAAGAAATTAAGTGTTTTTGATGAAAACATTCCAGGATTTTTCTCCTTATAATGGACTTCAATGGTACCAAACGGTTCAAGGTCCAAATGACATTTTCAGTGCAGCTTCAAAGGGCTTTAAACGACACCAGACGATGAATAAGGGTCTTATCTAGCGAAACAAACTTTTTTCTTTTTTTTTTAAATAAACATCAAGTTTTATTAGCACAAATGTTCGCCTTGCTCTGTTCTGTGATGCGCGTTCGTGACTCTCCTGTTCGAACTCGTTCATCAAAATGAACAAATCTTTTTTCGAGTCATTTCATTCATTCAACGAACGAATGACTCAAAAAAAGATGTTCATTTGAACGAGTCTATCGACAAATGATAAATGAAAAAAGATTTGTTCATTTTGATGAACGAGTTCGAACAGGAGAGTCACGAACGCGCATCACAGAACAGAGCAAGGCGACATTTGTGCTAATAAAACTTAAACTTTTTTATTTATTTTTGAAATAACCGATTGTTTCGCTAGATAAGACCCTTATTCATCGTCTGGTATCTTTAAAGCCCTTTGAAGCTGCACTGAAAACAACCGTTTGGAAGCTATTGAAGTCCATTATATGGAGAAAAATCCTGGAATGTTTTCATCAAAATCATTAATTTCTTTTCGACTGAAGAAAGAAAGACATGGACATTTTGGATGACATGGGGGTGAGTAAATTGATCAGCTAAATATATATATATATATATATATATATATATATATATATATATATATGCACACACACACAGCATACATACATATGTGTTATTTAATATATCTGTAATATATAGGTTTATATATATTTTTTTAGTCTAGATTTAAGTATATGTAAGACTATAAGATATATGTTGCATTAACATTACACAAACTCTTTATAAAATAAATATAAGTGTGTGTGCGTTTATATATGTTAAGTCTTTTTTGCATTAAATTAATTAGGTAATTCTTACACTCAGGGTCCATTCAGTGGAGAATCATCATCATAAAACAATTTAACCCAAGTCTAAACTCAACAACTGTTTGGATTCTGAACAGGGTCATCACTTAAATTCAGTGTTTGTATGGGGTACCCCCTTCCTTGGGGCCTAGTGAGCAGGTTATACCAACGCACATTTGCTGTATATTAAATTCTTGAATTGGTCTGTTTCAACAGCTCTGGAGGCTCGTAGAGTGTTTGCTGTGGTGGCTTTCCTGATGTCTGTGAGTTCTGGAGTGCTGTGTCTCATGTTCGCTCTCTGCTGGACGTCTCGGACGGTGCGCTCCTATTCCAACACTCGCTCACTGCTGATGGCAGGCCAGGCGCTTGACCCGACCACCCTGCTACTGCTCACACTAGTACCTACAGGTCAGTACCTCTATATTTCGCTTTCTTTTTGAAATGTAATGCGCATGTTTTTAACCTTCTCCCCATTTTCTTTTTCCTCCCCACAGGATTTTTCTTTTTTCTCAGCTGGATGCTTTTCACCCATCAACATATTGGTGAGATCAGGGATGACGTCACTCGCCTTGGACTGTCCTTTTGGCTTGGAGTGTTGGGTTGGGGCTTGCTATTGGCTGTGTTCCCTGTAGTCTACCTGGCGGAGAAGTTTGTGGTTCCTGACATCATGCCGGAGCTAATAAAGTCCACTGATATGTGGTGGAAGGCCCCGGAGGTTGCACATGCACGATCGCTTAGTGAAGGTTGTCCTCCTTCACAGCACAAGTCTCATCCTGACTTCAGGAGGTACATGTCAGTGCCTTGAACGAGAGGTGAGAGGTAGCGAGGAAATGCACAAGAGAAGAGACTCTGGTCTCGTTGGTCTTGAAGCCAAATATATGAGCAGAGCATGTGTGTCAAGGACCAGGATGAGAAACCTGTAACTGTTCTCCAGGATATGGGACACAAAGCTACAGGATTATGTTAAGGATCTGTGCTGGCTTTGGCAGTGGTTTCACAGATGTACTTGGAGAAGGATGCCCCTTGAAGATGATCAAGTGTGAAACGATCTTCAAACGATTATTTCTCCATAACTTTTCATAGTCATCTGCAGTTGTCAATGAGCGAATCATTTTTTTAGGGAGGTCAACTTAAATGCATTTGTTTAAAAGTTTAAATGCCTTTTAAATCGATTAATCACATCTAACATAAAAGTGTGTGTATGTATTTATGTATATGTGTGTATATACATATACATACACAACTAATTAAATGTCAGTTATCTTTAAAAAAACACTAAATTTGTATTTGCAAACCTATAATAAAGTGATGTATAGAAATAATTTATCAGCGTAATGGCTGTAAATAGATTGCGATGGGAATCGTTCAAGCAGTGTACTGTTATTCTGCCTACCTGATAATAAACAATCTGAATAACTAATATCATTACTGAAACACTTGAAAAACCATAATAATTATAGATGCTATTCTATAGAATACAAGACACACTAAAGATCCACCTTTTGTTCTAACTTACAAGTTGGCAGTTGTGATCTTTTCATTCCAGAATGTTCTACAGTTTTACAGAATATCCTGATTCAAATAGTGTCAAAGCACTTTTATACTTCTAACACTTAATGTGAGGGACTCGCTGGTGCTAATGCACAATTCAACACTACTTGATGGAGCTACAGTTTTTTTTGTGTCCATCTTTTCTTTTTTTTAAAAAGTGCCAACAGTGCTCTCTACTGGTGAGAGCATCATAAACCATTTTAATTATTCTTTTTGTACTTTTCATTTATTAAAAAAAAATGTATACATTAAGTTGAGTCAGTGTCTATCTTTCTGTATGTCTGGTGGTAGGGTCAAACATCTGAGACCATTAGAAGCAGTTATAGGTTGTATTTAAAACAGTTTTCTGATTTGTATGCATTTCTTTTTTTTTCTTTTTTTTATATATTATTCTTCCTATTTAGCTTTAATTTATTTGTTTTTAGTAATTTTAGTGAATTAAAGTAAACTTTAGTTCAGTTATTAAAGCAATTTTTTTTATTTAAGTATTTAATATGTATGTATTATTTTATTTAAGCTTTATTTCATTTGTATTGAATTTATATATATTCTTTTGATGCCATGTCTATAGGTTTCTATTAAAATAAGCTAATTTGTGATATTGATCATGACACATGACAAACAGTGAATCACGTGACAGACAAGACCCACACCGTGCAATAATGAGCTTTTCTTGGATAGTATATGTCCCTTATGCCATCTTAGATTTTTTTTTCTTGAAACAAGCAAAACAATTTTTGATGAATAGAATATGTTTCACATTCCACCCTGTTAGGTTTATAGACCTAACAGGGTGGAAAATTCTGAGTTAAGTTAGCCCTAGCTCTTTGAGTGATCAACATTTAGCTAGCTAACCTTCTACAGATTAACAGAATTTGTATAACTATGTCAGATTTGTTTTTAGATTTTTTTGATAGGACAAACATTCTCCATAACATAGCCTGGAGGGTGGAACTTTAAGGGTGGGACAAGCAGGATGACATTTCAAAAAAGTTAGGAGTGAGAGTTGAAGTTTACCTCAGTTTGTACAGTTGAATTCCAGCAGGTAAAATAAATTGTCACTTCTTGGAAATGAAAATGTCTCAATGAAATTGCAGTCGGATTGGGAAGGCAAAAAAGTACATACAGGGTGGAAGATGACTTCAGGGACGCAGTAATTGAAGAACATTTTAAGAAAAATACCTATATTTTCACATGATTTATATCTATGATTAGAGGCAATTTAGCCTAGTCTATAACATGACTTAAAAATATTTTGAGGTTTTTGTCATTTCAGGGTTTATATAATAATAATAATAATTCATTACATTTATATAGCGCTTTTCTGGACACTCAAAGCGCTTTACATAGACGGGGGGAATCTCCTCAACCACCACCAATGTGCAGCATCCACTTGGATGATGCGACGGCAGCCATTTTGCGCCAGAACGCTCACCACACACCAGCTTACTGGTGGAGAGGAGACAGTGATGAAGCCAATCAGTATATTGGCTATATTTCTTGTAGAAGTTGATTACTGTGCACTGAGGACGTGATATAATTGAATGCATACATCAATTAAAATTGTGTAAAATTCAAAATAGTATTTTTAATGTCTATTATCTCTGTGTAAATGGTAAAGAATACTTAAATCTACAATTTAAGCCATTTATTATAAATATGTGACTCATTTTAGAGAAAATAAAATAAATCATTGGGACAGGAAAGTCACCGCATACCAGGAATGACCCATTCTGATCCCACCCAAGTCGCGATGAATGAACTGGCGGTGTTAATTGTGCATTAATCAGGTGCGGGTCTAATTAAAAGGCAGTTTCGTCCTTTTAGCAGTGCTTAATGAGTTTGTTATTAAATCCACAGAGAATTGTTTTTTTTTATTTACTATCAGGAAAGCGATTAATTGGCCCTCAGAACACAACTCGAGTGTCCTTGAAGGTTGTGACGCCAACGGGAGATTGAGAGCACACCGGTTGACATCGACATGTATGAAAGCAGCTGTGTGTGGAAGGTGTGTGTTCTGGATGCAAGAAGCCACTTAAATGATCGTTTGAGGAGAATTTCAGCGCAGTGCAACTGCAGAGCAGAGGAACTCGCTGTCCACAATGCTGACTTGCAGGTGTGCTCTTTTTCTGTGGTGTAGGCTACGCATTTAAGTGTTATTTATGATTGTTTGTTCCCAGGCTGGAACCTCTTTTTCCACTTAAAAGTCCGCTAACTTTAGCCTGGCCTTAAGTGTCCCCTTGGTCTCAGGGCATAGGCCCACTGTTCAAAATGAACTTCTGCTTACCCTTATAACAGCCAAAGTTCCTACAATACTGTGGTAATTTGGTATTTTGGTCATTGTTCCCTGTGTGAATAAATGAAGACTTTATATTCACTTATTGGTACATACGACAATGTCATAAAATTATATTTTATGATTTCTGGCACGTACGGTTTTCATTTGCATGTACCCTAGTTCAACTGTGCAGATGCAGTATGTTGCTGTTTTTAAACACTATAGAACTGTCACAAACTCCTCCATGTCAATGCACAAGATGTTGTGGGAAATAATTGATAAAAAAAAAGCATGCATAGCCTACTGTTGGAAATGGTACCTTTGGCATACTATTTGGGGTACACTAAACCTGATCTTGCTTGCTTACTATTAAGGTAAGTGTGCTAGTTGGGACATAGCCATTGTTTTACAGTAATATTACTGTTCCATTTGACTTGTAAATCAGAATTTCCAACTTGAACAAGTGTAAGTAGTGAAGTCATGCACAAATCATGTTTTTATTTTTAAGTTTACTTCAATGTTGTTATTATTATTAAATAAAATTTAATAAAACATTTTTTTGCCACTTTAGCTGTTGTCACAAATCCCTTTTACTTTTCAGTTCTTAAAAATGATATGGCTCCCTGTTTTCATGATCAATCAGTTTCAAATGGATAAAATAAGTCCTTACATAATTATTTTACCCATTCTCTGCTATTATAAAAGCTATTTAGCAAACATTTGCAAAGATGGGCATGTAAAGCACAGTTAATGAGCTTCTCTGTTAGTAATCTAACAAAATAAGTGCTAGCAATGCCATTTTGTTTATTTCTATATCGTTTTTCTGAGATTTCAAGTAGAATCTCAGATGTGACTTTAAAAGGAATGCACCAACTGTCCTGTTTTCATATAACAATACAACAAATTTCTATCCATACAGAGGAGGCATAACCTACTTTAAATGTATTGAAATTAATAAGGTTTCTTTGAGTAAACTTCGAGTATCATTTGAGTAGGCCTATCTGTTTGCCGGGCCGAGTGTCCTGTTTTATCAGGACAAAATATGGTCCCCCTAAACTATGGTGCTTTGTAGAAATGAGTTTAATTAAACTGAATGATTGCAGTACATTTATAGTATTATTAGAATCTTAGTTCTATACACATTTTGTCTACAAATAAAATATGCCCGTGTTCTGCTTGTAAACCGGACCTCGCTCAGTAATTAGTTGGAAGCGGCGGCCATTTTAATATTTGAATGCCAGTGGGATTGATTGGCAGTTAGGCCACGCCCACTTGCTCAACATGTGTTGCTACGTGGGGCCTCAGCCCTGGCGACACTCTTCATATCAATTAAAGCCCAATTAGGGAGCCATGTTCAGCTAATTATGCTACGCTTCACATTCCCAGAATAAAGTGAGCGTGTGTTTACTGAGATAAATAAATAAAGACACAGGCTGCCAAGGCGAGCCGACCTTAATCAGATTTTCAGTGCTTTCTCTCTCCCTCTGTATGTGTGTGTGTGTGTTCATTTTTTTCTACTCTGTGCTCGAAACAGGTGTAATTATATGACATCGCCATTTGGTGACAGTGTTGTAACGTGTCTTGTGAAAAAAAGGTACCAATTCCCTGTCTCATTTCTTCCTATTTGATGAATAACAAAATCCAGAAGGTTATTTCATGCAGAGAGGTTGTTTGCTAGTATGTGTATGAGTAGCAAAAGACAAAAAAAAGTGTGCCTACACCTGTGGACTGCTTCATCTGTTTAGACAAGCAGATTTGGACAAAATGTCGCCTATAAACCAGACAGTATTCTGGAATATAATAAATAATAAATATTCATTAGCTTCTTATAAAATGTTTTCAGCCTGGTGTAATTGGACTTTTTTTTTTTTTTGTTAATGGTTTACCAGGCATGCTTTCAGCTTTAACCACAAAGAGTCAAACAATAAGAGAGAGACAGACGATTCTAGATAAATTGTTTAAAAAAAATGGCGTGATTGAGAGATGGAATGAGAAAAAAACCTGATATGTGAGAGGAGATGTGTAAAATAGGATAAAATCCATTGAGTGTCACCTTAAATTTGGATTATATTTGACTACCTGTCTCCCAGCAGGTCCTTGTTCCCTCGCTAAGATGGACTTTGAAGTACAATTCACTTATTATTTGCAAAAATCCTCTTTAACCTCCTCTCTTGTCTTTCTTAACAGATTGTGTGCGAGATGAAGATAGTTTTTTCCACTTCGTGTCCTTGCTAATGTTTAATCTTGTCTAGCCTTAGACTTGAAATCAATCTATGCCTGTGAGACTGGCCCCCACATTGGTCATTTTTATGACTCGTCTTATGTAAGGTGTCAGGCTGATCATCTACACCACTAACAGCTGTTATTGATCATACTCGTTTCTTTTTAGCACACTAAAGCTTTATTATCTGGAAGTGGGGAGACCAGGGGAAGAGCTTTGGGATTGAGCTGGGACTACTCCACCAACAAAACCACATCGCAATACGTTACGGCCCTCAATCTGTCACCTGGATTTTTATCATCAGGGGAGTAGAGTAGCTCAGGTGCTGTTGCATACACTTTTAGCTAATATTATTTACAATAATTAAAACGATAGTTACGCTGGCAATTTGTTTACAAATGTGAAATTGATGAGAAAATGTCACAATGCCAGGTACACTCTCAGAAAAAAAGGTACAAAAGCTGTCACTGTGGTGTGGCGGTATTCAAAAGGTACACCTTTGTACTTAAAGAGTGCATATTAATCCCTCAAAGGTACATATTTTTACCAAAAATGTACAAATTAGTACCTAAATGGTACATATTAGAACTCTTTTGAAGCCCCAGTGTGTACAGTAGTTGCGTTAATGTATGCTACTTGCTTATATTTTAGCATGTAAGTCTGATCAGGAAGTATTGGTACTTCGAATAGCTGAATCGCTGCACAAGTGAATTGTTACTGTTGGAAGTTAGCAATGATAGCTATGATTGCTCTAGCAAACACTACTAGCTAACGGTAGGCTAATCGAGAGAGTTTTAGAGAAATTGTACCTTTTTTTTTTTTTTGACTTTGTGTTTTGATGAGCGAGTAAAGGTCGGTGCGAAGACATTTCTACCTAAAAATGCTGATTAAGGATTTGTTTAAAACCTCCGTGCAAGTCTGACAACTGCTTGTATTAAAAGGATCTAAATCAGCTTCCTGGTACATATTTTCAGTGCTGGCAGTATTTTCTTTTATAGGCTTTTTGATGGGAACGAAGCATCCTTACGCAGCAGAAAAGCTTTCTGAAATGAGTAACTTTGCCAATAAATTGAAGTTCAGGCCTATCATTGTCACATGGTCTCAGGAAAAAGAAAGACATGGTCAGAACTAGCTCTTATACAGTATGCTTTCCTCTTATGGCTTAAAGCTACCTATTCACAATCTTCGACAAATGACTAGATTTTCAGAAGAAAATGTGAGTGGTGCTAATGTAGCTGTTAGTATGCTAGGAGTGATTTTTAGCATGTTGTTATGCAGGGTGTTGCTTACTTGTTAAACATAAATATAGACTCAAATCTTTGTTCAATTCAGTGCAAAGGTTGCAGCCCTGTTGTTGATATGCATTTTTGGACTGTTGTTGTGCTAACAAACCTTAGCGCGTAATAGGGTAATTTAGCTCAATTAAACCCTAATCTTATCCGTGTTGCTATAGTTATAAACATTTCAACTGTTTAGCTCACAGTGACATTCTCTTGAAACTGTGGTAGAAAAAAAAACTGACGCAAAGGTTTATGCTAATACCCACTATACCACTAAAAATACAACGTTGTTGTGTTATGAATTGCTATGACACATTTTTAGGGATGAAGTTTGGCATGAAAGCAAGCTCATGTTGCTAAATCAAGCTTGAGTAGAAGCTGACAGAAAGCTAGAGGTAAAAATCCCACTGCTGAAAATGCAACTTTGTGGCGTTATGAATTGCTAAGCTAAATGCTGTGTGAATTATACCGCTAGTGTTCTGAATTGCTATGATGTACGAAAGCTAAATCAAGCTTTCTTGGCAGAAGCAGACAATTTACGCTAAAGGTCACAACCACTATAAATGCAACTTTGTTGTCTTAAGAATTGCTATAGCCTATCTAAATCAAGCTTGCTTAGCGTAAAAGCAGACAGTTACGTTAAAGCCCATTATACCACTTAGAATGCAGCGGTTTTATGTTATAAATTGCAACTATGTATCCAAATCAAGCTTGCTTAGTCTAGAAGCAGAGTTTATGCTGCTAAAGCCTTTGTGTTAAATTGTTCTGACACATTTCAGAATAACACTGTGTGAAACCAAACTTGTAAAGCTAGCGTTCGCGTTCATATCATAAATGTTTTAGTGCTGTATACTGTACATCCAAAAAGGTTGTAGTAGTTGCTATGATTAGCTAAGATCCTCCACAAGCATGTGGATACAGGATAAATCAGAGCTGTGTGCCATTTCTGACACTCTTGTGCTAACCTCAGCTACTCTCTCAGTTGTTTTGCGTGTTTCCATTCTGAGTCAGCTCACTTCAAGATTGTCTGTTGCTAATTGTGAAGGACAGCTTCATGACAGAGAGTGGGCGCTGTGGGGCGCATCTGCGGCGGATAAGTGTATGAGCACGTGGGCGTGTTTTGAAATGTGCATTGCTGATAATCAGCTCAATAGTGAAGAGAGAGTATAGCTCTGTACTACATGTCACTCGTCTGTTTTACATCTGTTTGACTGCAAGGTGTTGACGTTTTTACCCAGCAAACACAGAATTCTCCCCTAATGTTGGTATTTGGTTTCCTTTTTTTTTTTTTTTTTGGAGAACCAAATTATAACATTCTAGGAACCGTTATTTTTATAACTTTTTCTAGCGACTCAGTCCTCGTACTCAGCTTCAGTTTCCGGCTGATGGATTACCCCCTTGATTTTATCAGATCTTTTTTGCCGTAAAGCAATTCGTTACATCGCGAGACCTGATATCACGCGTCACTTCCTGATGCTGCCGCCGGCTCAAGTTGCAAGTGTGTTTTTTTTCCGCTCACATGCGATAGGGGGGTGCTAAACGACCACCATTCAACCCGAAAAGAGTAATAAACCATTCTAATGACTCCGAAGCTGATTGGTTGAGGTAAAAAACCTGCATAGTTCACCTTTAAAGGGATAGTTCACTTTGAAATTGATTTTTGATATGTTTTAGCTTACCTCAAGGGCATCCAAGATGTAGGTGTCTTTGTGTCCACAGTATTTCCAATTTTGATATTTTTAGGTCAATCCGTTCTTGTCTGTCAGTCATATAATGCAGGTCTATGGGGTCCACCTCAAAGAGCATACACAGAGAAGTCCAAATTAAACATGATTTAATGACTCGTAAATGTAAGTACACATTGATGGCCTAAGACACGAAACGAGCGGTTTGTGTGAGAAAACGAACAGTATTTATATCGTTTTTACCTCTTGTAAACACAGCCACGTCCAAGTGATCTGAGGTCGCGAGCACTTTGGTCTTTTCCGGAAAGCACCGGAAGTGATCTCTCGCGCGTGTACATCACTCATTCAATTGTTTTTTTTTTTGGTTTTTTTTGTAATTGTTTTCTTTTACGACGGTTTAAACCTCCCGGATAAGCGCAAATTAGTACCCTTTTAATTAGCCGTCTTACCTACAATCTCTGTTCTGTGTAAACAATCAGTGACGTACACGCGCGAGAGATCCCTTCCGGTGCTTTCCGGAAAAGACCAAAGCGCTCGCGACCTCAGATCACTTGGACGTGGCTGTGTTTACAAGAGGTAAAAATGATATAAATACTGTTCGTTTTCTCACACAAACCGCTCGTTTCGTGTCTTAGGCCATCAATGTGTACTTACATTTACGAGTCATTAAATCATGTTTAATTTGGACTTCTCTGTGTATGCTCTTTGAGGTGGACCCCATAGACCTGCATTATATGACTGACGGTTTGACCTTGTCACGGTCCACGGGAGAATCAAGAAGAAGGCAGGCGAAGGTACAAAAAGCAAAGGTTTATTTATCTCTACGTGGAACATGAAAACTGTGAGCGTGTGCTCAAACAATAACCAGCAAAGACAAGGAGTGAAAGGGGAACTTAAATACACAGAACAATAACAAAGACAACAGGTGACAGTGATGAGGGTGATGAGGAGCAGGTGCAGGTGATGATGACAGAGGATTCTGGGAAGTGTAGTGAAGACAGACGATGAAGAAGGTGGTGAGTGTGACATAACTCCCCCCTCCCGCTAGGCGCGACCCGCGCCGTACAAGGCAGAACACGGGAGGGAGGGTGGGCATCCTGGAGTCCGTGACGGGAAGGTGGACCGGGTGCAGTTGGACGGACTCCAGGATGGTCCAGGCGGAGCAGGCTGAGGGCGTGGCCAGGGCGGAGCAGGCTGAGGGCGTGGCCAGGGCGGAGCAGGCTGAGGGCGTGGCCAGGGCGGAGCAGATGACCCCTCGGGCGTCCAGGGCGGAGCTGTTGGACCCTCGGGCGTCCAGGGCGGAGCAGGCTGTGGGCGTGGCCAGGGCGGAGCAGGATGAGGGCGTGGCCAGGGCGGTGAGACCCCTTCGGGTGACCACGGCGGTGAGACCCCTTCGGGTGGCCATGGCGGTGAGACCTCTTCGGGTGGCCATGGCGGTGAGACCCCTTCGGGTGGCCATGGCGGTGAAGCCCCTTCGGGTGGCCATGGCGGTGAAGCCCCTTCGGGTGGCCATGGCGGTGAAGCCCCTTCGGGTGGCCATGGCGGAGAGGCCCCTTCGGGTGGCCATGGCGGAGAGGCCCCTTCGGGTGGCCATGGCGGAGAGGCCCCTTCGGGTGGCCATGGCGGTGAAGCCCATTCGGGTGGCCACGGCGGTGAGGCCCCTTCGGGTGGCCATGGCGGTGAAGCCCCTTCGGGTGGCCATGGCGGTGAAGCCCCTTCGGGTGGCCATGGCGGTGAAGCCCCTTCGGGTGGCCATGGCGGAGAGGCCCCTTCGGGTGGCCATGGCGGAGAGGCCCCTTCGGGTGGCCATGGCGGAGAGGCCCCTTCGGGTGGCCATGGCGGTGAAGCCCATTCGGGTGGCCACGGCGGTGAGGCCCCTTCGGGTGGCCATGGCGGTGAAGCCCATTCGGGTGACCATGGCGGAGAGGCCCCTTCGGGTGGCCATGGCGGTGAGGCCCCTTCGGGTGGCCGTGGGTCCTTCGGCGCCCACGGCGAGGGCCTATGGCCCCCCCCCAAAAAATTAATGGGGAGAGTGACTGGATGAGGGACCAGCGGTGAGGGCTCGGCCGGGATCAGCGGTGAGGGCTCGGCAGGGCTGGACGGGACCAGCGGGGAAGAAGCCTCTGGCTGGACGGCGGTCTCTGGCTGGACGCCGGTCTCTGGCGGGCAGGCGACGGGCTCTGGCTCTGGCGCTGGGTCAACGGGCTCTGGCTCTGGCGCTGGGTCAACGGGCTCTGGCTCTGGCGCTGGGTCAACGGGCTCTGGCTCTGGCGCTGGGTCAACGGGCTCTGGCTCTGGCGCTGGGTCAACGGGCTCTGGCTCTGGCGCTGGGTCAACGGGCTCTGGCTCTGGCGCTGGGTCAACGGGCTCTGGCTCTGGCGCTGGGTCAACGGGCTCTGGCTCTGGCGCTGGGTTAACGGGCTCTGTGAAAAAGTCTATTAGATCAGTGCTGGCAGAGGCCAGCGGTGGGGTCTCTGTGCTGGATGGGACCAGCGGCGAAGGTTCAACTGGGCTGGACGGGACCAGCGGCGAAGGTTCAACTGGGCTGGACGGGACCAGCGGCGAAGGCTTGACTGGGCTGGCCGGGACCAGCGGTGAGGGCTCGGCAGGGCTGGACGGGACCAGCGGTGAGGGCTCGGCAGGACTGGACGGGACCTGCGGGGAAGAGGTTTCTGGCTGGACTGATGTTACCGTGAGGGATGAACCACAGACCCAAAGTGCCCTGTCCAGAAACTCCGAGAACGGTAGATGAAGGTCCTCGAGCAGCAGTATCTGGGCTAAGGGATCATCCAAACCTCTCCAGAAGCGCTGCTTAAGGAAATCTTCCTCCCAGTATACGTCCTGGTGCAGGTGAAGATATACCTCCGTGAATTCCTCCAGCGAGGCCCCATTTTGGTCGAACAGGAAAGCTTCCATCTGTTCGTCCATTTTTGTCTTGGCTGGTTATTCTGTCACGGTCCACGGGAGAATCAAGAAGAAGGCAGGCGAAGGTACAAAAAGCAAAGGTTTATTTATCTCTACGTGGAACATGAAAACTGTGAGCGTGTGCTCAAACAATAACCAGCAAAGACAAGGAGTGAAAGGGGAACTTAAATACACAGAACAATAACAAAGACAACAGGTGACAGTGATGATGATGATGAGGGTGATGAGGAGCAGGTGCAGGTGATGATGACAGAGGATTCTGGGAAGTGTAGTGAAGACAGACGATGAAGAAGGTGGTGAGTGTGACAGACCTAAAAATATCAAAATTGAAAATACTGTGGAAACAAAGACACCTACATCTTGGATGCCCTTGAGGTAAGCTAAAACATATCAAAAATGAATTTCAAAGTGAACTATCCCTTTAAGGGAACGTTAAAATAACGTACTACAAACCAAAAACTACCGCTCTATATCAGTTAAGAAAACTTTCCTTGCTAACCAAAAACACACTTAAAAAAGAATGCTCTGGGAACCAAAAAATTGTTAGCTGGTTACTCATTCCAAACACAATTTTGTCAACTTGCTTCATTTCAGAGGCCTAGAGACATGCGTTTTTTATCAAACAGGCAATGCTAATCAGACAGACAGGCTAGGCTAAGCCAAGCGACAAATCTCGTCTACCGTGATAGTGAATAAAAGGATTTGATTTGTAGTAGTGTAGCCAGAGATTATAAGTCAACTTGATCCTGAGAGTGGCTGCAACATGGCCAGCACACGCTCCTGGCATTACATACCCATACCTACACACACAAACATATATACTGTTGATTATCGTCCGCCGTGTCACTTTGGCCTGATCTCGGAAGCTGCTTACCACAAATCAAATCTATCTCAGCCACCTATTTTAGAATAAACAACTCACACTTTCATCCTTCATCCATCAGCTTAGTGGAAGAGAATGAAAAGCCATTTTTATTAGAAGGATGCGCTCTCCAGGGGCCGAGAGAGGAAATGTAGAGAAGAAAGTGAGAGACAGAAAGGGGAAGAATTGCTTCCTTCCATCATTACAATAAGTGGCTCATTTTGCAATGTGGTTGTAACAGGAAGCTTCGCTTCAATAATTGTACCACTGTCAGCAATGTGGAGTCACGACAAACTCACCATGATTCATCAATCCTCTGAACTCATACAATACCATTCCCAAGACAGCGTCCCTGAAAGGAACATCACTTCTTGGTGGTTTATCATAGACTGAAATGCAAATTTTATATTGACAATTTTATACATTTTTATATAGCCCTTGATATTCGAGGTACTACCAAATTTTATATTTTAGTTGTCAATTATCTTTTTACTCCCCACTCTACCTTAATGTATCTCTCACATTTGCAGATTTTATTTTTATATTTTAAACTTGTTCACAATTACCTATTTATTTATAATTTTCATGTATTCATTTTTATACTTTAAACTATATCACAATTAGCTTTTTTTATACTCAAACTCTACTTTTTTTTTTTAAATTCAGGATCAAATTACCTAAGCGTCTATAGATTGACTGTATAGTGCTATATACTCTTACTGCATGTCACATTTTTATTTCTCTATTTTTAGGCTGACGCATAAATGAGAACTCTGAACAACGTTTGAGCAATGGTATCTTCCTCTGGGGTGCCACAAAGCGGCCCATTCCTGAGTCCTTCACCCAGCATCTGCTCGGCTTCTCCGTCTCTGATCGACTGCCACGCTGTACCCATCAGCGGCCGCCATATGCTATCCCAGCGGCCATCTCTTGCTGTAAACAAACAATATATTTTGACAGATGCTCACTTGCCAGGATCTCAGGCCCTTGCCTGACCGTATCGCGGTGCTCTGGACACAGTTCTGTGATCTGACTGTTGGACCTTCACCCCTCCTTCCTCCAGTATAATTACAGAGCGAATAGATTTAAAGATCAGACTGTTTAAGGTGGCCCTGAATTAACAGCTGTCAGGGGGTCTATTGTCTTCATGGCTGTGGTGTGACACCAGCGCCTCTGAAAAGGCCACAGCAACCCTGCCATTTCTCATAATAGACTTTGAGTTAAAGGACAGGAAAATAATAAGCAGACTTAATCGCGGAAAGCGGACGTCGTTTGTCACTCCTGCGGAATCAACTTTGGAGGGACAAACGAGGTTCGGTTGTGATGACGAGACAGGGCTGCTCTTTTCATCTTTTCATTCTCACACACAGACAACCGGAACACAAAGACAGCTGTTTAGTATATCGGTTTAACTACAGGGTTTGGAAAGGTATGGAATTTGATATCAGTAATTTCCACGTCTGGAAAAGTATGGAAAAAAGAAAGAGTATGAAAGAAATATTTGGGTAACACTTTATTTTACGACCCGCAAACAACTGCGTAAGTAAACCGAAATTACGGTGTACGTTTCTGTAATTATAGCGTACTTCCGTGTAGGTATAAGGGAACAATATGTTAAGTTTTGGGTAATAAAGGGGTAACAAGCAGATATACAACCTGTAAATAACTTTGTAAGTAAATCGAAATGACGGTGTACGTTTCTGTAATTATAGTGTACCTCCGTGTAGGTATAAGGGAACAATATGTTAAGTTTTGGGTAGGCTAATAAAGGGGTAACAAGCAGATATACAAGCAAATTATTTATAATGTAATTATTTTAAAACTAACAGGTACCTATTATGTTAATATATTCCAGGCAAAAATTGTACGTCTGTTGTATATAAAAGTTATCACATTTCTGGTAAAATATGTTCTTGTGCAATTTTACAGGGTAATTTTGACATCTGTGGGTTGAAAATGAAACGTGTATGGCTGTATGTAAGCACAGAATGATAAAAAAATGAATTTATTGGCTTTTCTTACTAGATTAATTAATGTTAAATCAACCCACAAATGCCAAAATTAAATGTAAAATTGCACAATAACATATTTTGCCAGAAATGTGATGATAACTTTTATATACAACAGACGTACAATTTTTGCCTGGAATATATTAATAGGTACCTGTTAAAATAATTACATTATAAATAATTTGCTTGCATAGCTTGTTACCCCTTTAGTGCCTTATACCTACACGGAGGTACACTATATTTACAGAAACGTACACCGTCATTTCGATTTACTTACGCAGTTGTTTGCGGGTCGTAAAATAAAGCGTTTCCAGACTATCGCCCCTTTTTAGTTTTTTTTCAATAATAGAAAATTAAGAATTTAATGTTCAGTGATTCTTTAGTGATTGTCAAACAAGATAGAATTAATTTTTCATTATGCAAAAATACAGGTTATAAGCATTTTGGTTTTCATGATATTCTTAGCACCGTAATACAGAGCCTCTAAAAGGACCTTTGCAACAAAGAAAAAAAAAACTGACTTTCATGTGCGCACAAGAAACCATTAAACTTAGCATATATGACAATGCACACTGAGCACCTATCAGCCCATTTCGCGGTGTGGTTTCTTGGCCGCCACAGAGTATGCGTTAAAGCAGATCTATGGTCTTGAAATATGACATACTGCTTCTATGAAAGCCAGATTTTGAACACCTTTTTACAGTATTTTTTTGTAGACCCTTAAATTTGCCAAATAAGACAATGCACACAGCCGTATTGTGCCATCAGCCCATTTCGCATCATGGTTTCTCTGCCACCGCAGAGGATGCGTTAAATTAGACATTAGCCCTTGATATTAGAGGTAGCCTACTACCCTATAAGCCAAATTTGAACAAATAGATCTCTATTAATTAATGTACATCCATGCTCTTGTTTTCTTACCAGTAAGATGGCAGTGATGCACAAAGGAAATAGCTTATAGTATATATAAACCTAGAAATTCCCTGATGTGTGCGTGTGAATAGTTTCTCAAGGGGCACAAGAAGTTTCATGTGTGCATGCAAAAGTCGAGACCCTGAGAAAAATCAAAATATTTAATATGTATCTGTCTGTCTGTTCTTTCTGTATATCTGTCAAATGTCATTGTGTGCTGATCAAGTGAAAATCTGGTAGTTTCAATGTTCACTTTTCTAAGCTTTTCTATTTCAGAAGACCAGCTGTGTAAACCAGCATTAGTTTGGAATAAAAAGCTCTCTGACAGAGTGTAAAGAAGCAATGATTAAACAGAAACCCAGTCGGAGGAGAGACTTTTGTGGGGCTGCGAGTCTCCAGCGGCTGTCTGATCCTGCGCCTCGCTCGGGGGGAAAAGCAGATTTAATTAAATCAGAATTAAAGAGCATTGTTATTTTGATTGAAGACACCCGGCTCCTTTCCCCTCCACTCTCTCTCACCCGACTGTCCCGGATTCAAGCTGACGGGGTTTGTCGTTGAAGGTTTACTTGAGTACATACGTGCATCTGGTGTTCTCCTGAGCACACACACGCAAACACATGCAGGTCTTACTACATGTTTGAGGAATACAAACGCCATCTTCTCTGTTGTAGATTGAGTCTAATTCTGTATTATTGGATAATGAGAAAAGCCTATACGACACACAGACTGGCACAAGTTAATTAAATTTCGGTAGAGTGACAGAAAAGAACCTGACAGAACCTGAAGGCAGCATGAGAAACATCGGCCAGACAGAAACAATGGCATGTCTGCTTTTTCCAGGTCCCGGCTATGGCGTGAAAGAGGCCCTTCAGACCAGACAGAGAGAGAGAAAAAGAGGGATGGAAGGACAGTAATGAATAGTGTGTGTCCTGATAATTGCATTAATGATTATTAGGCAGAGCTCAGGGGAAGGTGATGAGAGAGAGAGAGAGAGAGAGAGAGAGAGAGAGAGAGGGGAGAGAGAGAGAGAGAGAGAGAGAGAGAGAGAGAGAGAGAGAGAGAGAGAGAGAGAGAGAGAGAGAGAGAGAGAGAGAGAGAGAGAGAGAGAGAGAGAGAGAGAGAGAGAGAGAGAGAGAGAGAGAGGAGAGAGAGAGAGAGAGAGAGAGAGAGAGACTGTCAGTAACTTTGACTAATGGCTGTTCACTCGGGGCCACTGCTTGGAATATTAATTTACAAAATAAACTTTATGGAAGAAGGGAGGAAAGAGGAAAAAGGAAGGTCTGCGAAGAATTAATTTGTTTAACCCTTTGAAACAGAGCCTCATCCACATCACAGATGTATTTATTTACATATTTTACATATTTTAATTGTATGACATTATTTGTTTGTGAAGCTACTTTAAAATGATAGCTTTTTAGGTTATATGCTTCTTAGAATTTATAGATGAGTTTTAATAATAAGTGTTATTTCTAGAACCACTAGATTCAATTGTTGCTATGAAAAGGAGTGAGATATAAACTGAGAAATAGTTGTAGCATTCCCATAGACAGGAGCTCGGTTAGCACAGGAAATGTGCGTTCTTGGCATTTTGGATGCTCAGTTTTGGACTTCATCACAATATATTTTGGAATATCACCACAAGACTGCATACAGCTAAGCTCTTCGTTAGCGACTATTGTGAGTTTTTATTGTGACTTTGTCAGAATACGCTTAGATGGCCAAAATATGTTTTTTTTTCAGTACCAGCAGGGGCTAAGGGCTAGGCTAACTAGCTAGACATGCTAAAGATTTCCCTCCAAACTAGGGTTATCATGGTTCCAACATTTCAGTAGTCGGTACCAATACCAGTAAATATTTCAGCATATTCTGACTAACTTACTTGCTAGTATCTCTGATTGGCTGTTGCATTACACATATGATTGTGATTGGCTACAATGTTCAATGCTTGTAAAAGCACGCTGCTAAAAGTGCGTTCAAACAAACACGTCTAGCAGCGGCAATCAGCGGGTTTCGAAAGCAGTAGCTTACTGCAGAAATTCTGGTAACGTTAACTTTTTTTTTTTTTTAGTATACTGTCTGATACCGGTAGTACCGCTACATTAACAACCCTACCCAAAACAAACCAGTAGCTTACCGAAAAGGTGTGCTATTTTTTAATAGCAAATGTTAGCAGTGGAGCTACTTCCTAGCACTGCATGGCATTGTGGGATAGGTGTTTACTCTGTAAATGCAGAGTTATCCGATAAAGACGCAAAATGGCTGCTTGACGTCATAAAACATCACATAAATGTCAGAGGATGATAAGCTGTTTAAACAAAGATTAGTGCCCTTTAAAATATAGGCGTGTCAATGATCCACCTTCTCACTCAAATAAAGTGTTTTGATTGTTGTGCGGTTCGGTTTTGCCCTCTGCGTTGACATCAACATCTTTGACCCCATATGCCAGGTGTCCCCTCTGATGGTGATAACAGCATCTCAACAACTTATCCCCTAAAACTCACACATGCAGTGGAGAATAAACACCCTGCTTAATGCCAGGTGGGTGTCGACTGAAGACATTTTTCACATAAATCAAACTGCCATTGGGCTTATCAATAACAAGTCAATTAGCAGGCGGAGAGAGGCGCGGATCTCTAGGGGTCAACGCTTGTTTGTTAGATGGACATCTGCAGCTCTGTTTGCTTCGCCATGGCAACAGACCTACAGTTTCTCTCTGTTTTCTGTCTCTTTTCTCAGTTGTCTCGTTCTTTAGGTTTGTGAAGACAGAAGGCTCTGGCAGGCCTAACTACTGCTTTAAAGTGCAAATTTCACCGTGAAATTAAAATTCTGTTTTTTGTTTAATAGTGTGAATCACCGTCCAATTTTATTGTACAGAAAAGAGTAGCTTGGACATTTAGCAAAATTACGATAGTAACTCGTGGCCTCAAGATAATTAACTCGTGGCCTATCTTGAGGCCACGAGTTATTATCTCGAGGCCACGACTTACTATCTTGGCCGTCTACAGTTACATTTCGAGGCACGAGTTACTATCTTGAGGCACGAGTTACTCGGAGGCCACGTTAAACAATTCATTGAGCTATCTGAGCCCATTATGACAGAGTTAATTATCTTGAGGCCACGATGTTACTATTCGGGCCCAGAGTTACTATCTTGAGGCCACGAGTTACTGTTTCGAGGCCACGAGTTACTATCTTGAGGCCACGAGTTACTATCTTGAGGCCACGAGTTACTATTTCGAGGCCACGAGTTACTATCTTGAGGCCACGAGTTACTATCTGAGGCCACGACTTACTATCTTGAGGCCACAAGTTAATTATCTTGAGGCCACGAGTTACTATCTTGAGGCCACGAGTTTATTAACATTCGCGAGGCCACGAGTTACTATCTTGAGGCCACAAGTTAATTATCTTGAGGCCACGAGTTACTATTTCGAGGCCACGAGTTACTATCTTGAGGCCACGAGTTATCTTCGAGGCCACGATTACTATCTTGAGGCCACAGTTAATTATCTTGAGGCCACGAGTTACTATTTCGAGGCCACGAGTTACTATCTTGAGGCCACGAGTTACTGTTTCGAGGCCACGAGTTACATATCTTGAGGCCACGAGTTACTATTTCGAGGCCACGAGTTACTATCTTGAGGCCACGAGTTACTATCTGAGGCCACGATTACTATCTTGAGGCCACGAGTTACTATGTTGAGGCCACGAGTTACTATTTGAGGCCACGAGTTACTATCTTGAGGCCACGAGTTACTATCTTGAGGCCACGAGTTACTATCTTGAGGCCACAAGTTACTATAACTTATATTTGAGGCCACGAGTTACTATCTTGAGGCCACGAGTTACTATTTGAGGCCACAAGTTACTATCTTGAGGCCACGAGTTACTATCTTGAGGCCACGAGTTACTATTTGAGGCCACGAGTTACTATTTGAGGCCACGAGTTACTATCTTGAGGCCACGAGTTACTATCTTGAGGCCACGAGTTACTATCTTGAGGCCACGAGTTACTATCTTGAGGCCACGAGTTACTATCTTGAGGCACGAGTTACTATCTTGAGGCCACGAGTTACTATTGGGCCACGTTATTTGAGGCACGAGTTACTATCTTGAGGCCACGAGTACTATCTTGAGGCCACGAGTTACTATCTTGAGGCCAACAACAAGTTATCTATACCTATTTTTGAGGCTCACGGAGTTTACTATTTGAGGCCACGAGTTACTATCTTGAGGCCACGAGTTACTATCTTGAGGCCACGAGTTACTATCTTGAGGCACAGACGAGTTACTATTTCGAGGCCACGAGTTACTATCTTGAGGCCACGAGTTACTATCTTGAGGCCACAAGTTACTATACTATCTTGAGGCCACGAGTTATTATCTTGAGGCCACGAGTTAATTATCCTGAGGCCACGAGTTACTATCTCGAAGCCACGAGTTACTATCTTGAGGCCACAAGTTACTATCTTGAGGCCACGAGATAGTTATAATTTTTTTCTTTGTGGGACTAGGGGGGCTCTGTAGACCTCTTTATAGGCTATTCTTCAAAAGAAAGAATGCCATACAGATTTGGAACGACATGAGAGCGAGTAAATGATGACAGATTATATCAATAAACATGCACACATGTGACCTTTTATCGTGATCAATATTTTTTCTTCTTCAATGTTTTCAAATGTTTTTCAAGCCCTCAAGGAATCTTTGTGAAGGATGAAGGAGCACTTGTAAAAACTGGTATTTTCAATGACCTTTCTAATTTTGCTCAGTTTATAGACGTGGCTATTATAATTTGGCCGAAAGCAAAAACTCTTTTGCATAAAAATGACGGTAACACTTTATTTGAAGGGGTGTGCATAAGACTGACATGACAGTGTCATAAACATGACATAACACCTGTCATGAACATGAAGGAGTCTTTATGAATGTTTATGACTGTTGTCATTAAGTGTCATTCGGTAAATTATGACACTTTTAATGCAAAGTTGACATTGTTTAAAATGTCTTTGTTATGACAACTTGACATTAACAAAGACAAAACATGTCTTTGTTATGACAACTTGACATTACCCAAGACAAAAATGTCTTGATTATGACAACTTGACATTAACAAAGACGGAAATGTCTTTGTTATGACAACTTAATATTAACCAAGAAATCATAACCTGTCAACCTGTCACAAATATGTCATAACAGGTCTAATTATCAAACTTCAAGCATTTTGCAGTGTAATAACCCTTAATGACATCTTTATAACTAGTACAATGTGTTCCACTTTACTTGAGGACAGGTAATATTCATGACACAGTTATAATGGTGTCATGACGGCCAAAGTTGTCACAGGTTGACAGGTTATGATTTCTCGGTTAATGTCAAGTTGTCATAACAAAGACATTTCCGTCTTTGTTAATTTCAAGTTGTCATAATCAAGACATGTTTGTCTTGGGTAATGTCAAGTTGTCATAACAAAGACATTTTAAACAATGTCAACTTTGCATTGAAAGTGTCATAATTTACCGAATGACACTTAATGACAACAGTCATAAACATTCATAAAGACTCCTTCATGTTTATGACAGGTGTTATGTCATGTTTATGACAGTGTCATGTCAGTCTTATGCACACCCCTTCAAATAAAGTGTTACCAAAATGACTTTCCGTCCCTTTATTACTCACAATAATGAGGCTTTATTTATTTCCTCTGTTTTTTTCTCTCTCTCTCTCTTTGTCTGTTCGCCCATTTAAATGTATTCATATAATGTGAATTTAAATAATTATTTATTTATTAATGTGTGTATTATATGGGTAATTCTACAATATAATTGTTGTTGTAAATATTAACACAGTGCAAGTCATTTTTTATACATTTATATATAGGGTACAAATAGCAACCATGTTGTAGAATGACCTATTATTTATGATGTTTTCTCTTGTTTATTTATGATGTTTTCTCATTGTTTGGTTTGCAGAAGTTGTGAAGATCAGATGAGACAGGCCACCCAATGCTTGCAGGCATTTGGTGACTATTTAATGACTAGTCTGTCAGAAGTCCAGACAGAATAGCACCTCAGAAATGCACAGGACCAATTACAGCATAATAACTCTTCTGCCAATACACCCTTGCTTTATTTATCAACAAATAAATCCATTTAATTCATACTTGCTAATGACACCAACACAGTTCATAATGGGACTGCAACAAGGCCCACTTGTAGAGTTAATGCTCATTATAGTGACATCCTAGTTTCCCCTACTATGGATAATTTGTTTATAAAGTCAACGAAAAATAACCATGTCTCTCAGCAGGTATCGAAATTGTAAAATGCAATTGGACAACTCCTATATTTGCTATGCTTTTCCAACTTTTGAATATACCATAAAGGACATTTTAGTCAGTCAGCCTTGAGTAGATGGTTGTCAGCTCTCTTTTAAATGTATTCCTTTGATCTGATGTGTCTTAACGGTGTCTGTTTTTCTATATAGAGTGGGATCAAATAGCAAAGCTGCAGTTATGTTGGCTTGGACCACCTCCTGGAGATGAGTTTCAGAGAGCACCGAGGGAAAACAGCAGGAGGGTGCGTTAGTTTGCATCTACGTGCCTTGTACTGACACGTGTGCGATGCAGAATGTGTATATATGTTTGTGTGTCTTAAAAATACATGATTTATGTTGTGTATTGGAGTGTACGGTTGTTCAGATGTTAGGTCTCATATTGGTGCATATGTGTGTAAGGGTTTGCTTTAAAATAGTTTGTGAAATGTCCAAGAAGTTTGCTAAGTATTACATAATTTGTCCATTTGTCTTGATTTGGAAAAATTGTTAAAGTTAATTTGTATGCCAATTATAATTAGCATATTGTAAAAAACAAGAAATCTATGGCAAGCCCTCAGTAGGTAGCTTAGTAAAACTGTGTGTGTGTGTGTGTGTGTTTGTGTGTGAATGTGGTTAGCATCACCCCCACCCCCTTCCCGAGACCTCCAATGTTTTTCAGGTGCTAAAATGTGTCGGTTAAGGACCCCACAGTGAGGTATAAATAGGACTCTCTTCCTATGGAGAGACACAGTCTTTTATAGGAGCATCAAGTGACTGAGATCCAGCCAGGCACTCTTAGATAGAGAGCCTGGAAGACATCCGCACACAGAAACGCACTATAGGCCTCCCTTGTGCCCCCATGCGGAAAGACCCCAGGGGAGAATACGCCAGCTGAGCCTCAAAAACAAGGTAGGACAACCCAGCTGACTGACAAACTGAATGCTCTCAGCTGTTTTTGTGTATGCATGTCTCAATAGTTCACTTCAGAGCTGATAGCTGGAGAAACCCAGGGTGCAAACACAAGCTGAGAGGGAGAAAAAGAAAAGAGGAGAGAGATAAAAAAGAGAAAATGCCAGCATGTACTCACCATGGGAGTGTTATGGTAAGCCCTTGTTGATTTATTGATCAGGAAAGAGGACCGTTTTTCCTTCTTGTGGATGGGATGAGAGAGGAGTGTTACATCGTGACACAGTTGTTTTGTGAATCTGCAAGGTTTAGACAGCTACTGCTAGTCCGAGTGATGTGACTTCTGAGCTAGTCCTTGTTTTTATTTGCCTGTTTATGCATATCTGCCATAGTCAAGCATGAGTGACATGGTTGAAACACAGGATAGAGTTTGATTCATAGGGAATGGCTGGCATTACAATTTCTCTTCATCCGACTTCAGTCAATGGCTGTGCATCATAAGACTGGACTCTCTCTCTCTTTCTCTCGAGCACTCCGTTAAATGCCAGCAAGCTCCTCTATGGACTTAAACTCCTGTTTCAGCACAGTAAACGACTATTATAACTGATTGACAGCCCTAGAGGTGTCCATTTAACAAAGGGGGGGATTGAAACAAAAGATGAGGGATAGAAAAAGGGACATGGTGGGTCCCTGAGCGAGTGTTAGGAAGGAGAGAAATGAAGTTTTCAGCAGTGGATCGATTTCTGAACGCTTGTCTCATGCATTTTACAGAGGCACTAAATGCCACTTATGGTATAATGCTGTACTCTGGGTCAGAGCAAAGCTCTCACGCTTGGGCTGGGATTTCAGGGCTGCCTTTAACAAACAATGCCAGTAGACTTAAGTAAATCTGTCTGATTGTGTCACAGCCTTGGAAATAATGTTGTTTTCCTCTTCTTTTGTGGATTTGTAATCCTGAAACCCCCTTTTTCTATTACACCTAAGAATATTCCTTGGCAGCCAAACTAATCTCATAGTCTCATAAACTCTCGATTCATAAAGAATTAATCTTATTCCTTCTCACTTTCTTTTCTCTCTCTTGAAAGCAGTTGAATCTAAGCTGACGCCATGGAGAAAGGGAGGTGGAGTTCTGAAGATGCTCCCAGAGCCTCCATGCCTGACGAACTGTCTCATCCTAAGTTTTCGGAATGGAAATTTAAGCTCTTTCGGGTCAAGTCCATGGAGAAGGCCCCTCTGTCTAATGAAACACCGGTGGAAAAGGAAAACCAGCTTGAGGTGGAGATGGCAGGCTCTCCGGGCAGTGTTATGAAGCTCTGTTTTGGAGGGAAGAGTAAGGAAAACGTGGAGAGCACTCGAGGGAGAGTGGACCTTAAGCTGCAGGAGATTGATACACATATGAATCTTCTCAAGTGAGTCTAATAATAATATTGAGTGATTTATGAATTCTGAATGTTCAGTTGACTTGTGCACACTGTATTTGAAAGTGTATCATTATTAATCAGAGAGTGTCCTTTGCAGAAGCCTGTGTCGTCTTTGTGGCCTCACAATACGGAAGACTAAAGGTCCATCGCATGAAGTCCAGGGAGACTTGGAAGAGTCCAGCCGGTTTTCCTTGCGCAAAATGGGCTGCAAGTTGGTCACCTGGCCGGAGGTGATCTTGAAGGTTTTCAAGGTGGACGTGACAACTGACATGGAGACGGTACATCCGTCTTTGTTTTGTCACAGATGCTGGACTGCTGC
The DNA here is from genome assembly GCA_036326025.1 of Chrosomus eos. Taxonomy (NCBI): domain Eukaryota; kingdom Metazoa; phylum Chordata; class Actinopteri; order Cypriniformes; family Leuciscidae; genus Chrosomus; species Chrosomus eos. The sequence goes on from CM070842.1 coordinate 25,518,562, forward strand.
CATGAGGGGAGGGGGTTTCTGTTCTTTCACTAGGACCCGGATCCCAGACTGGAAGTCCCACAATTCCAACTGCAACCTCTGCTTCCCTAAGAAGAGCTCTTTTCAGCGAATGGGAAGGAAGCGGATCAAACCACTTAAAGGTGCACACAGCCTTCCAAAGAGAATCAAGAGGGATTCCCCAGAAGCTTCAGGTGCCAATAGATTGTGGAGACAGACCACAGAGAATCCTGTGGGATCAGGTGGGAAAGAATGGTTGAAACTATCAGTGCAGAGAGGACAATGGGTAAAGAATATCACACAATGCCAGAGGGACCATCTGAGCGCTAAGCTCATCCCTCCCGAAGTCCCAGCGGACTTGTTACGTGCTGTTACTTGCCAAGTGTGCGATCACCTGCTTTCCGACCCTGTCCAGTCACCGTGCCGGCACCTGTTCTGTCGGGTCTGCATTGTAAGGTACAGTCGAGCTTTGGGCCCGAACTGTCCCACCTGTAGCCAACACCTGAACCCATCCCAGCTGACCAGGCCAGCCAAGTTCTTTCTTGCCACCCTCAGTGCTCTTCCTCTGCTCTGCCCCAGCGAAGGATGCAGCGACTGGGTCCGATTGGACTCCTTTAGGGAACACTGCCTTAATCACTACCATGAAAAAGAGTCCCAGGAAGAACAAATACCTTCAGAGCAGAATCTCAATGGTTACTTGCCAGTCAACAAAGGTGGGCGCCCTAGACAGCACCTGTTGTCGCTGACCCGTCGGGCTCAAAAACACAGGCTGAGAGACTTGAAGAACCAGGTGAAGGTCTTTGCTGAAAAGGAAGAAGGAGGGGATGTGAAGTCTGTCTGTTTGACGCTCTTCCTTCTGGCACTGAGAGCCGGGAATGAACACAAACAAGCAGATGAACTGGAAGCTATGATGCAAGGTAATGCCAAAAAACACGTCACCCACAATATGTGACTGTCAAAGCAGTTGTTGTCAGATAAATACAACTAGAATGAACAGATAATGCATTATTGACTAACTCACATAAGCTTGAGAGCAACCAAGAATAACGTTTTTACAACCTAATATATGGCATCATTTGTTTTGTATAATGAACTAGCCTAATTTTCAATGCCTGACTGCAGTTAATTGTATTCATTTTTCATGGAACAACAGCTTTAACATGTAATTTTACACAATTATGTTCATGTTTAGGCTACTAACTGCAACTAGATATGAAAAATTAAACACATCCACGAGGTTATCTATACAAAAATGTATGAATTCTTTACCTATGTGCCGCACTGTCAATTTTAATAGAATAAACAACAAACTTTACTGAATGTGCGCGCACAAACATACACACACACACACACACACACACACACACACACACACACACACACACTACACACACACACACACACACACACACACACCCCACACACACACACACACACACACACACACACACACACACACACACACACACACAAGTAATATTGTTAAATATTATGACAATTTAAAATAACAGTGAAACATTTTTAAAATATCATTTATTCCAGTGATCAAAGCTGAATTTTCAGCATCATTTCTCCAGTCTTCAGTGTCACATGATCCTTCAGAAATCATTCTAATATAATAAACATTCATTATTATTATCAATGTTGAAAACATTTGTGTATTTTTTTTCTTCAGGATTCTTTGATGAATAGAAAGTAAAAAAGAACAGCTTTTATTGATAGAATATTTTGTAACATTATAAATATCTTTACTGTAAGTTTTGATCAATTTAATTATTTTATTTCCTTCCCCCCAAAAATAGAATAAACATTATTACTGACCCCAAACTTTTGAATGGTAGTGTTTAATGTTCCAAAAGCTTTCTATTTAGATAAGTGTTGTTCTTTTGAACTTTCTATTCATCAAAGAATCCTGAAATAAAAATGTAAATAACTGTTTTCAACATTGGTAATAATGAGAAATGTGTCTTGAGCATCAAATCCTCATATTATAATGATTTCTGAAGGATCATGTGACAGTGAAGACTGGAGTAATGATGCTGTTGATCACAAGAATAAAATACACTACTATATATTCACATAGAAAACGCTATTTAAATTGCAATAATATTTCACAATATTATTTTTTGTTGTATTTTTAATCAAATAAATTCAGCCTTGGTGAGCAGAAGAGATTTCTTTTAAAAACATGAAAAAATCTTACAGATCCAAAACTTTTGACTGGTAGTGTATGTGAAACTCAATACTCAATAACAATTCGTGTAAAGAGCCTGTTAGGATGAAAACAACATCAGTAGCCCTTGTATCTGCAAATGACATAGATACTGTCTAAACTCCCCAGGGGAACAGGGCCCAGCTGGTGCCTGTTTTCATCAGCAGCCAATATCAGTATTTCCAGCCCAGCTGAGTCACCACTCTTCTAACTTAAGCATTAATAATCTCTCTGATCTAGAACAATTAGGACATATTCCATGCTGCAGTTATAATCAGAATTACAGATAGTGTTGCATTCAATTGCTGGTGCTCTGAAATCAGTCCATAATCATACATTCAGGCTCACAGTCTCACTTATTTTGAGTTTATTCAACAGTTCTGTGAATTCAAACTTCTGACTCTATCTCACACAGTTTTGTTTTTCCTCTGTATTCTCTTTCAGGCAGGGGATTTGGTCTGCATCCTGCAGTGTGTTTGGCTATAAGAGTCAACACCTTCCTTAGCTGCAGTCAGTACCACAAGATGTATCGCACTGTGAAGGCCACTAGTGGCCGCCAGATATTCCAGCCCCTGCACACGCTACGTAATGCTGAGAAAGAGCTTCTCCCCGGGTTCCACCAATTTGAATGGCAGCCAGCTTTAAAAAGCGTTTCCAGCTCCTGGGATGTGGGCATCATTGATGGCCTCTCTGGTTGGACAACCTTTGTTGAGGACGTCCCTGCGGATACCATATCCAGACGATTCCGCTACGATGTGGCACTGGTTTCTGCATTAAAAGACCTGGAGGAGGACATAATGGAAGGACTAAAAGAGAGGGGGCTAGATGACAGCATGTGCACCTCTGGCTTTACTGTGGTGGTGAAAGAATCATGTGATGGTATGGGAGATGTCAGCGAGAAGCATGGAAATGGTCCAGCGGTTCCTGAGAAGGCAGTGAGGTTTTCCTTCACGGTCATGTCCATCTCCATCCGAGTTGAGGGTGAGGATGATGGCATCACCATCTTCCAGGAACCAAAGCCAAACTCCGAGCTCTCTTGTAGACCTTTGTGCCTCATGTTTGTGGACGAGTCCGACCACGAGACCCTGACCGCAATCTTGGGACCTGTGGTAGCAGAGCGGAAAGCCATGCTGGAAAGTCGACTTATCATTTCTGTTGGTGGTCTGCTACGCTCATTTAGATTCTTCTTTCGGGGGACAGGCTACGATGAGAAGATGGTCCGTGAAATGGAAGGGCTAGAGGCATCAGGCTCCACTTATGTATGCACACTGTGCGACTCAACCCGAGCTGAAGCCTCTCAAAACATGGTGCTTCATTCCATCACACGTAGCCACGATGAAAACCTTGAGCGCTACGAGATCTGGAGGAAAAATCCTTTCTCAGAGTCCGCTGATGAACTCCGTGACCGGGTCAAAGGGGTTTCCGCAAAGCCGTTCATGGAGACCCAGCCTACTCTGGATGCCCTGCACTGCGACATTGGCAATGCGACTGAATTCTATAAGATCTTTCAGGATGAGATCGGCGAAGTCTACCAGAAGAGCAATCCGAGTCGAGAGGAACGCCGTCGTTGGCGGTCAACCCTGGACAAACAGCTAAGAAACAAACTGAAACTCAAGCCTGTGATGAGGATGAATGGAAACTATGCGCGCCGGCTGATGACACGTGAGGCTGTGGAGGTGGTCTGTGAGTTGATTCCTTCAGAGGAACGACGTGAGGCACTACAGAAACTGATGGAGCTCTACATCCAGATGAAGCCTGTGTGGCGTTCCACCTGTCCCTCCCGAGACTGCCCTGACCAACTCTGTCGATATAGCTACAACTCTCAGCAATTTGCTGACCTCCTTTCCACCACATTTAAGTACCGCTATGATGGAAAGATCACCAACTACCTCCACAAGACTCTGGCCCATGTTCCTGAGATTGTTGAGAGAGACGGGTCTATCGGAGCATGGGCCAGTGAAGGCAATGAGTCTGGGAACAAGCTGTTCAGACGTTTTCGGAAGATGAATGCGAGGCAGTCCAAAACGTTTGAACTTGAAGATGTACTGAAACACCACTGGCTGTACACCTCCAAGTATCTTCAGAAGTTTATGGAGGCTCATAAGAATTCAGCAAAAGCAATGCAAGCCACATTTAACCCAGAAGAGACCCCAGATGAAGTTGATGTGGCTCTTGAAGTTCCAGATTTTTGAGTTTTTCTCTGATTGACTTTCTTTAATGGACCATTTTTCTTGCTAAGGAAAATATTGTTCAGTAATTGTTTTTATTTCTTGAGATGAGATGTAATATCACGTTTAATGGCTTTATTATTCACTTCATTATTTTTTTGAAGCCAGTGCATAAACGTGAGCTAAATTGTTTTATGGCGGAGATAAAATTATATGGGCAGAGCTTTTTTTTATCCCAAGATTTTACAGGCAAATTGTCTGTGTTTTATCTCTTGCTGCTTGTGAAATATGAGGGATTTCATTGTATTGCCAGGTTGTGACAACTTCACGAATTCATCCAGAAGGGTTGTTTATGGAAACTTACGAGGGAGTTGTAAGTCACTGAAATTGTGTTAAAGGAGCCCCGCATTTATAATGGCTGTACTAATACATCACACAGAGGACAAAGACAAAATGAAATTAGAAAACGCAAATTGTCTCCTTTGCAGGAGGTCTAAAGAGAAGGACTATTTTAGCAATGCAGTATTTTGATGGTGCTCACCTGGTCAACACAAATGACTCCCATAGACACTATGCTACAGCATTTGCACATTTATTTAGACCCTACCCTATATTTCTACCTCAGTCTTCAATCCTACAGGTCCCTCAGGACATTTGCACCATGCCATTCACAAAAACACATTTTCAAATATTCTTGAAGATATAGCAGTGTATTTTACTCAATAAAACCTATTGACTATATTGGCAGAATTTCTTTGTGTTGCAGTTCAGAGATATGTGCTCTGTTCATCTCAAACTTGTACCTCAATTTATTAATCATGTTTATCTTATTTTGTTTAATAGTATTAGGTTTAATTCATTGTGTTTATTGTATTCTCTTAAAAAGAGAGGATTTCAGTGATCCACTTTTTACTTCGACTTGAACTGATTGATTTCTTTGTGAAGTGATTTTACTGATTTCTTTGTGTCTTTACTTGATTGATTTCTTTGTCATGTTTTGAATGATGTTGTTGCATTCTTTGATATTATACATTATACAATATTTCTAAATGCTTGAAGTTTTTCTTTGTACTTTGGGTACGTTTTTTAAACCAAAGGTACCTCACATAATTCTATTAAAACCATGATTTAAATAATGTGTGTAAAACTTTACATATCAGTTTAAATTGCTTTATGTGCTTTTTTAAATTTGAAATAAAACACTGCATTGCACTGTTTGTAATTGTACAAAATTTGTGTAGACTTGCACAAGGGCACTGGTGATGTTCTTGTAATGACCTATCGTTATTGTTTTTCTTTCATTGTGCAAGAACATTACAGTGATTGTTTTAATTCATGAACTTATTGACTTTTTCTTAATAACTGAATATAATTGGTTTGTAATAAATGACTTTTTTCTCCAATTCCATCTGGTAAATAAAAACAAATCACCAAAAATTTAATTGAGATTGTAATTTTTGTGTGTGTGTGTCCTTTTGTATGTGGTTGGAGACAAACAGAGTATAAGACTGACATGGATATTCCATTCACATTCAAGAACATACATTATATATATATATATATATATATATATATATATATATATATTATATATATATATATATATATATATATATATATATATATATATATATATATATATATACAGTGGTTAAATTGGGATTTATTAAGTGGGGGTGCTCTCCCTAGGGGGGTCCGGGGGCATGCCCCCCCGGGATTTTTTTTTTTTTGAAAAATAAACCATTAAATAGCACTTTCTGGAGAGTTTTGTGCAAAGAAATGGAGAAATTGAGTATTACATGATATGTGAAAAACTGCAAGGTTAAGAGCATTTACTTTGCAACAGGTATTAGGACATTTAGCATTTACATTACTGTTAATCAGTCATCACTTGATTACACGTTGTATTACCTTGTTATGATATAGTGACCCATACAATGTGCTAAACATAATGTGCCACATGGAGAGACAGTGCAGCATATGACAGTAGCAACAGCTGAGAAGATTTGGGTCTGTGGTGACCAGGTCCACCTCATACAAACTTCCTTCTCCCATTCTCTCTCTTTACTACGACAACACACACACACACACACATACACACACACATAAAAAGGCAAAGTTTTGATTTCTGGCTCCAGTGGTTGCCTCATTACACAACCCACGTAAAGTTGATAATTCCGCGAATAACTGCAATTGCAGATTTCGAACAGAGATGGCGAAAACTGCGGACTGCAGCTTTAAGATATAAAAATGATGATAACACTGGTTAGTTTTATAATCAACATTTGAATATATTTGTGTTTTACCTTTGTAATTTAATTTTGATTTTACATTTAATTTCATACACATTCTTAAAAACAGTACAGAGAACACACATCTATAACTCATCACTCATCTATAACTTCATTACTTCCCACAATGGCTGGTATGCAAACACCTCAGTATTAGTCTGCCTTTTCTTACACGCCAGGTGCTCTGTAACTTTAACATTAATAGAATGTTGATATGATATCAATTAAATCATCTGGTAAGTCTGCTGAGTACATTACTGTAAAGTCTGCTGCCAACTAGGGATGAGATCATTGCCGGTGTAACGGTAAAAATTATGTTAATTATTACAGAGAAATTAATGTAATTCTTAGTATTGTTTTTTGTATGCTGGTGGCTATAATATTTAGTACTGGTAAATAATTTTCATAGTAAGTCAGATGCTTATTATTGTGCATTATTATTTGTTTATATTTTAGAACCACAACCAACTTCACATGTAACCTCAAATACAACTTCATAGTTGACTTCACGTTGGAGTTGTAAATAAATCTTCCTGGATCTCAGCCAGACATATCTGGTTCAAGTTCTTTCACAGTGTTTCAGACCGTTTTCAATAGTTTTTACAAGCATATTGCCTATATTTTTGTAATATATTAAGCACTGTTACACTTTTTGAAACTAGTTCAGCTTGTGTAGGCCTGTCACTGACAGGCTGTCAGTGCTTTCTGAACATATTGAACACACTTTTAAAAATACCGCAATAATACCGAACACTGTGATAATTTTGATCATTTTCATACTGTCCCATCTCTACTGCCAACATGTTACAGAGCTAGTCATGCTAAAAATGTCTGGAATATCACCCCACCTTTTGAAGAAGTAAGTCAGTTTCCTCTTCTTGGGTGGATATGCTCCACTCATTTCAATTTATCTCTGAAAGTTGGAGAATAAATGGTTGATTTAATTTTCATAAACCACAGAGCTTGGTAGCTAAAAGTAACTTAGGTCTAGCAAGTCTTATATTTCTGTAATTCACACAGATCAAATACAAATATGCTGACTGAATAGATTGCTAGTTTATTTTAAGTAGCCAGCTAACGTTAAATTAGCAGTTCTCTTGGCAGTTTGCTGATAATCCGGTATCTGAAGTAAAATGCTCAAAACATCTCCTGAGAAAAATCACATGGTCAACCTAGTCCTGGTTATTTAATTTTGATTTAGTCTTATTTTCCTTACCTTGTCATTCAAGGCCAGGGCACTTTTTTGACATTTCTGGAACATCCACATGCCGCGCAACCACGGTCTCCCAGGAACATTCATTATTGCTGCGTACATTTATCCGTGTCAGATGCGCATGCGCGAGCGGTGCGCGATCATGGTCGACTGACAACGAGATCAGCAGCTGAACAAAATTACAGCCGTGTTCCGATTGTTCTCATCTCAGCTCCGCCGAGACAAAATAGACATGCCATTTCAAAAATCTTTCATTTATTGTCAGAAATATGTTTTCAAAAGCATCACTTTCATCAAATTGTATGTGACATAATTTCTAGTAGTCAACTGACTGCAAACGAGCAGGCTTATGTGCCGGGGCTGAGCCCCGGAGAGCCCCGGCCCAATTTAACCACTGTATATATATATATATATATATATATATATATATATATATATATATATATATATATATATATGCATTATATATTATATATATGTTCTTGAATGTGAATGTGTATATATAAATACACACACACATTAGATAAGTCAAGAACATGTATGTGTGTGTGTGTGTGTAATATATATATATATATATATATATATATATATATATATATATATATATATATATATATATATATATATATATATATATACACCCACACACACACACACACGTTATTGACTTATCTAATGTGTTTGCATAATATGTGCATTTATTATAATTATATGCATAACAGGAGGTTAAAATATCTTTAAATAATTATCTTTATTAAAGCAGAAAATCATACACTACAATCTTTCCTCCACATTTAAAAAAGCAACAAATCATCAGCTTAGTAATAATAAACAAGACTTGTAAAAAAAATTCATTTAATACTGCCATAAGCATTTTCATTGATTTAACCATTAATTTCTGTTGTTTTTATCAGTATGAAAAATACACGTCTATATAAAAATCAATTAATATTCTTAAAATGAACAACAAAATAAACTTCAACAACAATGAAAAATGATATTATTTCATGATATATAACAGAACAGAACAACAACAATTCAGTCAAAAAGTCTTCGCAGAAAGTTCTTCTTAGCTGGGGTCATTTTCAGTGAGACTGGAGCCTTGCGATGGGTCATCTTCATTGGGACTCTCTTCAATGGCAAAATCTGGCGTGGTGGAGTCATCTCCTGCTTGGGCAGGCCTCCGTGATCCAGGCAGAAATACTTGCTATTGCCTTGAGAGAGGCGAACCAAAAGGCTTTCAGGGAGCTCCATGCACTGGGCGTGGACCCAATGTCCACCTTCACCCCTGGAGCAGTAGATCATGGCAGGTCGGGTGAGCTCAGTAGAGTAGTAGGGCTCCCAGATGTTGGGGTCCACTTGACAGGAGAGGCAGCACTTGATCCAATAGCCTGTCTGAGATTCATCCTCCTCATCTTCCTCATTGTAGGTGGCGCCCTCTCCATCGCTGCTATACTCCAGCTCGTGAGGCTCTCGGCCAAAGTAGAGCTCCTCGGAGTCTTCCAAAGGTGCAGAGTCCTCAAAGTCAGTGGACTCCTGGCTGCATCCCTGAGTTGATGCTTCTCCTTCTTGTTCCTTCTGGAAGTTTACCTGGTAGAAATGGTAGGCATCTGGCGGGGTTGGGTTTCCTTCTGATGGGACTGCAAACAAGGCACTTCCTTTGCCCAGGCTGCCACCAAACCAAGTACGGCTGTGGCTTATTTCGCTGGTCCACTGCGGAGGTTCGCGTGGCTCCATGTGGACTCCGACATCATCCAGGCCAATGTAGGTGCACTCCATGCGCTTTTGAGTCTCAGACTGGTACCCGCCGAAAATAATGTACTCATGATAGCCAACAGGAGAGGTTATGGCACTGGTGATGGACAGACCTTCTTGAAGAACATTACAGGTGATGACAGGGCTTCCTAGGAGAAGCTCCACACGTAGGCGGATCAAACGAGGGGGTCGGCAATCGGAGCTGAGGATGTGACCACCCAGGAAGTAGACACAGTCCTCTCTCGCTAGAGCTACGTGAAATGACTGGCCATCTGTGAGCTCGAGGAGGGTGTGGGCTGAACTGCAACCAAACTCTAGGTCAATAAGAAAGACTTGAGGTGGACAGTCCACCACACTGTTCCAGTTCTCCGTGGTCCTTTCAGTGGGGGGCATATAGGACCTGCCGCCAAACAAAACGCAGGCGGTCTTCCCTCGGCTATGAATCACGCTGAGGGTGTGGCCGTATCGAGCGCTAGGGACGTCTCCAACCAGCTCTTTTTCTTGACATTGCAATGTGACTTTACGATTACATCCTCTACTGTCTACACTCAACATGTAGAGACTTGAAGACAGTTCGTTGTTGGGAGTTCGACCACCATGAATGAGGTAACATTCAGGGCTGCCATCACGAGGCTCAAAATGAGCTACCGCAGGACATCGGAGGGGAGGGAGATAACAGGAGTTGTTTGAAAATGAAATGGCCCGCAGCTTAAGTTGTCCGTTTTTTATGCGGACACCAAATACACCGGTTGGACATGAGCGTTTTGGCCAGCCCTTTTGACCAAAGAGGTAAACATCACCCTCCAGCTCTAGTAAGGAGAAGCCTGGTTGCACAAGGCCAGCACAGTTCACAGCAGTTATAGGCTCTAAGGACATCTTTTTGCAGTGATCTGTGAAAGAAATATAATAAAAAAACAACAACATTATTTTTATTGATAAATAAAATATTATATAATAAATTCAGGTCAATTGCACAGATCGTAAGGATGAATTCTGAATAGCATACCAGTATAATACTCCTCCTAGTAAGACTCTTACTAACAGGAGGAGTATTACTGGTATGCTAATCAGAATTCATAAGAGTACATGCAATTTTTTAACTTGAAGTATGAAAAAAATGCGGAACCATATAACTCTTTCCCTGTTTCCAAAACAACACAGAAACATTCCCACAGGAAACAAGTTGTAGTTTTCCTTGATACAGTTTTTCTTAGAGAATCCCATTAAGCTTGCTGTAAAACGACTACATTACCCAGCATCCAATGCGAAACTGGCGGTTCTCGTTCTACATTTAAACGGTACGTCTGAGATATTTTTATATAAGCTTTCCTCTCTCCTTTTATCTTACTGTCTTCTAACAGCTATCAGCGTTTTTCATTTTTACACTTTTTAGATTCGTTTTAATGTCTTTAGGTAACCCAATTAGAGATTTATTTATAAAGTAAGCAAGTTAGCAAGCGCTGGCTGTCAACACTAACGTTAGTGATAACTTACACTACAACAAGTTGAAGATAACAATATTTTAAATCACGACAAACTTTAATAATATTATAAAAACCCGTCATTAACTTAAGTGCTTATTTTAATTATATTCTATAGCCTATGGCACCAGAATACCACATTCTAAATACTCCATATCTCTAGTCTTAAAAATAGTCATCCTAATGATATGTATATTTCTTACCTCCTGGTCAATGTACTCCGAAATCTGGGAGCTGTTTGGTGCTGCTAACTTTTATTTGAGATATTAAAGCAAATGGTTTAGTGACAGTGGCAGAGGTTCAGTGTTTGTGAAGGTTGACTGGCTCATCTTGAGGTTAACTGCCTGTAACTGCTGCTAACAACAGGTGTCTGAACACAACTCGCACAAGTTTGAATGAAAACAAGCACAAACTCAGTGTATTATTGGCTTGTGTATTAATATGGACTTAATGTTTGTGTTTTGCAGTTCAGTTGATGATTCATTCACTTGGCAATTTGCAAATCAGCTGAGTTTCGTAAGTATGGATCTCCCAGATGTAACTTTCATCTTCCAAAATGTACACTTACCATGGTGACAGTATGTAGCATGATTTGCACTTGTTATAATATTAATAATAATAATTTAATTGCATTTTGCTCACTTATAACTCACATGTTTAACAATAAATCAAACATAGTTAAGTTATAACTCACATGTAACTCATATAAACATCGAATTCCGGTAAAACTTTACAATACGTATGCAATAATATGCATTAATTCATGCTTAACCAATGCACAGATAATCACGTGTTAATGAATTACTCATGAAGAACTAAACCATTTATTATTGATTCATTCATTCATTCATTCATTCATTCATTCATATTTTTTTATTTAATTCTTTTGAAAAAGAAATGAAAAGGAGCAGAAAGAAAATTAACTTATAATATCTGCCCCTTATCAACATAAATCAAATTTCAGTTCCAAAGAGGTACACTTACAACACACGTCTACTTTGCAGCACCTATGCAAAGTCATAAATCATTTGATTTATGACTTTGCATAGGTGCTGCAAAGTAGACTTTGCACCTATGCAAAGTCATAAATCAAATATCACATTTTCCTACTAAACAGATGCATAATATTTTTCTATTAGTAATGCTTTTAGACTCTTCTTAAAAACAAAAAATGATGTTGAAGTTTTAATTTCACTATTTAGATTGTTCCACAGACTGACACACTGCACATCTTTCCTTTAATTTTGTTCTAAACTCGGGTTTCTGAAAGACTTCAGTTCCTCTTAAATTAAATTTACTAACTCTCTTGATGAATCTATTTTGCAATTTTTCAGGTAATGTTTTCAAATGAGCTTTATACATTATTTTTAGAAGGCTATATTCCAATAAGTCATTGAATTTTAAAGTTTTTAACTGTATAAATATTGGATTTGTGTGGGCCCTATATTCGCTTCCATTTACAATGTGAATGGCACGTTTTTGTAATTTAAAAACAGGTTCTATATAAGTCACTTCCCCATGCCTCAATGCAATAGGTCAGATGTGGAACAATCAATGAATTATATAACAAAATTAAGGCACATTTATTAACAGATTCTTTTACTTTATGTAACACAGCTATAATTTGGGATACCCTAGATTTAACATGGTCAATATGGAATTTCCATGTCAACTGTTCATCGATCACAACACCTAAAAACTTAAATTCATGAGTCCTTTCAATCTGTACTGTACTGACTCCTTGTACTGACAATGCTGCATCTAAATCCACATTTATACAACTAAAAATCATAAATTTTGTCTTACTGATATTTAAAGACAGTCTATTGGCGTTAAACCATCTTATAATTTTCCCAAACTCATACTCTACAACTTGTAATACCTCATTTATATTTTTTGCCAGCATAAAAAAAGTAAAACAACCGCAAACAAAATACATTTTAGTAACTTAGAAACATTTACTATATCATTCACATAAAAAATAAAAAGTACTGGACCTAGTACCGATCCCTGGGTACACCACAATTTATTGGGCAATTTCTTGATTTTATGCTATTGATTTCAACAAACTGCTCTCTGTCTTTTAAATAACTTTTGACCCACTGATGAGCTATACCTCTTATACCTTATTTATATAATTTAATCAATAATATTTTGTGGTCTAAAGTGTCGAACGCTTTTTGCAAGTCCACGAAGACACTTACAGTAACATATTTCTTATCCATAGCATTGGTTATTTCTTCTACCAGTTCCAAAATTGCTGTTGCAGTTGAATGATTTGAGCGAAATCCATATTGACTATTTGTTAACAATTTGTTTTTATCCAATTTTTTTTTGATCTATTCACAAATATTTTTCCTAAGATTTTAGATAACTGTGGTACGTAACAGAGATATGGGTCTATAATTCGAAACAACATTTTTATTTCCTTTTTTAAAAAGTGGAACCACTTTGGCTATCTTCATACTGTGTCTAGATCGGGCAAAGACAATAGAACCCGTTAAAAAAGTGATTTTACACTGGATGTGGTGCGACACAACACAACAAAACCCCCACAGTAAACTGATGCCACATTCGGTTTCTGACGTACTACAAGCTGTTGCTCTACTTCTGTTACGAAGGACAAATGGATTTGCAATGGTGACGTCCAGTGTAGTAGACAGCGGTTGTGGCATGAGGTCCAGTTTAATCCAGTTTAATCATGGTGTAACAGCGGTCAGTAGTTCAGATTCTTGTGTGCTGCCCAACTTACCCATCCTTCAAACACATTCTGTGATATTACATTCACTGTGCAACTGCCCTACAGACCCTTAGAGGGGATGTCATAACCCATAACCATAATGGCATATTACTTTACAATTAGTTAATACTCATGTGCCAAATTAGCAATTTGCAAATCATTAGCTATTGATTAATTAAAGCAGACAACTGGAAGTTGAAGTACATAGCTTTGACCAATTTAGGTAATTAACGCATTCATTTACACTGTTAGTTAAAGGGGTGATGAACTGAGAAATCAAATTTTCCTTGAGCTTTTGACATCTGAGAGGTCATCATATTATAAGAAAATCCTGTAATTTTCAGAACTAAAAACGTCCTTGTTAGTCCAATAAATGCTTTTATTGACACCAGCCTCAGCAAACGACTCGTTTTTCAAAGTGGAGAACTATGACATCAAAGAGGATAAAACACCACCCCTGCAGAAGAAGATCAACGCCTACTTCAACACGGCCGGTTTAGCCCCGCCCACCGATTCGCGCATTACACGCATAGCTAAATAACATAGGCCTACCTCGTGATGACAAACCGGATCGAGCTACCGAGCAATACAAAATATTGTGCAGTGCCTGGTTTGTGGAAGAAGACAGTCGCTGCATAAGCTTCCTCTGGAGTCCAATAGGAGTGCATGGATAAACTTTATTTTTAATGACGTCCCACTCCAGCTGATGAGGTAAAACATTGTCCGTCTGTTCGCTTCATTTCACTGAGGATTGTTTTGTAAACAAGACTGGATTTGCAGACCGATTAAGAGTAAAGAACGGTGCTGTGCTGTCTATATTGGATCTGACAGGAATGGTGAAACACACGGACTCTGGGTCGAACATGTATGGGTGAATCATTCCGGTTGCCATTTTACAACATTGGACGTTTTCAAAACAATTTCCCCCAAGTGCATCGACGGGTGAGTTGAAACTCATTATAATATGCAAAACTGTTATCCACTCACAGCAGTGGGCGTTTACTTCCAAGTCTTCAATGCGAGACGCCCATAAAAACCGAGCGTTTTTCAGCTAGGCTCAAAACTAGGGTACAAAATAGCCTATTACTTATTCATTTTGATGTTTTTGAATGCAAAAACCAAGCGAACGTCATAAGTTTACCTCAGACAACAATATAATAAGATTTAAAAAGCCAGTTCATGACCCCTTTAAAGGTAGAGTAGGCAATTGTGGAGAGGTTAGCAATAGCAAGTTAGCTTTGAAAGCATGAGATCCCACCCTCCCTTCAGCGCTTCTCCAAAGCCACGCATCCTTCAAAACACATGAACGCACAGCAGTTTGTGCAAAGCGTCACAAGAGACGGCGTTAAATTACCTCTCAAAGCACATAACATTACAAAAATAATGAACATAAACAACTAACATAGCTCTTACTTGCACAACCTGACTGCTACAGATTAATTTCCCCGTTGATTATTGCGTGTTCACATAGAAACGCATAAATCTGAGTTTGAAGGCGTGAACAACTCTGGGTAGAACGTAATTACGGTTTGGACATGGTAAGAACGCTGCATAAGCTTGTTGTTTTGGTTTAGGACCGAATGCAATGATTGGATGAACTTTTTTGATCCTGAGACTTCCACAGAAGATATATGTACGTTTTAATATTTAGAACACTTCTGTTATTGATTGCTATCAGGATGTGAAGAGAGTTTAAACCAGTATAACAAAAAGTGTTTATAAAACAAATTGCCTACCCTACCTTTAATTCTATATGTTAAGAGGTCCTTGTCCTGATAAACACTGAAGACCCCTGTGTTAAGTAATTATTACATGATGACGCATTTAGTCAAAAGCCATTCATATATTACTTAATCTATCAATAGACTCTTTATTAGTTGCTCATTTTTAGTTTAGTTTATTAGTTTAGTTCCTCATGAGTCATACATTAACGTGTGATTATCTGTGCATTAGTTAAGCATGAACTCGAATTGTAAAGTGTCCAAATATCTTTTACTGGCTGAGATTTCGTCACGTTGCACAGATTTTCCTGTTCCATCACAGATTGCGGGTTCTTTTATGACCCGCATTCGACACCAAAATCACACTCTTCATAATTGCATCTGTGACAGTGTAGCCCGTCTCTATGTAATGTGCTGTTAAAATAGTCTCCTCTGTGTATCTGAGTGGTCTGTGTGCAATCAGGTTCAGTGAGGAGCAGAATGATTCACTCTCATTACACCAAATACAGAATGCGTGAGTCACACATCACATTTTGGCAGGAGGGGTAGCTCGGATTTGTAAAAATACTCCTTATTTCCCGCAGGCTTATATTTGCATTAACTGTTTCTGCTTGGCGGCTCTTTAAAGGAATGAAAGAAATTAGGCGACTGGTGTTGAAAGAAAGAGAGAGAGAGGGAGAAGAAGGGAACAGCTGTGCCGGTCTCATTAGCATAATGTTTTTGTGTTTCAGGGGGCTGTGCTCGTTTGCGCAAGCCCTCGTGCAGTTGCGTGTTTGTTTTGGAGGCCGAGAAATGTGTGTGTGTTTGTGTGCAAGAGTGCGAAAACAAAGACCCGGAACCACGAGTGCCTGGAAGAACAGTGAAAAACACAAACAGCGGAGCACCTGTGTCTGAAGAGCAGGGCCATGAAGAGGAGGCAGAGCGACTCCCCTGAGGCGCAACACACACAGAAAGAATTCCTCCGGTGTCTCCAAGCGCATAGGAGAGCTTTATTCTCCCGCTCAAGTGCACTTACATGCCGGTGTTCACACTTACAGACGCTGTAAAAGAAACCTGTTGAGTCCTGTAGCGGATTTGCATACGGCGCAGGCAAATAAATGCTGTTGTTTGCCAGCTTTGTCACAAAGAGAAGGAAGGGAGACTGAAACGCAACACAACACAACAAAACTACAATGCTTGTATTATAATGAACGAAGATATCACTTTCAGATTATAATATAGCATGTAGTTTCTTGTGTTTGGTGTTCGATTCATTTTAAAGAATCAATTTGTTCAAATCATTAAAAGCAGGGCAGGTTAATTTGTTCCAGAAACATTTTTTTGTTATGCTGGTTGAAAGTCTCTTCACATCCTGATAGCAATAACTAAGTTAAGTGGTCTAAATGTATTTATATGTTTATATATATCGTCTGTGGAAGGCGTAAGACCACAAAATGCTCGTCCAATCATTGAATTTGGTCCGAATGCAATGATTTGATATCAGACATCCAACCATGCAAAAACGAATGTCCAGGAGATGGCTCAATCTAGCATTCATTTATATTTATTTCAGTTTTAGTAGATACTCTGATCTAAGTACTTCAACTTAAACCTGTTTTATGTCGAATGCAACCTTTCTGGTTTTTGTTTTGTACGATTATTTTATCTAATATTTATCTTTTAGCTTTATTTCAATAAAAATAAACAATTTAGTTTTAGTTACCAAATACAACATTGGTATATTGTATTATTCTTTAAAAACAGTATGCATGCAATGATATACACATTTTAACCTTTTATTAGGTGAATATAAAATTAAGCTGATAAATGGAAGATCTAATTAAATGTAGTAAATTGTGGTATACAGGACTTGCAGACTTCCTATACTGCACTTTTTAGCACATCTGGGTATTCCATATGTGCAGTACTAAGAGTCTATGGGCCAGATTTACTAAACAGGGCAAATTAGCGTGAGAGCACAAATCCAAAACAGCGCCGATGGGATGTGGAAAGTTCTGCGAGTGATCTACTAATGAGATCAGTTCCATAATAACCAACGCAATCTACCAGTTAGCATCTGGTTTAAGACGTGCTTTTTTTGGAAGGTAAATAATGGCCAGTAAATTGATGAGCGCAAATCATCTTGCGTGATTCATTTAAATACTCTCCTCCCATGAATTTTGCACCTGAAAGAGAAACTCCTATAGGTCAGCTGCAAAAATAACACGCGTTTTCAGCGCTAATTTTTCACTGCTTGTCTTTAATAAATCCTGACAGTTGTTTTTTAACGGCAAAAGAGGATTTGAGCTGGCACAAGCTGTTGGTAAATTTGGCTCTATATACTGTAAATTTCAGAAATAGTATGGATGTATTCCAAGAGAGAAGGAAGAGGTGGACCAGCAGTGCAGCTGACGCCTGAAGCCCTGCATGGACTTGCGCTGTATTATTGATAGAGGAGAGTAATTAGACTCTAGTGTAGCACCTGTTTCTGTCCCTGCTAATGTTGCGCCACCTGAAGAAGGCTCTCCCTGGGGCATGTTCGTGATGAATGACACAGCGACAGCTCATAGTTTCTGACGATCATCACGCCATTCTTCATTATATTTTAATGTCACGGCAATCACTGCCCGCCCCCCTCCCCAGCCGTCATTGATTGTAATTAAGCTGAACTTCAAAATGATAATTTTATTCCAATCAGGGCTAATGCAGCTATAATGCATATCGCCGATGATAAGTGACCTGTAAAAAAGTGCAGCTTAGCAGAATCCCTTCATCATTCTTTTTCTCAGGTTTTTATACCAATACTTCTCATTTGGCTTGGTACAGGCTCTCTGGTTTTCTTCAAGGTTTGCATGGTGTAAACAAACATCTCTTTCTCTGTTTCTTTCTGTATGTCTTCTCAATGTGGATAGGTTTGACAGGATGCCAGGTTTAGTTGATGGCTCAGTTCTGGACAACCATGATCAAGCCATGACTGAAGCTCTGGAGCAGTTCTGCAACTCCTCGGAGCAAACGTATGAGCAGTTCCTGTCCACCTTCACGAACCTGACCCCAGGTGAGCATACTGAACGCCACATACATCTTCTTTCCTCGGATACGTCCGTAAATCCTTCGCCTGTGGGCTTCAATGTCGTTTCCCATTGCAGAGAACGTGAGGGATCCGCGTTTGACTGCTCCTAGAGGACATGGAGACAGAGAGATGGACAGCAGCCAAGAGCGACAAAGAGAGGATGGAGTGACAGAGATGGAGGAGAGCGTACACCGAAGGATGGGACAGGCGAATCGCTGCTCACCGACTGCTGATCAGGAAGAGGTCACCGCCTTATAGATTCAAACCGCTCGAACCGTCAGTCTTTACAGGGAGAGGTTTAGGCAGACCTCTCCTCTTCAGTCAAAGTTTAAAAAAAATAATTAAGTCTTTAACTAACGAACACAGACACACACACACACAGGTCTTTCACTGTCCGCACTGTTTCTGAATATCCTGAAACGCCTCGATTGCAGTCTTGAGTTTTCTTCCAGGAACGAACGCCCAAGGCATATTCAAAAAAAAGGCCTAGTTGAGTTGCGCTAGTAGTGTGTTGACTTTTCAGAAAGACCCTCAAAGTGGTTGACCAATCACTGAACACTGGTCCAGCTGGCTAATCAGAGCACATTACACTTTTTGGAAGGAGGGGCTTCATAGACATTGAACAGGGTACCATTCACATTTTCCTTAGAATGCAACCACATATCAGCACATTAAAATTAATTCAGTGACCATATAGCAATGCTCTGGCAACAATGCAAAATAACCTATGAGCACCAGTCATATTTTTTATCAGAATGCAATGGCCTAACAATGACATATCAACAGGATACAATCTATTAGCAATCTAACAGAATCTATTAGCAATCATATAGCAACGCTCTGGCAACCATAAAAAAAAACATAGAGTTATGATGATTTTTCTATGCTTAAGCGCCACTCATATTTTTACAGCCTAGCAACAACATAGCAGCCTCATATAAATGTTTAAATCAAATCAAAACCTCTTAGCAATAGCAATGCTCTGGCCTCCATGCATAACAACCTTGCGTTATGCTGGTGATTTTGTCACGCTCATTTTTCTTCTGGATGCAACTACCAAGCAACCACATATCAACATGTTTAATTTCACTCAGAAATTATTATAGCAACAATCTGGCTTTCTTGAGAATGCAACCACTAGAAATTCACCCACAACCCTACTGTAAACACACTGAAAATAGCTTAAAACCTCTTAGCAACCAAGTTAGCATTGTAGCTGTGGGCAGCCATTGGCATTTTTCCCTCTCTTTTTGGTGTATATCTTCCTCAAGGCTTTTGGAATTCTCCTCTCAGTGTATTGAATGGCTTCATTTCAATGTGTGTTTTGCTTATCGGTCTGTCTCTCTCTCTCTCTGTGTGTGTGTGTGTGTGTGTGTGTGTGTGTGTGTGTGTGTGTGTGTGTGTGTGTGTGTGTGTGTGGTGTGTGTGTGTGTGTGTGTGTGTGTGTGTGTGTGTGTGTGTGTGTGTGTGTGTGTGTGTGTGTGTGTGTGTGTGTGTGTGAACGGTGCTTAAGACTCCCGCCTGCCTTGCGTATTGATCTCAGTGGGGCTCTGGCGAGCCACAGCACCAGTTACTGTCAATAACGCAAAGCACATCAGCCAACATCCCAGGCCAGTCAATGCTAAAAAAGAAGCCTCTGCATTATTTAGCTCTCCGCCACAAGGAGAGAAAAAGAGCCGTATTGATTATAATGTTGTTTTGATTGTAATCACACCGATTCTCATAGCTGCTGTCATTTCAGAACATCATTAAAGGAAATGAGATAGTGAGTTTATGAGTTTGTGTGCTTGTATAGGTGCTGTTGGATGGCGGTTGTGTTGGAGGAAGACTGGGCGGCCCATTAAGCTCTGCTCCAGACAGACCTGTGAAGGTAAACGGTCAGAACATTCAAAACCAAAACCTAACAAGCTACTTACCGAGACCGTATTTCTGTTGAAAGCAACATAATTCTGGCTTTGAAGAACACTTATTTTGCATATATTCTAAGGCAGCATTGCATATCTTCCACAGAGAATGCAATCCCAGAATTCAATATGATGTGTTAAGTGAAAATTCATGCAAGATGCCTATAAACAGGCTGTTATTTCATTCAGTACTATTTTACTTAATGTTTGTGTGTATATAAGCTCATTAGATTATGATTAAGATAACACTTACATTAAATTATTAAAATAAAGTCAAAAGTTCAATATAATAAAAAAACAATTTTACTTAAAGGCGGGGTATGTGATTTGGAAAACGACCAGCAATCACTTGAGTCAATACTTCAAATAAAACGACTATTTTATTTTATATATTTTTGTGCTAAGAATGTTTAAGCTAATTTGAGTATGCTAAGCTAATGATAACGTTAAAGTGTTTGAAATAGTCAAAAATTAAATTGAGTAAAAATAACTTTTAGCCTATATAATATCTGTTTGCTATGCGTTTTTAAGATCATTAGAGTATGCTAAGCTAATGTTAACTTTAAACTCTTGTTAGAATCAATTGAATCAAGACTTTAATCTAAATTAAAAGGACCATTTTACATATTATTTATCTGTACTGTGCCTTTTTAAGATCATCAACGTATGCTAAGCTAACCTGTTAACACTGAACTGTTGTCATAGCTTAGCATTGCTACTATCAACCTTTATTGGAAACAATTGTTAGCCAAAACAGTTTAATAAATCAGTTTAATAAAAATTGACTATTTTACCTAATAGGTGTGTGCTAGGCCTATGTTTATGCTTATTAGAGTGATGTGATGTTAGCTTAGCAATATGTAAATGTCAAACTCTATTTAAGTTAGTTGTGAATGAACTTTTCTGTGTGAAGGGCACCCGTTTGTGTGAAGCTAATAATCAATTCTAAAATAACTTTGTAAAAATGTATATTTAATGACTGTTTTCTCTTTTTTCTTTCCTTGGCAGTTTGATAATTACCTGGGAGATTCGGAGGACGAAGAGGAAAATGTTGACGCCACAGGTGTTTATTTTTTCGAAAAAACATTTAAATACATGTCACTTTACACGGAGTCAGTTTAGATTAGCTAGATTACAGTGGCCTAGATGCACATTTGAGTCTTTATTCACGTTTTTACACTTTTTTTCTAATGTAAAGCACATCGGTGTGAATTCTTGTCATCTTTTTCATATTTCACAACAGCTTCAAATGGAATTGGATCCATCACAAATTCACATAATATTCACATAATATACATCGACATGTTGGCATCACCTGTATGGGTGTATTTTAAGTGCTCGCATAAATATTCTTTTCATGTGCATATGTAAGGATTGCATGGTCTCACCTTACCTTTAATAGGGTTTAGTGGATATCATGCGCATGCTATGTTTTGTAATTAGAGCTGTCATACAGCTTGATTTAAATATATTACCATTTATTACACATATTCAATGCATGCAAATTCGAAACCGCTCCCTCATCATTAGAGTCGGGGGCAAGCGCTCGCTTGGTGAGGCTTAGCGCTCGCTGTGCAGGCTTGTATTGAGTCGCTCTTTTCTTGAGTGCCAGAGAGGCTCATTTAAACTCCAATGACCAGTTTAATACAAAAATAAATAAAATAGTTGGAGGAAAGAAAGCCTCTTTTGATTGGAGAGGCTTACATTTCATAGGAGGGCTTCCGTGTTTTTTGTTGAGCTTGTCTGTGATCAGTGTGTGTTAACGCAGAGGAAAGGGTATATGTAAAAGTCATTAGGTGGCGTGTTTATAATGAGAGTCATATCCACTGAATAACAAAAAGATACATGCTGAACTTCACCTTAATTAGCATGAATAATCATGCCCTTGCTTGCTGGGCTTTGAAAAAAGAAAATAGCATTTACTGGAAGTCGGCAGGTCGCCTGTACTGTTGGTTGTAGTGGGCGTTTGGTGTTCTGCATAACTGGCCATAGCTTTGTAAAATTTGGCTGTAAAATACTTTTTTTTTTTTTATATGAATTTTGTCGCTGAAAATTAAGATTAATACTTTCCAGTCATTTTATTGCTGCAAGTTTGCCAACTGAACTAAAATGATGGAAAAGCTAAAAACTGGTAACCAAAAAAAAAGGTAATTGGCAAAAAATATATGATTGAATGATATGATTGTATCATAAAATCATGAATTACAGAGAAAATTATTTCAGTTTCATATTCATTAATGACATTTAATGCCTTTTATGAGTAAATCATTTGAATCATGAATAATTTTGTTTAACGCTGATGATTTATTCAAGAACAAAACAACTGATGTCTTTATGAGTGAATCATTAAATCAATCAGTCAACCGAATAGATTTTTCAAAAATGCTGTTACATTCAGGATCAAAACAAGTGGCTGTCTTTATAAGTGAATCATGAATCATTTAGTCAACCAATTGATTTTTTCAAAAATGCTGTTTCATTCAGGATCAAAACAAGTGACATCTTTATGAGAGAATCATTGACCCATACACTCAAACAAATGGATTCAGTCAAAAACACTCATTCATTTAAGAAGAAAAGATGACTATAGTGTGTTGGGTTACACTTTATTTTAAGGTGTCTTGTTGCAGGGTAATTATGCATTTAAGTACTGAGTAATATTAACTACATGTACTTACCATATGTTAGGGGTTGTAACACTAAAATAAAGTGTTTCTGTGTGTTGCTCAGAAATGTGCAACGAGAAAAATTTGTGGCGTTACAAGGTATGAAATGTGAATATATAATGCATACATAAAAAATAAAAATAGTAACAAAATAAAATTTATTCCCCATTAAAAGTAACTAAACCCAACTGCAAAATTAAAGACAATAGAAAACTATAATAACCTTAAAGGGGGGTGAAATACTCAGTTTCACTCAATCTCATGTTAATCTTGAGTACCTATAGAGTAGTATTGCATCCTTCATATCTCCAAAAAGTCTTTAGTTTTATTATATTTATAAAAGAAAGATAGGCTGTACCGAGTCTTTCCGGAAAAACCCGAGCGGGTGGAGGCGTGCCGTGTGGGCGGGAGCGCGCAAAGCTTTTGCGTGAGTTGTAAACAGACAGACTCGTGGTTTATGAGGACATGATTTAGTTTTACAATAAACAAACTGACACCTACATTAGCCTGCTAAACAACTGTATTTAAACACACGAACACACACCATACATCGTATGCTCCATCGATACATTAACTGTACGTGATCATGTTGTTTACTTGCTGTGCTTAGCTTACACGCCGATATTTAACAACACACAGACATTTGAAGCAGTTTTACTCACCGCCTGCGGTTCCGTGAACCTTTATCGTTGGGACTGCTCCATCTTTAAGTATTAGGCGATCTGCAAATCGTCGAACTGTGCCTTGTTTATAAAACTATTAGCAGCTACCGCCGAAATGAAGGGAACAAACAAGAACACAATTGCGCAACTCTGCTGCTGCTCTGGAAAAACAAAATCCATCACAGGTCCCTTAACTCTGGGTTCTTTGGACATTTGTGCAGTGTTGTCTTGCCCTGGCAACCAAAAACACACTTTTTGGTGCCATTTTTTTGATTGCAGCACAGCCGAGCCCAGCGCTCTGATGGACGCTCTCGTACGCTCTAGGCTACAGATGCGCGCGCGCTCTTCCGGGAGAAGTGCCTTAAGACCCGTATAAGGAAATTCCACCCACTCTGACGTCACGTAGTTACGTATTCGAAAAAAACTTTCCGAAACTTGTGACAAACCGGAAGGAGTATTTTTAGAACAGAAATACTCCATCAAACTTACAACTTCATTTTTGAAACTTTGTCCATGTTTAGCATGGTAATCCAACTCTTTAACAGTGTAAAAAAAACTCACTATGCATGAAACAGCATTTCACCCCCCCTTTAATGTGAACTCTGAAACATACAGTACAGGTAAACAGTAACAACGATCTTTGCTTCATGGTTCAGTGACATGCCGATGAATCTTAAAATGGTTTGAGGGGAAGGCGGTTCTGGTCAAAGCGGATCAAAGCTCAAAAAACGCTACAGGGTACCTACGGTTTTAATGAAACACGCCTCTGCATGCCGGTCAGGCAGGTTCACGGCATGGCATCACAGCAACAGCCTTCAGATTCATTAGCTGCGTGAAGCTTCTTTCTGTGTTTCCTTAGTGGGCTGGTTAATGGTCTTGTTTTTGAGACCACCTTGTTCTGAAAGCCGTGGGTGAGTCTCTTTAGAGTGTGCGGTCCACAAACGCGCACACACGTGGTGTTGTATACACTCAAACAAACGTGCAGAAATGCATGCTACACCCCAGACGCCGGGTCCTCACCCAGCAGCTGAAACTATGACTTTCACTGTGCCAGTAATTAGCTGTTTAATTAACATCAGCATCAATCCAGCTCTTGCCAGGACTTATGTCTTTCTCACTCGCACAAAAACTACTGAAAAAATCCAGAGATGCAGGACACAAAAACGGCTTGTTTGTTAGCACATTAATCCTTCCTTTTTAACATAAAGTGTAAGTTCAATAAAATGTACTTCATGAATGTCTGAGTTGATCTTTTCCAGAAGGCTCTAAAAGGGACAAAAAAGCACAATAAATAACAAAAAGTGCAAATCATCACATGCAAACTCTTATGAATCAGTCACAAAATGAGTTTTCAGTCCTGTTGCTACATGTTTGAAGATTTTACTAAAATCCTTGAGACATTTGCTGAGATAAACAAATTTATTTGTGCACAAGAAAACTTTTTAAACAATTGTACACATGCATGAAAGTTTTTTGTGTGCATGTAAAATTTTACATTTGTGATTTTTTTTTTTTCAAAACTTAAATTCTTTTGTAAATCTCAAAATAAAAAATTCTTCCCCTATGAATTTTTTTCAAAATAAAAATTTCTGACTTTCATGTGCGCACAAGATACCACTGACATGAATGTTTTTTGCGTATATTTAAAACGTTTTCTACTTTGCACAAGAAACTTTAATGTGTGCAAAAACCTTTTTACGACATTTAATTTATTTGCCTAAAATCTTCTTGTCTAAATAAAAAAATGTAAATTTCAGACTTTCTTGTGCACACGAGATACCTCAAACATGAAAATCTATATATATTTAAAACATGTTTTTCTAGTTTTACATTTGCACAAGAAACTTTGATGTGTGCGAAAAACATTTTTACGACATTTTATTTATTTGCCAAAAATCTTTCCCTACATTTGACTTTTTTCAAAATGTTTTTTTTTCTTAAAAACAAAAAATATGCACAAGAACCCTCTAAAATGAAATAATCTTCCCCTAAAAATGTAATGTGCGCACAATAAACCATTAACATGAAAGTTTCTTGTGTCTACACCAAAAGTCTCAGGGTTTATTTTATGTTTTATTATGTTTACTTTGCAGAAAAGATGATATTTGATATGGATGATATTTAGCAAATAATGACTGGAATATTTTTTTCTCTCAAAAATGTACCGAATGGCCTTAGAAGCCTCATAATATCATACATACAGTGAGCAAGTCGTATTGTTTTTCTTTATTGGAGCTTGACAATGTCAGTCATCATCCACTTTCATTATATGGTAATCGCCGACAGCACAAACATTCTTCAAAATATCTTCTTTTGTGTTCCACGGGAAGAAAGAATGAAAGAATTTCTAACAACATGAGAGTGAGTAAATAATGTCAGAAGTTTCTCTGTAAAAGAAGAAACTGATTGTAAATGACTGCTGATGGACGGCTTTGCGTTTTATTCATGCGTGTCTTGTTGTGTGTTGTCAGGTACATGTGCACTACCAGGTGAGATTGAAGAAGATCTGATAGCTGTCTCCTCTTCATCGCTCTGTCACCACACACTGCTGGAGATCTCCTCGACTTTCACAGACCAGAGGACACACACTCCCAGTGCCGCTGAGAATCAGGTACACACAACTCTCTCTGAGAGCAGTCGAGCTCAGGCAGTAACTCAGAGACTGAGATGCACTTCTCTGTTACATTTCAGAGACTCTGTAAAATTCTTAATTAACCTGTAAAATGTTTATTCTAGGATGAAAGTGAGGAGGTTGTTCCTTTCCATCTGGATGAGGACTTTGATTACGATAACGTTGTGCTGTCTCACAAATACGTGATCCAGGAACAGAACGGCTGACCATCTTGAGCTGCAAATCGCTTCCAACAGCTCTGATTTCGAAGAGTAAAGTCCTTGTTGAGGCGATCTGAAATGTTTTCATTTCGCCAAAGAACAGTTAGATGTCCAGTTCCAACTAGAAACTATGAAACAACCCATTTTTCTTCCATAAAGTGACTTGCTTCTGATTGAAGACAAAATTGCTTTGATGAATCCTTCATAATAAGACCAGGAGCATGTTTTTAAAAAGTAAATAGTCAATTTAATTTGTATTTTGACTTTAAAAGCACTTTGCATAAACCATTATGATTATTATTGTTATTATTTTACAACTAGCTAGGCTCAGACACTTTAATTGTCTGACTCAACAGCTCAAATAGGCGACCTGTGGTGTAACACTTTTTTCTGATGTACTTGGAAAAGTAATTAATTGCTTGTTCTTTCTAACTGCGTTTTATTCACTTGAACAAAACACTCAGGGACTTTCTTTCTGTTCTCCGTACAAACCTCATAACGTGAATAAAAGCCCACCACATTTCAATGAAAAGAATCTGTCCCCCTTTTTTTTCTTGACTTGATCGTTTATTTAGACGTTTCAGAGAATGTCTGTACGTACCGTAAAATAATCGTCTTGCTGTTTCCCAGCATGTTTCCTCTCATTTTCAACACCCCACCTTCACTACCCCTACGTTCAAAGATTTTTTTTCTTTGTACCCTGTGACCCAATGTTTCTGAAGAAAAAAATTGTATGTAAACAGCAGGACATCTCACAATATACTGTAGGTGTGTGTGTATGTATATAATATAATATAACAAAATAAAAACAGCAATTTCACAACAATTATAGAGAAATATATATATGTGTGTGTGTGCAGTATATATTACATATTACTTGGACTATAAAGAAGTAATAATTCATTGAAAAATAACCAGCTTTAAAATATTTCTTTTTAAGTGCAGCTTCTCTAAAATTATTTTTTCATCTGTAGCGAGTCCAAGTTTAGAAATGTTAGGCTATTAGCCTACTTTTATGATAATGTGCATTGACAAATAGTAAAACTTGCTGTCTTACCCAAGAATTTGTGTAATATGCTTATTAGAGTTTTGCACCGTTAGCTTAGCAACATGCTAACATCAAAGAAAGTTCACTCATATTACCAGGGCGTCTGATACTTGTTGCCTCGCTGCTTTATCAGGCAGTGACTTTGCAGGCATAGTTCATGCTCGACTGTAGGCTATCTCACAAAACTGATTTCGGACACACTTCCGAGGCAGTGCAACGGTTTAATGATCTACAACAAAACAGAGCGAGCTTTGGTGAGAACTAAGTAAACATTTAATTACTGTAATAGTAATTTCTCACTAGAAATTATGTAAAAAAGTGGAAATGTTGGGCAAAATTTACATTTACGCATGAAACTGACCACCAACAGCAACTTTTAGACACCATCTTTCCTTTCTAGCTCAACTGTCACTGAATGGAAATCACAGGATTGTGTGATATCAAAGGCAACGAAGGATACATCTATGCTGCCTTCAAAAATCGGTCAGATGAAGGAGTCTCAGGAGACAGGAAGTGAAACTAACATTGGACTCGAAAGTGCCATGATGCCTTCCTACCTGCATCCATCCCTTTAAGCTCTCGGACGCATGGGAGAAAGTGTAACGTGTAATATGGAGGAATAAGTTCTGCCCTCTAAATAAAAGAGCCGATATGGAAATATGAAATTTTATCATAAGCTTGGAGAATTTGATGTTTCTCCATTCAAAGAGAGGAACTGCACTTTCATGACTGAAATAGCTGCCCGAGGGGTATTTCAAAGATGGCCGCCGAGTGAAATGACTTGCCTGAAAGGGACTTTGATCAAACGTCACTGAAATCAGTCAAGTCTGTTGTCCAAACACCTATTTGTGAGTTGCTACCTATGTAGAGCGCTGTCCATCATTCACTTTTGAGGTTCTGTGACTGTTAAGATATCACTTTAGAAGGCATCTGTTTATGCAGTTAGTAGACTAGACTTAGGTTTTTGAACAGACCTAAAGTGTGCATATTTAAATTGTCCTCTGTCTCTGCAGCCATGTATTTTTAATGTCTGCTTCTGTCATGGTAAATTGGTAGACATCAAGACCTCTTCAGAGCACTGCAAAGAGCTTAAAGGGATAGTTCACCCAAAAATGAAAATTCTGTCAGTAATTACTCTCCCTCATGTTGTTCCAACCCCGTAAGACCTTCGCTTTTCTTCGGAACACAAATTAAGATATTTGTGATTAAATCTGAGAGCTGGATCACTCCTCCATAGGCATCTAAGGGATTGAAACTTGACAGCCCCGAAAAGTTATTAAAGAAATCGTTAAAATAGTCCAAGTGACTACAGTGGCTAGATCTTAAGTTTATCAAGCAACGAGAATATTTTTTGCGTGCAAAAATAACGACTTTATTCAACCATCTCTTCTCTTCCGTGTCATTCTCCTAAGCTGTTGACGTAGTGTAACAGCGCAGCGCTTCTGTGTTATACGTCACACGTAGCCTCACTATTGGCCGGCGCTGGTCATGTGTGTGTGATGCGTGTGACTTTCAACCAGAAGCGTTGCGCAATAACACTACGTGAAATCTCCAGGCCCAAAGAGAATACTTGAATAGAGTCGCTATTTTTGTTTGTTTTTTTGCGCTCAAAAAGTTTTCTCGTAGCTTGATAAACTTCAGATCTAGCCACTGTAGTCAGTTGGACTATTTTAACGATTTCTCTAATAACTTTTCGTGGCTGTCAAGTTTTAATCCTTTAGAAGCCTATGGAGGAGTGATCCAGCTCTCAGATTTAATCACAAATATCTTAATTTGTGTTCCGAAGATGAACGAAGGTCTTACGGGGTTGGAACGACATGAGGGTGAGTAATTACTGACAGAATTTCATTTTTTGGGTGAACTATCCCTTTAACTGATTTTAAAAGTTAACATGATTGTCAAAATATATAGCCGACAGTGAAGCATTTTTAAACTGTTATGGATGTGTTTATGGTTTCAGGGTTACAAAATTAATTATATTCAGGCTTTATTCTCAGCATACACTTCCATAGGTTTCCACAGAAATTAATCTTTTTGATTCAACTTCACCTTACTAGTCAAAATAAATTATTTGCTCATCCTCATATAGTTCCAAACCAGAGGTGTAGTGGTAAAAAAAGAGGTGGGTAAACTATAAATTCTGGACTGATGGACCGCGACGTGGTCACCCGGTAAGGTGGGTCACTGCCTACCGGTGTATGTGTATCCTGATGACATTGCTATAGGGAGGGCTCGACATTAAAGCCTTTTCATACGCTTGTCCTTCGGACAAGTAAATCTGTCATTGACTTAAAAGTTGCTTGTCCGGATTTTTTTGGGTTTTTTTGGTAATTTATTCTGAAACAATATTCTCATCAGTGTTCAATCAGCTTTGATATTTACATTTATTGTAAAAAAAAAATATTGTAATATCTGCACCTTTAAAAGGCATCTACTCCCCCAATTTATTAAACGTATGCTTCATCTTTCATTTTAAATTCCTAAATTTGATAAATAAATTAAATTATTTCGTATAATAAGACACTATAGGGCTGTTACCCTAGGGGCTGATCAAATTAAATAATTTACACTGAAAAAATTACAATTGCATAAAATAATGTTATGAAATTGATTTAAATTTACATATAAGAAACATTGGAAAGAACACTAAACCGCCCGTAGGTGGCGGCAGGCCCCTGTCTTAATGAGTGAGTAATTGATTCATTCATTCAAACGATTTGTTCAAACGGTTGATTCATTCAAGAACGAGACAGTTTATGAAATGGTCATTGAATCTTTGACTCAATTGAT
Organism: Chrosomus eos; assembly: GCA_036326025.1. Classification (NCBI taxonomy): domain Eukaryota; kingdom Metazoa; phylum Chordata; class Actinopteri; order Cypriniformes; family Leuciscidae; genus Chrosomus; species Chrosomus eos. Next base: position 25,549,091 of record CM070842.1, read on the forward strand.
TCGTTCAAAATGCCGAATCATTCAGTACTGAAAACAGTGAGTGTTCCTGTGAGATGCGCCGTGGTTCTGCTGTGATTTTTGTTTGGAACTATTTTCGCTGCTGAAACAGAACAAAAACAGCCAATATTGCATCTAAGTAAGTGACTTAATTTTAACTGTTTATTGAACTGTTGTAGCAGGAAATCAATGTCACATTTTCAATCGTGATGGTGTTCAGGAAAAATAATTGGCTGCTTAACATATGTTAAAATATATAAAAACTCCACATTTAGATGTTTTATAGGCAGTATGTTGTTAACTGAGTGTGTGTGTGCTGCGCTCATTTGTGTAGATTTCTCCTCGAGAGGCTGCGCGAGCTTCAACAGCGCAACCTTACCGTCAGTAATAGTCAACAGCACTGACAGTAATGCAGCGCAATATGAAAGAGTTCGTCTTAGGTTTAACAACCTATGAAACTAATAATGAACAATATGAAACTAAAACGACATAAGCTTAATTTAAAATGTCTTAGGAACAGGCTATTTAGAGGTGGATAAACGCAATTTAGAGGTGGATAAACGCACTTTGGAGGTGGGTAAACGCTATTTCCGAATATTGGGAGGTGCGTAAACGGCGTTTACGTGCGTTTAGCCTCCACTACATCCCTGTTCCAAACCTATAAGATTGTCCATATGACTCGTGCGCTATATTCCAAGTGCTCTGAAGTCATACACTAGCTTGGCGTGATTTATTAGCTATTACTCGCCCTCAAAGCAATTCATCCATGAAACTATTCTCGATTCAAATATGTTGCAGGTTTGGTCACAAAACAAGTGAGAATCAATGACATTTGATATTACTGGCCTCCAGTTAGCAGCCCAGGTGCCATATTTGTTGTCTTAAAGGGATAGTTCACCCAAAAAGGAAAGTTCTGTCATTAATTAGTCATTCCAAAATATGTTACACGGTAAAAAAAAAGTTGCTGCTTACATTTTTTTACGTACAATCAACTTGGATGTTTAAGTCATTAAACTTAAATGTGTAAAAAAAAAAGTGTTGAATCTTGTATAACTTTTGCTTTGAAAATTGCTTTTCTTATTTTGATGAGTTCCAGCAATGTAAAACATAGTTGTCATAACTTATTGATCATATAATATTTTTCAGTAGACATTCAATAATTTTCAGAACACAAATAAAGATCTTATTGATGAAATCTAAAAGCTTTCTGTCCCTCCATTGACAGCTACGCAACTACCACTTTCAAGCCCCAAAAATGTATAAAGACATCATTAAAGTAATCCATGAGACTATGCTTTAACATCAATTTTATGAAGCGACGCAAGTGCTTTGTTTGCGTGAAACGCATGCGTTGTAATGCATTGGAACATGAGTTCGAGATGAATACATTGTAAATAAACTGGTAAATTATGTTTTTTTTGTGTGTGTGCAAACAAAGCAACTAACTTCTTTTGTGTTCCACAGAAAAATAACAGCATTGAACAATGAGGTCGAGTAAATAATTTCCATTTAAAGCCTATAACGCCCATGCCTCTGCTTTGGTCTTGAACAATATGTAATCAAATACATGTTTTTATACACTGACACTGGAAAATAAGTGTGTTTATTGCACACTTTGTCTTACTTTATGTTCCTTGATTTGTAAAATCAGCTGAAAGCAGTTTCTATGACTTGGCCTTGTTGCTAAGCAATAGTTGAGCAATGAAAACCAGCATGTGGAAGATCGCAGACCACTGCAACGGCAGCACTTTATCCCGGCTCAAACCATGCCCACAGCTTTGAATCTGTTCATGATTTGTTTCAGTTGCGCTCAGACCTTGTCCAAAAAGATTTCTGATGTGCGTGTTTGTCTGCGAGACCTTTTTCAAGGCAAGGTTCGAGTGGCCTACAGTACCAGGTGGATGCTCCTGTTTGCCAGGTGGGGTTCCCGCTGTCACAACCTCAACTCTTTCAGTTAGAGAAACCAGAGAGATTGCAGGAGAGATAAAGAGGGCAACCCCGTTCCTTCCCCCGCAATATGAGACAGGTGCGTGAGAACGAGAAAAAAAAGGGTTTTGTGGGGCACCAACAGTCTCTCCCAGGTGATAAAAAGTTAAGAAAGCAGTTCAAAGATATTTCTTTAAACTGTTGCTCTGCTCCAGGCTGGCTGCCAGATTCACCGTTTTGTTCTACATCCTCAGAAATGCAAAACCCAATCATACCCCTAATAGCTCATTAATAGGCTGTTTAAGTTTTGATTATCCATTAATTAAATTAAGGATTTATCAAGGACACGCTCATCCACGCATAATAAGGGAATGAGGCGAATGAAAAAAGAAACTTTCTGATGAGGCAACTTAACTTTAGCCAGTGCTAACTGTGCCTTATCGAACAATGGTCGACTCTTGTCCATCAGTTTCATATTAGAATATTCCCACAGTCATAAAAAACCAGAGAATATTAGGGAATTGTACATTCGTGATTTCTATTAGATCATATATAAAATCTTATCATATAATTATACGTTTAATTATTTCATTATAATTTTTTTAATGTCATTTTAATGTAAATATATGTATTACATATAATAAAACATGACTTTTTTTTAGTGCAATCTCTCTAAAATCATGTTTTAGTTGTGCAGAAAGAAAGTTTTATTTTTATTTTATTTAAAAGAATAATGTGCATTGATGAATTGTGCAGGGACATGAATCAGGGACATTTCTTAAGATAGTAAATATAATTTTATTTTCACATTATCTTTAAAGCAATTTTATTTTTAACATAGTTGAGAAGAACTAAATGTGACTTTAATTTCCACAACCTCTCACTGATTGATTTTCTCGAATCATTGAGCATATGCTAATTTACTAGCTTGCTCGGTCAGTATCACGACCAGTGTCCAGTAACTGTTGCTTTAATTGAACATGTCAATCATTTCTAAATGGCTTGAGCATATCGGACCAAGCGAGCCTTTCTGCACTCTGCATTTTCTTTCTTTTAACTCTTATTTCTGAGTGCCTGTGTTCTGTCCCTGATTAAAGCTGTCGTTCAGCATCCTCTTGAGTTATTAGGAGCCATATGTGTTTTTTGAGTGAGATGTGGGCTATATTCTTTCAGTGTTTATCTCCTGAGGGTGTCACTGTTGTGTTGCTAGTTGGTCTCAAGACTGTTCTTGTCTGTCTTCCAGGAGTTGCAGAGTTGAACCCAACCAAGTAACCCACATCCACAAACACACATTGCATATTTACATACATCTAGAACACACAAGGCTCACTTTCTACACTTAAAGCTACACTGTGTAATTTTTTTAGTTTATTCTTAGCTAAAAACACTTAGTTCTTTCAAAAATATATGTGCTCATTAATGTATATTTACTTCGTTCAAGTAATAAAGTATTCTCGTGAGTGTATAATATGCCATTGAAAATACATACGGGTAAGGGGTTCTAATGTCGGTCACCATGTTGCCCCTCCATCTTGAAAGTACATTAGCCAAAGAGGGACATACCCGTTAATTCAAGCTTCGCCTTTCGCGTTTTAACACGCGTGGGTTAGCACTCGAACTGCCTAACACTCGAACTGGAAGCCATGTTAATCTTGGACTACATTGGCCACCGTAGGAGTTAAAACGAAATCGGAATTGAGAGGAACAGAAACTAATATTCACTGGATGGTCATATACCTTTTCACCGCTAGATGGGGGTAAAATCACACAGTGTAGCTTTAAAATGACCACTGAATTATAATTAAACCTTTTTGATTACATTTAAATGAAAAAAAAAAAAAAAACTACTATAGCAGGAATTTTACTTCATTTTATTAAGTTACAGGTGTTTTCCAAAACGGTCTATAGTACCTACACACCTTATTATTTAATGCGAAAGTAAACTATTTACTATGAATTTACAAGACTTCCTTTACATTAGCTGCTATAGAGTCTCAGCCTCAGACGTCACACCCACTGACCATTGGCTGAATGTTTGAAGCATAAGGCACAAAAAACTGGAAAGTTCAGGAGTTTCAAAGTCGTAATCTGATTGGTTTAATTCTACAGTATGTCCGGTAGATGTGTGTGTCACTTTCTTTAACGGTCCGCCTGGAAACAATGTCGTTGTGATGCCAAACCCCCTCATGGAAGAAAAAAAGCCATCATGTTAACAACTGTGACAACGAGCGCTTATCAGGATCAACTAGACGTTGGATTTTGTAGGGACATCAATGTTACATTTTCACACCCCTAAACAAAACGAACTGTGATTGGTTTCTTTACATGTCAGTCAGACGTCCTCTGGGCAGTCCTTGGCCAATAAAAGCTGTTATAGAGTTCAGACCGTTTGGCTACGCGAGACTAGCGACTTAACAACAAACTGGAGTAAACAGTAAAACTGTTTATGCTACAAACAAGAGTGTTTATGAGTAACATCAATAAATCGAAATATTATGACAAATACCAGTTTACAAAATCAAGTTGCATAAACCTGTTTCGTACAACTAAAATAACCGGAAGTGACTGACACCGGAAGCTTGCACATTCAAGTTAAAAATGACTACTCCCGCTCCCGTTAAAAAATAAAGTGATAGCACCTAGAAAGCTAACTATTAGCATTCCCATTAATCTCAATGGCAGTTGCTCAGCTAGTGCAGGACCTGAAAATATAGGGTTTAACAACTTGACCTAACATTTTCCTCACAGACGCAATGCCTAATACTGATTCTTCTAGAATCTAAACAGCTAAGTCCACTACTGGTTCATGCTAACTAGCTTATGATGCCCGCTATTTCATCAGCTAGGTGCTAACTAACAAAAACATGCTGACTTTCTGAGTGAGGTTATTACTGTAGGTTGCCTATAAATTGTATTCCATGTTAAAAGTGATAGATATTGAAACTATCAAAATTAACTAAATAAAATGTTTTTCTCATAAAATCTGTGGCTTTTCATTTAAAAAGGGACTTAAACAAGCTAGCCACAAATGGAAATAACAGGGAACGTTCTTATAACTTTGGCTAACATTCTGGCTAGGTTCATTCAAAGTTAACGTTCTTCCAGGAATGTTAATAGTTAGCTAAACAGTAAGATAATGTTTTTTGGGAAACATTGTAGTTGGATTTTCTTTTAACATTTATGAATGTTAGCCTACTACTTGTTTCAGAATGATCAGAGAGCATTCAAATGTAACGTTCCCATAATGTTTGAAAAATGTTATGTTCCCTGAACGTTCACATTACCAAGAAAAACGCTTTTAAAACATTTTTTAAAAACTGGAAGGTTTGATTGTTCAGAGAACATTCCGAAATAATGTTTTCATACCTTAATGGGAATGCTAGCAAAACATTCTTAGAAAAATTTTGTTAGCTGGGATGAAACCTCCTCCACGTTGTACTTTGACCACATAAAAGCTTGATTGGTTGCGAATGACATGTTTCAGGCATGAAAATATATTTATTTTTTTCAGTGTTTGGCGCCAGAAGTTGTGAATGCTATTCCATTCCAAGATGTACACAATTTTCGGTCACACTTTATTTTAAGGTGTCATTGTTACAGTGTAATTATATATTTAAGTACTGAGTAATAATAGTTAACTACATGTACTTACTATAGGGTTAGGGTTTGGTTGAGGGTTAGTTGCATGTAATTATGCATAATTTACTGTTATTACTACGGTAAGTACATGTAACATATGTAACAAGGACACCGTAAAATAAAGTGTTACCCAATGTTCTATTGACAATGAACAACTTGCGGTTATTGCGTAGCATGTAAAACGGCCTTTAACTGTAATCACAGAAAACCACTGTTAAATGCGGCTTTTCTAGTCTTAGTTTGGCTAAGCTGTTGAAAATCAACCATCCGGGCTAATCAGGTCCTTACAGAGGGTTTTAAACTTTGTGCCGCCCAACAAATCCATATAACGTATAAATGCTTCCTCTGGGGCCTTGACTAGCGTTCGGTGCCCTTGATGAATCATACTATTGCAGAACATACGGCGTACACCTCAGGAAAATCTGCTGTGAGGAGCTTATTCGTCTGAATATTCCCTCCGATAATGCGGCCGGCTAGTGGGCAGCCCGGTAGCACAGCTGAAACATTAATTCAGACAGATGCAGACACCAAAGGTTCAATTACCCTCCATTTTCTGCCTTATTCTTCTGCAGAGCTGAGGGATGTGTAGCCTGCTGGGTATGGAATGGACGCCATTTGCATCCATGCACCGAATGAAATCACATTTAGATGCTAATTACTCACATACCGAAGGGTGCTGGTTGTCCGCACATGTGTATGCCAGTGTTGGAGAGTTAGAAATTAAAAGCATCAAAGCTACTAACCTAAAGGAATAGATCACTCCAAACTGAATATTCAAATTATGTGGTTCACTTTTGAAAGACCTATTGCTGTAAATGCATAGTTAAGTAGTTGTGCAGTACTTTATCAAGTAGCATTGGCAAGATTGATTAATTACAGCGATATTCTATGCTGTTTTGCAGTATAGTCTGATTAGTTATGTTTTAAAGATAATATTAGCTCAAAATTGACCTTTTAGGCACACTGTTTACTATTCAGTCAATTCCAGATGGATAAAATCAGGTTCAAATCACATTTTTCTCGTTGAATATCCTGTTTCACTCAGAAATACGTAACATAAAGTAAAATGGGTTGCAAATGACAGTCTGCTTTACGCCGTCAATTGTTCTGATATTTATGCAAACAGCTAACAATGTACTGTAGTTAGCTTAGCTTGTAGGTTAGCTAACTGCATTTTTAGGGCTATCAAGAATGTAATTTAATAATTTTGCTAAATAAATTCAATGGGATTATACGAACGGGAAAACTCATTTAGTCTGCTTTTACAGCCTTGTTGTGTTTATACATGTGCTTTTGCAAAGTATTCGGCCCCACTTTATAGTAAGTGGCTTTAAGTATTATGTATTTACATTGAAATATATGTACAATGTACTTCTTGTGTTCATTTTGTATTGTTTTTTGTACACTTTTGCTGCTATTGAGGTGTGATACTGGTAAGGGTAGGGTCAGGTGTGGTGGTATGGGTAGGTTTAAGGTTGGGTTAAGGTGTAAGGGAAGGGTCAACAGTGTAATTACAAATGTAATTACATGTAATTTATATGTAATTACAAATGTAATTACATACAAATGTAATTAATGTAATTACATTAATTACAGCTGTAATTACATGCAACTATTTTTAAGATATAAGTACAACGTAAAAACATGTTCGTACACAATAAGTCCATTGTATCAAATTATTAGTTTCAATGTAAGTACATAGTAGCCTACTTAAAGCCACTTAATATAAAGTTGGACCAAGTATTCTAACTCAAACTTTAGAAATTGAAGATTTTAAATAACTACTGAAAGAGTTCAACCATTGAAGTAGTGCATTCAAACTCTGAAGTAGTGCAACCATTCTGTAGTTGATTTATATCCTAAGGGTATGTTTACACGAAAACTAAAAACGGACAACGTTTTTCCTTTGTGTTTCCTGTGTACAGACGTCAACGTTGTCAAAATGATCTCCGTTCACATGGATCTGTGAAAACGACTAAAAACGCTGTTAATGCTGCCAGGCCAGATGGTGATGTCGCTTTGTAAAGAAAAAATTACATGCCTGTCATGAACACGTAATATGCATGCATATGAACATCACTGTTTCCATTCGCGTTTTTGTAGTTTACACTGAGACAATTGAGAACGGTATGAAAACGGTATAGTTTTCAAACACTTACATTTTAAATCCCCTTCTTAAAAGATGTTTTCAGGCCCCCCAAATGCCGTTGTCGTCTAAATGAACGGCCAAAACGCATTTTAGTGTAAAACGGTGTTGTGTAAACGGTCCCTAACTTAAGCTTTTTTAGTACCAATTGTATCCCAGCCAATATAATAGTTTATAGTTGTGTTAATTTGTGAGGATTATCGTGGGTTAAGAAAACATGCAAGAATCATAAACTTTTTTTTGCCACAGAGTTCATTTTCTGCTTACCCCAAAATCAATGGAAAAATGATATTGGCTGATTCTAGGGTGATTCTAACATCCATATTGGCCTACAATTATGTAATTTTTCCAGCACTCTACTAGTGCAAACAACAGCAATGTGCCTTGTGCTACCATAAGACTAAAAAGAATCTTGAAAAGTAAGAAAAGTATCAGTGCATAGGGATTGTGTACTGTCATGACTTTCACGCCTTTGCCAATCTGCCTCCATGAATAAATAATCTGCCAGGAACGTCAGGGAAGACAAAACTCGCCTGGCTCAAGGTTGAGTGCACTCCTGAATGGCGATATTGAGGGTCCTGGAAGAACAATGACTAAATTAACAGTGCGGCCTTTGAGTATTCTATTTTTTTCATCTTCTCCTCACTGCATTATTGCAGTAATGGCTCTTGGTGCCAAAGCCCTTTATAGATTCCTGTGGGAGAGCTTGGATTAATGGAACGGCGGTGCTGAGATTTATGCCAGTTTCCTTTCATCAGGTTTTACAGTGGAGGAAAACAGGAGTTAACACTGTCTGTGTGTTATTCGATTGTATTCCGCACTATGCGTCTCCACTCCTGTGTCCGGCACTCAGGTTGCATTGATTTACAACATGTGAAATCATGGCGCAATAAAAGCCTTTGATAATAAAGCATTATGCCGCAGGGGAGAGAGAGAGAGGGAATGAGCGAAAGAGGGACGGGAGATAGAGGAGGGGAAGGTCTGATGATCTCCAAAGCAGTTTATGTAAATTCTCTCTCATTCCCATCAGGGTTGGCAGTCACCTTGCCAAGGCCCAGTTAGGCGGCGTGGGCCTGGCCGCCTTCACGCGGCTGCCCTCCACAGTTGGAGAGGGAGCAACATGGCGGCTCAGCACCCCCGTGAGCTGGGATTTGGTGCTGGATCAGTCCGTGCAAGCCAGGGGAATGCGTCACGCAGCATTTGGCGAACTTCCGAAACTCTCTCCCCCCTTTTCGCCACTTTCTCCCAGTCGCATAGTCAAGGGATGACATTGGGCAAACCTTTGAGTTTGGGGTAAAAACAGACATTGTAATCTTGAAGAACCATGCAAAAGCACATCAAAATAAACCTGTGAAAAGATAGTCTCGGTGGCATTTACTCAGCGACAGTCTCGCATCTCTATCCTGAAGAAAACACTAAGTTCTTTTTGAGTTTTCAATGGTTTATTGACCTGTTTTGACCAAAATATGGGCTGAATGTTTGTAGCATGCAATGTATTTAAGGTTTTAGTTTTTGCAAGTTTTATATCTAAAAAAAAATAGTAATACTTATGACAAAAGAAGTCATGAAATGTTATAAAATCATGAATTTACACATGGTTGTACTCAAAGCATATTAAAAACACCACATAGCCTAGACATAAACAATATTAAAAGCTGCATTTTCACCACAGGGGGACTTTAAATTACCAGTGAATTTTCTTATCCTTGGATCCTTTAATTGTTGAGGTTGAGTGTACCTAGAAATATCTGTCTATTTATAGCATAAATTACATTGACGCTCATCCTTTGTTCTTATTGAACTAGTGCTAAAAAGCTTCCTGTCCTTGTCCGTGTTAAAGAAAAATAAAATCGTCAAATCACACATCAATTATAGCTTAAAAGCAACATATAACTTGAATTCATCAAGATCATATGAAGATAAGTGGAACATATATATCTCACTGGCTCTGTGTTTCGAAATCACCCTACCCTTAAATATGGCACTGTTTTTGAAGGGACAGCCATTTGTAGTGGTGTCCGAAACCATGTTGAACGAAACAGAGTGCACTCATTCAATCCTATAATGCACCACAATAACAAAAGTGACGGTCACGTCGAATGAATTCCAGCATCTTGCCAGAAGATCGCACCCTGTGTACGAAGTCGCTCACTCGTTTTCGTTCACTCCTTCAAATGGACTATATTAGTGGAGTGATATAGGGTATAGTGAACAAGGGGCGATTTCAAACACCGATAGTTTCCAGAAAACGTGGTATTTGTAGATGTGGTGCTCCATACCTGGTGGGGGTAGCATAGAGACTGAGAGAGGTTATTGTATTGATTGTTTTAAAAAGCAGAATAAGAGTAAAAAAAACAAGGCCAAGGGGTTAAAGGGATAGTTCACCCAAAAATGAAAATTCTGTCAGTAATTACTCCCCCTCATGTCGTTCCAACCCTGTAAGACTTTCGTTCATCTTCGGAACACAAATTAAGATATCTGTGATTAAATCTGAAAGCTGGATCACTCCTCCATAGGCTTCTAAAGGATTGATACTTGACAGCCCCGAAAAGTTATTAAAGACATCATTAAAAGAGTCCAAGTGACTACAGTGCTCAATCTTAAGTTTATAAAACGACGAGAATACTTTTTGCGTGCAAAAAAAAAAACACAAAAATAGCGACTTTATTCAACCATCTCTTCTCTTCCATGTCTTTCTCCTAAGCTGTTGACGTAGTGTAACAGCGGAGCGCTTCTGTGTTATACGTCACACGTAGGCTCACTATTGGCCGATGCTGGTCATGTGTGTGATGCGTGTGACGTTCAACCAGAAGCGTTGCGCAATAACACTACGTGAAATCTCCAGGCCCAAAGAGAATACTTGAATAAAGTCGCTATTTTTGTTTGTTTTTTGCGTTAAAAAAGTATTCTCGTAGCTCAATAACTTAAGATCTGGACTCTTTTAACAATTTCTTTAATAACTTTTCGGGGCTGTCAAGTTTCAATCCTTTAGAAGCCTATGGAGGAGTGATCCAGCTCTCAGATTTAATCAAAAATATCTTAATTTGTGTTCCGAAGATGAACGAAGGTCTTACGGGGTTGGAACGACATGAGGGTGAGTAATTACTGACAGAATTTTCATTTTTGGGTGAACTATCCCTTTAAGATCTGGCAAGTTAGGCTGCACTTAACTCCACTTTTAGACACAGATTGTGAATTTCCCTAAGCACTTCTCCTCGGAGGAATCCCTGCCACCATTTTGAACACATTTCGCAACTTCGTCAAGTGGACAGGGGAAATTTACCCTAATGATTTAGCCCCTTGATTTGGACAGAGGGAGCAAGTCTACTCATGTGTACACTATAGCAGCTCCATAGACCACAGTTTAACACGATTGTGAAGTCACAACAGCAACTGGCAGTGCTTGCTATATACCTGTATTATTTAATTCTCTTCTCAACAATATATGCAACTCGCAATTCTCAAGCAGATGCTAACTACGGTATTCACCTTTTCAGGGTCGCACAATTACCAGGGTGTCACAGCATAGTTTATTACAGACCTCATGACAGAAAAGGGCAGAGATTTTGTGTTGTATTTAAAATTTCATCCAGTTTAGTGATATGTATCGCCTGCATATATAAGCTCTCAGGCCCTTAACGGTGAGTCGGAGGTTGCCGTATAGTGCACAGGAAATGAGACCAGGTTCTTTTTCATTTCCCTGCTTCAGTAGTCCCCTCCTCCTAACTCAATACAGCCCGTGTTCAGTCCGGCCCTTCGATTAGATCTCGCTGTTCTGGTCCCGGCAAGGTGGGACCGACTCTGTAATCACATATCTAATCTGTGTCATATATTTTATACGTGCACGTAATATCTGTTGGTAAATGCCAGGCTCACAGACTGCATGATTGAGATCCCGACCGAGAGGACGCCTGGGTGATTGATTCCTGCCCTCGCTATGGCGACTGAATGATTGGATGAGGTGATTGACAGTTGAGAGGCTTTAAATGGGCTGGTCCTGGATGAAAGTGCATCAAGCTGAGAGAAAGAGAAAGAGAGAATCGCAAAATACTCTCCCCTATGTGCGTATCATTTATTCTTCTTTTTCCTTTCTCTTTCTTTCCTCAATTAACTGGCGGTGTCTCCCGTTCTCCCACACGGTATCTGATCGTGCGGAGGCTGAGATGGTACTCTTGTTAAGTAAATATACAGTCCTCGAGTCCCTCGTCCATCGATTCCTCCGTATATCACATGACAAATCCCCTCCGGCCCCGAACAGCCGCTTACATTCCTCAGCAAGGGGATTGAGGTGGAAAATGAAATATTTCCATTTTTCATATCTTAATTTATCATGCGAACACAGATCTGTGTGTGTGTGTGTGTGTGGTGTGTGTGTGGGGAGCCAGAGACACTTATCTTCAATCTTTGTCGGTTTCTGTGTATCAGGTTTTCAATTTAGCTTCATTAGCATATAGCATACTTACAGTGGGGTCCGAAAGTTGGAGACCTCAAGTGAATATTTACTTTTCTTCTTGTTTTATTTTAAAAATGTTTTCATTACATGTAATATAAAAGTTTATTTTTAAAAGATGTCTTTGTATGTAATGTAATGTGTTTATTTAGTAACCTAAATCATTGCAGAATCTTACATAATTATTCATTTTACATCATCATTAATAATAAAGTCAGTGAATCATTCCTTTTCATTCCTGTTTCCATGCGCATCAGCATTTAAACACATTTTTAATGTGTATGAATTTGGAATTAGACTGCTGGCTTCTATAGAAACATAAATTATGTGACATAGAGCTTTTATTTTTTTTAAATTTATATGAAGTATATATAATATATAAACTGCACTACAGGTGAAAAAGTAAAGCAAGAACTGTATATTCCCATTAAGGAGTGTAATACAATAAAATCAATTGGAACTCAAGGAAAATAGACAAAACATTTTTCCACAAGAAAAGGAAATTAAGTTATACTACACACCCTGCAGGTGTCCTGTCTTTTCTGTAAAGGAGGCAGAAGGGAAGATTATGGTTTTGTGTGCTGCTTATTAACCTTTAAGCCAAAGATGAAAAGGTTACCATGTTTTCATTCCCCACCCTGTTCTTTTGTATATACCTAGTCCTACTGTATTTGCCTTCATTTTTGTAATTATTTATAACACATTTTGAATTACATTTTCATATAATTATTTCATAGTCTTTCATTGTTATGTTGCTTGGCAACCATAAAAGGCTATTGAACTATATTAATTAGCAGAAGCATTGCTTTAAATTTATAAATAAAATTAGATTGAACTTAAACTTGAACTAAATCTACTACCACATTTAAAGAATCACTTTATGCTGTGTGTAGCTCTAACATCAACTGTATGAAAAAAAATCACCTTTACTGGCTTGCTACATCATTGTTTAGAATTTTGATTTAATGAATTGCATAATAATCAAATTATTCATTATTAATTAGGCCACGGCTATGGAATAACCTGCCTTTAGAGATTAGATTTCATCTTTAAAAGTCTCTTTTAAAAACGTATCTGTTATCTCTGGCTTACTAACTGGTGATGAGTACTCTGCCTTATATTTGGATTTTAATGTGGTCTTTTTTGTACAGCACTCTCTTCAGTCTTGTGGCTGTTTTTAAACGTGCTTTATAAATAAAATTAACTTTAACTTTAACTAAATCTACCACAATTTAAAAAAAATCACCTATACTTTAAGTGGCTTGTTACGTCATTGTCAAAAATGTTATGAATTATGATTTAATGAATTGCATAATAATAATGAATTCATCACAATTATTTCCCTCTGTAAAAAGTTGTTTCCTTAAATGTTTAAGTACAATCAACTTATCAACAATTTCAACTTAAATTACATTAAACTGAAAAACACGAGAATATATAACTTATAAAAAAGTTGAAAATTGCTTAACTTATATTGATGAGTTAAAGCACGTTGTTAAAACTTATTGATCATATAATTTTTTTTTTTTTTTTTTACAATGTATCAATATTCGCTGAGAAAAGCTCTAAAATAAAGACAATTTAAAGATATAAAATTTGGTTATATATATAAAAATATATTTTTTCAGTTAACCATGTTTTCTTTTTACCAAGTATCCAATTTATGACTCTGATTGATACGTGCCAAAGGATAAGGTGATATTTTGGATCGGGCGAGAGCCTGAGCGGTAAAAGATGGGTCAGAAAAGCTGTCAGGCAAACAAAGAAAGAGAAGAAGCAGGACCCTCTTAAGAACCTGATTGAGAACAGGAGAAAATCAATCAACTGAGCCCCTGTGATTGACAGGCCGGCAAGGTGTTTTCTGCAGAGGTGTCAAATGCTGCACAATTGCGATTTCTCTCCCCCATCCCTCGCTCTCTCCGTCTCTTTAGTGTCCGTCACCCTTTTATTCACATATCATCATTCCGTCCATCTCACCCAAATTACTCCTCTATCTCCTCCACAATGTCTCCACTCGCTGCATTTCTCTCTCACACCTCTCTCCATCCGCCCTTTGCAATCTCTCTCCTCTCTTGTTTCTGGAGGAAGACTCTCGCATTTAGGAGTGCTGACTGACAATCCTTTAATCTTGTTGCTCTGCAACCTTCATGGGAGAGGAAGGGATGCGTTCTTCACACATACGCACGAACAAAGCAGCACCCCTCCCCTCCTTTCTGCTCTCCAAGCCTATTTGTTTTCCGTAATATCACGGTGCACTGAGGAACAGAGACAGGAAATGGCATCGTACATCTCCTTGAGCTTCTGCCCTTAATCTTGAAATAACACCTAAAGAAGTGTGATGGAATATATGGACATTTTAATTTAACATATTCCAACTTTTCCTTCCGCGAGGCCACTTTGTAGTACACTTTGTATTTTAAGAAACTTTCCTCTCTCCCATTTTGGCATAAAACCCCTGCATGCTTTCATCCTCGCCTAGAGCAATAACTGAGTGACTTTGTTCAGGTTATATGTAACATGCTTTTGTCAAAAGTCTTGGCTTTCATGCCTTGGCATGGTATGAGCTTTTATTGAAGTTATAGCTTCTAAAGGCTGCTCCGATTACATACATAGGCTACTTGAATATAATTGTTTATCTGACACTTTCATCTAAAGTGTCTACAAATAAAGATAAAAAGATTTCTTTAATATTACAATATTTGAAAGAAACCACCCCTTGTATCATCTTTGGTTACTTCCCAAATAGAGACTTCCCTATAGCGCCATCTCCTGGCTGGCAGCGATTTAACGCACCAATTTTAAGATGTTTCGAACAAAATGTGGCTCGTGCCGCCAATTTTACTGATAAATCCTTGTCTGACGAGGTAGCAAAAGATTTTCACCTCACTGTATTTCAACAGTAAAGTGGCGCGTTCGTTTTTTCCGTCAGTTGTTTAACTGAACTAGCGGTGGACGATTCGTGAGTGAATACATCTTTTGAGTCGGTTCTTTTCAGTTGAAACCAAACTGGCTTAAGGCTACTGATCCACTTTTGCGACACGACTGAAGCGTGGTGTTGCGACGCCTCCCCACATTTGTACGTTGGTGGGCGTTCCTGGCTTTGACCCAGCGGCCAGTCTAGAACAAAGGCCCCTCGAGAGACTACTTCTATTGGCGGATTCGTTTGCATAAAGCTGGGCATCGGCCAGCTTTTTGACGCGCAGAATTTTTCCAAATGAAGCGCAGCCTTCCCGGGATGCTTTGCGGGCGCGCTAAAGTCGCGTGACGTCACCCATAGGAATAGGGTGGAGTGCGGCACGGCTGAAGTGTCGCACGGACAAGTGGATCAGTAGCCTAACGGTACAGATCCACTTGTCCGACACGACAGTCGGGTGGTGTTGCGACGCCTCCCCACATTTGTTCGTTGATGGGCATTCCTCAAGTTTACCGCTATAGGCGTGGTTTTGACCCAGCGGCCAGTCTAGAACAAAGGCCCCTCAAGAGACTACTTCAATTGGATAGACGCGTCGGGTTTGGCGGATTCATTTGCATAAAGCTGGGCATCGGCCAGCTTTTTGACACGCAGTATTTTTCCAAATGAAGCACCGCCTTCCCGGGATGCTTTGCGGGTGCGTTAAAGTCGAGTGACGTCACCCATAGGAATAAAGGGGAATGCGGCGCGACTGAAGTGTCACACGGACAAGTGGATCCGCACCGTCAGCCACATTAAAAACTACAAGCGACAAAGCGACACGATACCATTCATTTCAATGGGGAGCAATTGAATTCCGGCAACACGCGCGACAGCGAACGGTGGGGCGTGTCTGGCAACGCGACAAAGTTGAGATCTGTTTAACTTTATGCAAATGAAGAGCGACTTTCGGGAGCGACAACCAATAGGAGTGAAGTCAGTGGAGCGCGTCACTCTTCAGTGCTGAGTCTGACCGAGGCAAGTTGAACGAGAAGCTCATTTTAGCAGTCAGAAACAGAAAATGATATATCTCCGTGTACATACAGTGGTATTCACCGTACTGACTCCATGCCTGAATGGTTTTGGGAACCCAGATAAATCGGTATTTGCCCGTTTGCTGCAGTTAAATCGCCGCGATGGCAAAGAGCACTCACTGTTTCTCGTTCATCTTTAATATTATGCATTTTATGTACTGATTCCATTTATATTTAGACTTTTCCTTCCAAAATGTTTGTTTGTAGCGGCAAGAAAATTTATTTGTTGTCTAACATAGAGTAACATCCGTGAATGTCACTCACAAACTAGGCAACGAGTAGTGGGAACGTCCCCCAGCGCAGCCACTGGCGACCTGCAGCGACTAAGTCGCTTGTAGTGTGAACGGGGCTTTACGGTGCGGATCCACTTGTCCGTGCGACACTTCAGTTGCGCCACACTCCACTTTATTCCTATAGGTGACGTCACGCGACTTTAACGCGCCTGCAAAGCATCCCGTTAAGGCGGCGCTTCATTTGGAAAAATACTGCGTGTCAAAAAGCTGGTCGATGCCCAGCTTTATGCAAATGAATCCGCCAAACGCAATGCGTCTATCCAATAGAAGTAGTCTCTCGAGGGGCCTTTGTTCTAGACTGGCCGCTGGGTCAAAAACCACGCCCATAGCGGTAAACTTGAGGGACGCCCATCAACGTACAAATGTGGGGAGGCGTCGCGACACCACGCGACTGTCGTGTCGGACAAGTGGATCCGCACCCAGTGTTGCCAACTTAGCGACTTTAGCCCTATTCGCACTGGATTAGTATTATCTGGGGACCTCGTGTGATTTAGAAATTACCCCGCCACATCTGAATTTCGTGTGGCGCATTCGCACGGGATAAACCAAGCCTGTGATTTTACTCAAATTTACTGACTTATCTCCCGGATATGGCGTCAGGCTATTGCTTGGAAATTTCTTTTCGTTAGGTCTAGCTGTATGATATATTATGACATAGCCTAAACAGAATAAAGTTCCTTACCGCACGCTGCTATACATGCCAATTCATCTCCATTTAATCATTCTTTTTGTTTTGCTCTTCCGATGATCTTCAGCTTTCACTTTCTGCAAATTGTGTAGTTGTGTGAAGCGATATGACTCAGCCCCCAAAATACTATCAAAACACTCCAAACCAGCCTCCATTATTCGCGAAAGATGGATAAAAAGGCGCACATGAAACAAAAACCTTGAAAAAATGATATACGATCCGGCCAAATCACAGAGATTCCGATTCGCACGGGACTAATATTATCACAGGACCTCGGTGTTCGGCGAAATATAGTAGGTAATTTGCGGGGGAATTTTTACTTTACAAATTACAGACATGGTCGATTCGCACGGGATTAAGATCTCAGACAAACTCTGCAATTATTACAAATTACTAGAGGTCACCAGGTAATACTAATCCCGTGCGAATAGGGCTTTTGTCGCTATATTTAGCGACTTTTCAGACCCCTTTAGCGACATTTTTTCAAAAAAGCGACTAGCAACAAATCTAGCGACTTTTTCAGACAAACCTCAGTAACCTCCAAATGCTGTCAGTCGTGCGAATGCGAGCGCGAGCTCTTGCTTTCTCCCTGCCGTCACTCTCTCTCTCTGCGTCTCCCCTGTTCAGTGAATGGGTGATGGGTGAGAGGAGCAGCGTGCGGATCATTCTTCTGTTGAGCACACAGCAATTTTTTTTTCCAGACGGACTTATCACTTATCTGCTTCTCTGTTGTTTTATATTTAAAAAATGTAGTTTGACCATTTTTATTTCCTTTTTTTCTTGTGCTTTCAACCAGTTCCCCAACTCTCTCAATTCAGATATTTTTAACATATCCTACAAAATTTTGTCATTCACTATACCATAGAGTCTACTTGTTCTATTGTCTGACAAAAAAAATAATATAGGAAATGAAAAGCTTTATTGGACATTCGGCTATATTATATGATATGATATTAAAATACAGTATGTGAGCATGATTTTAGAGAGAAAACACATAGACAGGCAGAACGCAAGAACGACGCGATGACGTCATGAATATGCTGATTGACGTATGACGTCATCTAGCGACATTTAGCGACTTTTAGGGAAGGCCTTAGCTACTTTCCGTTGAAAATAGTTGGCAACACTGTCCGCACCGTTAGACTGGAAATAAGTTTGACAGGGATGTAGAAGATCTTTAATTTCAACCCCTCGTGCGGCTACCTAACAATGACTCTAGCAGGTAAAGACATATTTAGCCAAAAACTGTATCAAATTAGTACGCAAAAACATGTAAATTACCAAAAGTTCTTAAGCACTGCATTATATATATATAATCTGTATATATATATAGGCTATATATACCGTGTAAAAATGACCAGTAATTATTCACCACAATGTCTGCTAAGTTGCTATTATTACTGGTATTATCAATGACACCCTCACTGTACTGTCATGGCAGGCTACTTTTTTTGAAAGGCAATTTTGAGACTTCTGTGTCATTTTAAAAGCATTTTAGAGATGCTTTGTAGCCCATGTGTGGGCCTACATTCGGCCTATGTTTAAATTCTGTTTATGGTTATTATGTTAATGAATCCATAAATCCATTTTTGTTTGTCAATGTAAAAGTTTCTTCAGTGACCACTTGTAAAGGACTTTTAACAGAGTGAAACTAAATATAATAATAATTATTATTATTTTCTTTTTAATTGTATACATGTCACAGTTACTAGCCCAAATTTGTCCTTGGTGAACTGTCAAATGAAAACATATCAACAAAAATGAAAACATCAGTTCTTCCCACTTGCATTATAGATGTCATATATTGTATGTCAGTGTCATTTGCTAAAAAAAGCACTTCACCTGGATCTAAATGGGCCTGGGAACATGTCCACATGTCAATATAAAGCGTGTGCATTTATCCTGTGAGCCGCTAATGCAGAGTCCTCTGAGCGGCTGCTTTTGAAACTGACGTTGTGGCGGCCCGGTTGTTATTGCCAAACTTCCTTTCCAACAGCCTTTGCTCTGTTTAGAACGGGATGGAAAGGGCTTCTGGCAGCTGTTCCGATTGTACGGTTTGCATGAGAGACCTCTGTGCTTGGCATCCGAGGATAACATCTGTCACTCATCCAGCACTTCAAGACAATGAGTACAAAGAAGATGTATTGATTCTGAACGCAAGTGTGCCCTGCTGGCCGGACCCGCGACGGGGGAAAGTTTGCCTAATATTATAATAGGAAGAATACTGAATAATGTGTTTTATTTTCAAATCTGTCGTGAGGGGATCATCCTTTTTAAGAAGTCAGGATTTATCATTCAATTTTTAAAGACAGCCGCCCTATTGCAGTGAAGCGAGAGATAGTTTTAAAAAGGCACAACCTTATCAAACACTTCCTACTTTCCTCCACGGGACTTAGGGCATGCATCTTTTTTTCATTTAAAGCTAACAGAGACGTTATCCTACAGAGACCCGAAACCATTGAATTTTGAGCTGAGGGCTGAATGCTATGTGATATAACTAGGCCACCGATGCCGTTTTGTTTCAGAACGTGGCTTAAATACAGCATCGGGAACAAGAATCTGCTTTCTGAAAGGGCTATATTTGTTTTTCTTAAATCTCTGAAGCCCATTTGACATTTCGATAAAGTTTTGATAAATGCTTAGGGGTGAAGATGGTACTAGGGTGACATCTTGCTTCCTAAAATGGATCAAAGTAGGCAAGTTTTCTTTAAAAGCTTCCTGCGGATTTGGGTTTGACTTCGAAATCGAGCGGTTCAAAAGAAATGAAATATGACAGGTGACTTGTTCTTTTGTTTTTAAGATGTAAACACCAACAATAGCATCAAACCCACGAGTGTGACTGTACTTGGCCCGATTGCTTTCGTTGATAAATGAAACTTTTTTTTTTCTGCATTTGCACCATCCTCGAGAGAATGAGAATGATGAGAGAATGTCCTTTCGCCCGTGTGCGGTGGCACTTCGCTGTGAAATTGGAATGACTCACTGTTTTGCATTTACTAGATGTAGAAGCTCAGTGATGATGTGACTGGTACAACACAACTTGTTTAAAGAAATACTTCAACCAAAAATGTAAAATGTTGCTGTGGAACATATACAAAAGAAGAGCTTTGTCAGAATGTTAAAACCACGAAAGCAAACTCTTAAATCTCGTTTGAATACTCCATATTACAATTTTAACTCGTGTGAAGCAGTAAAGAATGGGGTTTATATTCGCCGGTTCAAAAGTTTGGGGTCGGTTAGATTTTTTTAAAAAAAAGTCTCTTGCTCATCAAGGCTGCACTTATTTGATCATAAATACAGTAAAACAGTAATATTGTGAAATAAATAATATTACACTTTATAAGAACTGTTTTCTATATTTTAAAATGTAGGCTAATTTATTCTTGTGAAGGCAAATCTGAATCTTCGGTCACATGATCCTTCAGAAATAATTTGATACATAAAGCTGATTTGGTGCTCATAAAATAATTTTTCGCATAAAATTAAATCTTACACAACCCTAACTATTTAAAGATTTTACAGGTCTGTAAATTTATGGGGTTTTATTGGATATTTATGGTCATTTAGTAAATTTTTTAGCCTTTATTTAACACCCACTTAAAGTTAATTTGTAAAAAAAAACAGTTAAAAGCAATCTTTAGCAAATCATAAAATGAATGATATTTCATTAGGATTTTTATCATTTTAATATTCATTAGGATGTTGTGATTAAATTCACTTGTAGCATTTTAATTTTTATTAAGCATTTCATTTATTTTTCATCAATTTAGATTAAAATCAGCTAGTTAGGCTATAGTTAATAGAGAAAAAATATTAATTTATCTGTATTGATAAATCCTTAAAAATGATATCTGACATCATTATGTTTTAGTGTATAACAACTTTTTCGTCTGTTTCTCACATTTGTGTTTTTGTCAAGAAAAAGTCATACTTATTTGGAACTATGGCAGATTCTGAATTTTGTGTTACATTTACATTAAAAGGAAAAAGGAACACACAAGATGACAAAATGATGAATGTCACTAATTTAAGTGATCCATTTAACTATGAACTCCTATTTCGAATAAGACTTTGTAAACAAAAATTCTCCCTTGTTTTCATAAAAAACGCCCTGGAATGATTGCGGATTTCAGCACACAATTTCAAATGTATTGTCCTAGGTCTTGTCTTTGGACAGGACTCCTATTAAATACCTATTTTGTGGAGTCTGAAAAGTGTCGTACGCTGATAACATGCTCTGAAAAGACAAAGGCCTTCAACAAAAGATGCTCGCATTTCCCGCTGTTAGAAAAAGCGGGAGCGCTGAACGTTGCCCGCGTTGAAAGAGAAAGCGAGTGAGAGGGACAGAGCTGTAATTTTGGAGCGTCCAGCGCTTTTCACATAACCGCAGAGTAACAACAATGACGAAAGGCTATCTGACACTGAGGGTGCCCATGCTGAGAGAGAGACGCACGCACATTCTCAAAGGGTTTGGAATTTAAAATAAATTACACTGCTAAAGTCAGTTTTAAAGGGAAAGTTCACCCAAAAATGAAATTTCTGTCATCATTTACTCGCCCTCAAGTTGTTCCAAACCTTCTGCTGAACACAAAAGAAGATGTTTTGAAGAATGTCGACCAAACAGTTGATGACTTTTGACTTTGACTTTTCATAGTATTTTTTTTCAGTACTAAGGAAGGCAATGGGATCCATCAGCTGTTTGGTTAAACATATTCTTCAAAATATCTATTTTTGTGTTCAGCAGAAGAAAGAAATTCATACAGGTTTGGAACAACTTAATGTGGGGGTCATGACAAAACTTTCATTTTTGGGTGAACTATCCCTTTAAGAGCAAAAAAGGTAAAGTAATGTCTTTTATTATTAGGATAATTTTGGACAAGTCGACTGGAAATAGAAAATGGAAAATGTGTACAGAGACTGGTATGACATTATTTTAAAGCAACACTATGTAACATTGTTTACCTTAAAAATCCAAAATCTTATCAGTGGTTCATCAAGTCGTAACAGGGTGAAAGGCACTTCTCCATCGCCTGACGGGGTCTGTATCGCTTTTACTGGCACTATGTAACTTCGGTTTCGGGTAGGAACCCGACCACAAAAAGAACTACAAAATTCGACTGCTTTACGTCAAGCGCTACAATAGTCATTATTTCGTTTTTCTTCGTTTCTGATGTCACAATACATCATCCTTTCATGAAATCATGTAACATACTCTACCTTGTCTGTGGACATCGTTCATTCTAAAGCCGGTGCTGGTAAACAGCGAGCGTGCGTGCGACGGTAGGCTAAGATTATTTACGACAGCGGCAATGGACAATTTCGTTTCCAACCAGTAGGAGACCGAAGGGGAAAAGTTACTTGGTGTTACTTTAAAACAATTTGTGTGTCTTTTATTGTATAATTAATTTCAGATCCCAAATGTCACCTACTGATTAACATACAAATCAAGCTGCAAATTGGACCAATGCTGTTCTCTATGTCAAAATTCTGGGTGTGCGAGATATGTACCTTACACAACTATAGAAAATGAGTTGTCTGAGTCAGTTGGGTCAACGCCGGCCATTGCTCTTATAAAACTATTTGACCACAAAATGTCACAGTCAGGTAAGACTGCATTTGTTGACTGCATTTAAAACCTGTAGTTGGTCTTACAGTGAGAAATTGCAATGAAAAAAAGGGAAATAGTGAAACCCCCCATCTTTTTACTTCCAGAAATCACACGTGCTTTTCATTTTCACCTCCTAAGTTACTGGAGGTGGTTTGTTTTGACTATAGCTGATTAAATTACTCATTGCAATAATCTGATACCGTGTACGCTATTCATCATGTGAGCGAGTTTACGCCATTTTCCTGTCAACAGTGTGTGTTTTTGGCAATCCGTCATTCTCTGAGATGGCCTGTGCTTGTTTGCTGGAATTGTGATGTGTTTGCGGTTGGCGGGCGTTTCACCGTGTGCAGTTGTGCCTAAACCTTTATTTTCCCAGACCATCAGCCAATTACGTGATGCATGTCAGCGTCTTCATCTTCATCTGTGCTCTGGTGAGCTTTTGCCGGTGGGTGAGAACAATATACAATTTTGTTGTCATTGTTTTGGGAAGGTTTTTATTATTATTTTCGTAATCTCAAATACAATCACAAATGGCATAATTATTTAAGAGTGCATTTGGTTTTATTATTTTAATTGAAGTCGGTTGGATATTTGTGTATCTGTATTAAAATACTGATGGACTAAAATGCAAACAGTTAAAAAATCCAAAGTTAAATTCATCACTTAAAAGGCTTGACATCTCTTCACTGAGAAATCTTATATTGACTTGAATCATGTATACATCTTGAAAAAGCCTAAGGGGTGAAGAGAGAGCAAGATTAATGCTTTCCTCATTTGTACTCCTGGTTTTCACCTTGACTCTGTCACCAATGACATGTTGGTCCTGTGATTTGCAGGCCAGATCTGTGTGGTTGAATGTTCTCTGTCTTTGAGTGGGTTTTGACTCCATAACACGAAGCCAGAGTGGTCTTGATGGTTTGAAAGATCTTTAAATAGATGTTTTTCATGCTTTTCTATTCAAAACACAAATTTGCTGTCATTGGATGCTGACAATCCATCATTAATGACTATGACTTTACTATAATTTGTGGGTTGCTCAAAGAAAATGTGTTATTTATAATCTGTCCAATCCTTTCTGGTGTTGGGGGCATTTCAAATTTTTTTTTAGAGTATATTACATTTTAAGTTCAAATTTATTAAGTACCGCTGTGCTGGAATTTATTCTCAAAGAAGTAGCGTATTTTAATGGGTATAGCTAAAGTAACGTCTTCAGTCAGCTTGAGATCCTTTCCATCTAATCTGGTTATATCTCTTAAGCCTAGAAGTGAATATTTTATGACACAGTCACCAAGCAATGTTCTTCCGCAAAATGCATGCACTTTTAGACTGTTAGAGGGCCACAAGTTACACAAAGTCTGTAAGTTTCAGTTCAAACTAAAAATCTTAGATAATTTAAAAAATACCATGTATTACCATGATGTGTTTTTAATGTTCTACTTTGAAGGATATGCGGAGTTGATGAAGAAGAGATAAACCTCAGTTTTGTGAAGTTATGATTCTTGTCCAGTGAGAAGGACAGTCTGTTGACCACGGCCGTGGGCGGAGTCTATTCTGAAAGCCCTCCCTCTGGCTGAACGAGTGACATTAAGATCACATTGTGGCTCGTAATGTAATTTATACATTTCATCAACTAATGCAGTGCAAATCCATTTTCTCTTCCCAATCCTGAAGGGCCACATACATTAACTTGATGGCGAGGCAGAGTCAGAGGGTCCGACTAATGAGGCTAAATGTAATTAGAAGTCGTCTTTCCACTTAACCCTCCTCGACAAACACCGCAGCTCCGGGCTCTGCGCCGCTCTAAACTCCAGTAGAGGACTAACGGGAAATGAAACTTTAACAGCAGTGTAATAAGAATTACCTATAGGCTTTTACATGCATTGACCCCAAAAACTATTTAGAATAGTTTAAATGATTAATTATAAATAATTGTACTCACCGTCATGTCATTCCAAGCCTCTGTAACTTTATTCTGTGGAACAAAGTAAAAATTGTGATCGATGTACAGGTTGTTTTCCCCCTATACAATTACATTGATTGACAATTGAACCGTTGAAGCTTAAAGTATGCAAAAGGAACAAATATTACTGAATATTCCTAACTGTCCTTGGTGCTTTCATGAGAGAAGTAGTGATGAGTCAAAATCTTTCAATGAATTGGGTTTATCTGAACAAAACTTGTCTCAATGATTCATACATCAAACTGGTTCAGCTCGCTTACATTTAACTCCGAAAACACATACTTCCCTACTATATAGTAAAACAGTAGGCTATGTGACAAAAGAAGTATGTCCGAATTCCACAGTACTCATAAAATCAGTGAAAAGTACCCGGATGACCTACAGTTCTTCTTTCGGCGAGATTCTGAAGTGTGCATATGATGGACACTTTACTATCCCATGAGGCCACGGGAGAGGACTTGTGAATGACAGTGAAGTCACATGCTAATGACAACATAGCAAATGTAGTACTTTCATTAACACCTTAATTCATTCCACACACATTCATTCTATACAGAACATACTTTTTTAGCGGCTGCAAAGTATTTACTACCTACTAGAGAGTATGCGATTTCAGACGCAGCCACTGACTCAATGAAACCAGTTTGAAACCAGTTGGAAAAAGCTTGTGCAATATTTGTTTGATATTTTGGTTTTGATGCTATGACCTTCGTACATTCTTGAGTGTGACTTATAGTCTCCAAATGCTTTTTGGGGTCAGTGTAAGTTATCAGCATTCTGGTAGTAAAACAGTCCCAGCACAGCTGTTTCTCAATGGCAATATCTGCAGAGCGAATTTTTAAGGCTCATTGGGAACATGTTGTACAGAAGCCGCCAACCATCAGGAGGGAGACTGACTGCAGCTTGGCTCTGGGGGTACAGACGCTGAACATTAGCCTCAGCTGGAGCCAAATTCTTAATTTAGACTTTTTCATATTTCATTTTTGCCAGTTTTTTTAGCGCCATGTGCTCTGTTGAACCCTTATCCTTCAGTTTAATAAATCACTTTGCAGTGCATTCTGGGAAGGACGAGTTGAAGATACAGAGTTGGAGATCTTTAAATAATTGTTTACGCTTTGCGTAATGAATTGAGGCATAAAGTACTCATGTTTATTTATGGTAGATGTGGTACAGTATAAAATACTTTTTTTTTCACACAGTGGGCAATTCATGCAAAATGAAAGTACTTGTGGGCGAATACTAATGCATGATTAATCACCTAATATGAATATATAATTGAACTGATTGAATAATCTTATCACATTAAACAGGCATGGAGTTCCTTCAACCACTCGCATATCCAGGCGAATCCAGCAGAAGGGTGTTTGTAATTACTGTTTGAAGGAGAAAGACGAGGATGGGGCGGTCTTTATCAGAACACACACTGGTGCCTCAGGTGAATTTTGATTCCCAAATTCTTTGTTTGATCTCGCAAAGAGGCAACACGCCAGTTCCGATTACTCATTTCCCCCATTTCCAAAAACAGCAACTGTATCGCGGCGTCTTCCGCTGGCATCTGACGTGAAATTGATGTTTATTCTTAAAATACATGGTATTTAAGATGACCTCTGACTTCTTCTAATGTCTCATGAGGCAAAATATACAGCATTATTTGTTGCCTGAATGCAACCTTAAGCTCTCACTTCCATTCATCACACAGAGGGATTTATGTGGCCCGACAAATGCAATACCTCCACACAGATTGCCGTCTTGTTCTATTCCCTGTGTGGTGCCCCTGAAATCAAGGCATCTACTTGCTAAACTTTTATGTGAAGTTTCTGATCTTTTTCACACAGCAGTATTTGTCCTACTTAACGATGCACTATAGTCTAATATCTGAGAAACAGGAAAAATATACCAAAGAAGCCAGTGAGAAGCCAGATTTTCAGTTGTTTCCTCAGAGGCAGAGAGAATTTTAATGTTTAAATAAATACAAATATTATAATATGTATATATATATATATATAATATATATATATATATATATATATATATATATATATATATACTGCTGTTCAAAAGTTTTTTAATGTTTTTAAAAGTAGTCTCTTCAGCTCACCAAGTCTGCAATTATTTGATTAAAAATACAAAACAAACCCAGTAATATTGAGAAATATTATTTCAATGTAAAACAGCTGTTTATATGCGATTATATAGTAAAGTGTAATTTATTCCTGTGATCAAAACTGAATTTTCAGCATCATTACTCCAGTCTTCAGTGTCACATGATCCTTCAGAAATCATTCTAATATGATTATTTGATGCTCAAGAAACATTTATGATTATTATCACAGTTGAAAACAGTTGTGCTGCTTAATTTTTTTGTGCAAACCGTGATTAATTTGTTTCAGGATTCTTTGAAAGTTCAAGAGAAAAGCATTTAATTAAAAAATAAATAATTTGCATTATTATAAATGTCTTTACTGTCACTTTTGATCAATTTAATGCGTCCTTTCTGAAGAAAAGTATTAATTTCTTAAAAATAAAAAATAAATCATATTGACCCCAGACTTTTGAACGATAGTGTATAATATATATATATATATATATATATATATATATATATATATATATATATATATATATATATATATATATATATATATATATATATATATATATATATATATGGAATGTTGGAAACAGTTGTGCTGCTTAATGTGCTGGGCAACGATTAATCGTGATTAATTGCATCCAAAATAAAAGATTTGTGTTTACATAATATATGTGTGTGTACTGACTACTGAGTATAATTATTTTTTATATATAAATATACACATATGCATGTATATATTTAAGAAACATTTGCATGTATATACTGTATATATATTTATACATAATTAATATTATATACAAATATATTTTATATATAAATAACATATTTTAATATATACATACATAAATATATACATGCATATGTGTGTATTTATATATATAAAAAATAATTATATACACACACATATATTATGTAAACACAAATCTTTTATTTCGGATGCGATTAATCGCGATTAATCGTTGCCCAGCACAAACACTCACAAACCCACACACTCACAAATCACTTTTTGGACGCGATTAATCATGATTAATCGTTTCCCATGCCCAGCACAATTTTTTTTATAACCTGTGATACTTTTTTCAGTATTCTTTGATAAATAAAAAGTTAAGAAAGAACAGCATTTATTCAAAATAGAAATATAACAATATACACTGCAGGTCAAAAGTTTGGGGTGAGTCATTCTTTTTCTTTCTTTTTATGAAGGAAATTAATACTTTTATTCAACAAGGATGTGTTAAATTGATAAAAAAAAGTGCAGTAAATATTTATATTATATAAATATTGAAATGCTGTTCTTTTTAACTTTTTATTCATCAATGAATCCTGAAAAAAAAGTATCACAGTTTCCAAAAAATATTAAGCATAATATTAACTGTTTCCAACATTGCTACACTCTAAAACATGCAGGGTTATTTTAACCCAAATTTGGGTCAAATATGGACAAACCCAACCGTTGGGTAAAAAATGTCATTTAAAAATTTAACTCAACGGCTGGGTTTGTCGATATTTGACCCAAATTTGGATTGAAACAACCCAGCATTTTTAGAGTGTAATAACTGAGTATCACATCAACATTAGAATGATTTCTGAAGGATCATGTGACACTGAGTAAATCACAGGAATAATTTACACTTTAAAATATATTCACATAGAAAACAGCTATTTTAAATTAAATTTTTTTTTCACAATTTTGCTGATTTTACTGTATTTGTTTTTTAATATTTTGTATAAATATTACATATATGCAATACATATTGTTTAAACATTTCTTTCTTATAAGCTTAATGTTAATGCCTAGTTCTATGCATTAATACTCAATACATTAGGGCTAAAAATTTAGAAGTGGATTCTAGCATTTTAAAATAAATTAACTCAAAAAAAAAAAAAAAAAAAAAAAAAAACGGCCCTCTCTCCCCACTCATTTTAGTCTGTTTTTGCTCTTCTCTCTTTCCTGCATCATTCTGCTCTGTCTCCTGCGCAGTGGGCGTTGTGGTGGATGGTGTCGGCATACAGCTGTCAGAGAATGCTCTGCTGGAGGTGACAGTGTGTGCAGGCCGAGCTTCAAACACACACACACACACTCAAGTCCCTCAGCCAACACACTCCACTCCTCTTCACGCCTTCCTCGTATATCCTTTCATTGCTGCGAACCTTGAACGAGCTTCGTTCGGAAAAAGCAATGCAATATTCAGGATAATTAAAATTAAAGATAATATCTCATCTTTCTTTTTTTCCCCTCCTTTGTTTCCATCCTCTGGGTATCAGATTGCAAGTTATTTCCTCTCATTTTCTAAGATATTGAACAAGATATTCTAGATTTTTTTGTAGCCTATCATGCTGAATTAGAGATGCAATCTTGGGTGGCGTAAAAAACATATGAGCGGTAAATCTGATTATCTGTTCTGAAAAGCTTTATGTTTTGCCTCATACTCTCATTCCACTGAAATCTTATTAGTCCGGACATTTTGAAACAATGGAATGTAGCTCAGGGCTAAATGTGAATATAACAATGTCACGTTATGGTGCCGTCTACATGTTTCTTGGTGTTTTTATTGGCATCTTTTATTGTGAGACCCCTTAAATGTTCGCTCTTAAATGACACATTTAAATGGCTAATCTATACTGGTTTTTAGAGTTAACATGAAACAGCATTTAACCCCATATTACTCATGTAATATGATGCATTTCAGAGATGCTAGATATTCAATGAGGAAACTTGATTATATCCACACAGAAATGACGGTTGCCATCGAGAACATCTCCATGTATATCCTGATAGTAGGCTAATGTTTCTTAATTCCTGTATAACTGGTGTTAGCAATGGTAGGCCTGTTAGGATCATGTATTGCAATTTAACAATTTAGTTTTTTTTTGTGCAACTTATTGCAGTATTGAATAAATAATTGTGAACCGACATTTATTCAATTGCGACAGGCTTATGGGTTTGATTCCTAAGAATCAGGGGCTGTTTACATGACACCGTTTTTAACTAAAAACATAAAACTTTGTATGCGTTTTGGCTGTTTTATATAGGAATGGTTATATAGAAATGTTTGTGAATGAAATTTACAGATGTTATTCCATGTTGTAGACAATTAATTGGTTTTCTTGTTGTTAAAAACAAACATTTCAATCAGTACATAAAATGCTCGTTGCCATTGCGGCTATTTCAGACTCTGAGTCAGCATGGCGAGAACCACCGAATTTAAACAGAGACATAAATTATAGGGAAGTTGCTGACCGCTAAAATTAACTTCTCCATCTTGCCGCTGATACTTTACAACATGATATAGTGGCGGATCATGTGCGCTCCACTGACTTCACTCCTATTGGTTGGCGCTCCCGCAAATCGCTCTTCATTTGCATGAAGTTAAACATCTCAACTTTGATGCTTTGCGTTCGCAAAACGTTTTGCACTCCCTCGATAACTTTTGCTTCTGCTCGCAAAACGTTTTGCGCTCCCTCGATAACTTTTGCTTCCGCTCGCAAAACGTTTTGCACTCCCTCAATAGCTTTTGTTTCCGCTCGCAAAACGTTTTGCACTCCCTCGATAACTTTTGCTTCCGCTCGCAAAACATTTTGCGCTCCCTCGATAACTTTTGCTTCCGCTCGCAAAACGTTTTGCACTCCCTCAATAGCTTTTGCTTCCGCTCGCAAAACGTTTTGCACTCCCTCAATAGCTTTTGCGCCCGCTCGCAAAACGTTTGCACTCCCTCGATAACTTTTGCTTCCGCTCGCAAAACGCTTTGCGCTCCCTCGATAACTTTTGCTTCCGCTCGCAAAACGTTTTGCGCTCCCTCGATAACTTTTGCTTCCGCTCGCAAAACGCTTTGCGCTCCCTCGATAACTTTTGCTTCCGCTCGCAAAACGCTTTGCGCTCCCTCGATAACTTTTGCTTCCGCTCGCAAAACGTTTTGCGCTCCCTCGATAACTTTTGCTTCCGCTCGCAAAACGCTTTGCGCTCCCTCGATAACTTTTGCTTCCGCTCGCAAAACGTTTTGCGCTCCCTCGATAACTTTTGCTTCCGCTCGCAAAACGCTTTGCGCTCCCTCGATAACTTTTGCTTCCTCTCGCAAAACGTTTTGCGCTCCCTCGATAACTTTTGCTTCCGCTCGCAAAACGTTTTGCACTCCCTCGATAACTTTTGCTTCTGCTCGCAAAACGTTTTGCGCTCCCTCGATAACTTTTGCTTCCGCTCGCAAAACGTTTTGCACTCCCTCAATAGCTTTTGTTTCCGCTCGCAAAACGTTTTGCACTCCCTCGATAACTTTTGCTTCCGCTCGCAAAACATTTTGCGCTCCCTCGATAACTTTTGCTTCCGCTCGCAAAACGTTTTGCACTCCCTCAATAGCTTTTGCTTCCGCTCGCAAAACGTTTTGCACTCCCTCAATAGCTTTTGCGCCCGCTCGCAAAACGTTTTGCACTCCCTCGATAACTTTTGCTTCCGCTCGCAAAACGCTTTGCGCTCCCTCGATAACTTTTGCTTCCGCTCGCAAAACGTTTTGCGCTCCCTCGATAACTTTTGCTTCCGCTCGCAAAACGCTTTGCGCTCCCTCGATAACTTTTGCTTCCGCTCGCAAAACGCTTTGCGCTCCCTCGATAACTTTTGCTTCCGCTCGCAAAACGTTTTGCGCTCCCTCGATAACTTTTGCTTCCGCTCGCAAAACGCTTTGCGCTCCCTCGATAACTTTTGCTTCCGCTCGCAAAACGTTTTGCGCTCCCTCGATAACTTTTGCTTCCGCTCGCAAAACGCTTTGCGCTCCCTCGATAACTTTTGCTTCCTCTCGCAAAACGTTTTGCGCTCCCTCGATAACTTTTGCTTCCGCTCGCAAAACGTTTTGCGCTCCCTCGATAACTTTTGCTTCCTCTCGCAAAACGTTTTGCGCTCCCTCGATAACTTTTGCTTCCGCTCGCAAAACGTTTTGCGCTCCCTCGATAACTTTTGCTTCCGCTCGCAAAACGTTTTGCGCTCCCTCGATAACTTTGCTTCCGCTCGCAAAACGCTTTTGCGCTCCCTCGATAACTTTTGCTTCCGCTCGCAAAACGTTTTGCGCTCCCTCGATAACTTTTGCTTCCGCTCGCAAAACGTTTTGCGCTCCCTCGATAACTTTGCTTCCCTCGCAAAACGTTTTGCGCTCCCTCGATAACTTTTGCTTCCTCTCGCAAAACGTTTTGCGCTCTCCTCGATACTTTTGCTTCCGCTCGCAAAACGTTTTGCGCTCCCTCGATAACTTTTGCTTCCCTCGCAAAACGTTTTGCGCTCCCTCGATAACTTTTGCTTCCGCTCGCAAAACGTTTTGCGCTCCCTCGATAACTTTTGCTTCCCTCGCAAAACGTTTTGCGCTCCCTCGATAACTTTTGCTTCCGCTCGCAAAACGTTTTGCGCTCCCTCGATGAACTTTTGCTTCCGTCTCGCAAAACGTTTTGCGCTCCCTCGATAACTTTTGCGCCCGCTCGCAAAACTTTTGCGCTCCCTCGATAACTTTTGCTTCCGCTCGTTGCAAACGTTCTGCACTCCCTCGATAACTTTTGCTTCCTTTGCAAAACGTTTTGCGCTCCCTCGATAACTTTTGCTTCCGCTCGCAAAACGTTTTGCGCTCCCTCGATAACTTTTGCTTCCTTTTGCAAACGTTTTGCGCTCCCTCGATAACTTTTGCTTCCGTTCGCAAAACGTTTTGCGCTCCCTCGATAACTTTTGCTTCCTTTTGCAAAACTGTTTTGCGCTCCCTCGATAACTTTTGCTTCCGCTCGCAAAACGTTTTGCGCTCCCTCGATAACTTTTGCTTCCTTTTGCAAAACGTTTTTGCGCTCCCTCGATAACTTTTGCTTCCGCTCGCAAAACGTTTGCGCTCCCTCGATAACTTTTGCTTCCGCTCGCAAAACGTTTTGCGCTCCCTCGATAACTTTTGCTTCCGCTCGCAAAACGTTTTGCGCTCCCTCGATAACTTTTGCTTCCGCTCGCAAAACGTTTTGCGCTCCCTCGATAACTTTTGCTTCCGCTCGCAAAACGTTTTGCGCTCCCTCGATAACTTTTGCTTCCTCTCGCAAAGCGTTTTGCGCTCCCTCGATAACTTTTGCTTCCGCTCGCAAAACGTTTTGCGCTCCCTCGATAACTTTTGCCTTCCGCTCGCAAAACGTTTTGCGTCCCCTGACTTTGCTCCCTCGCAAAACGTTTTGCGCTCCCTCGATAACTTTTGCTTCCCTCGCAAAACGTTTTGCGCTCCCTCGATAATTTCCTTTTGCGCTCCCGCTCGCAAAACGTTTTGCGCTCCCTCGATAACTTTTGCTTCCCTCGCAAAACGTTTTGCGCTCCCTCGATAACTTTTGCTTCCGCTCGCAAAACGTTTTGCGCTCCCTCGATGACTTTTGCTTCCGCTCGCAAAACGTTTTGCGCTCCCTCGATAACCTTTGCGCCCGCTCGCAAAACATTTTGCGCTCCCTCGATAACTTTTGCTTCCGCTCGCAAAACGTTTTGCACTCCCTCGATAACTTTTGCTTCCTCTCGCAAAACGTTTTGCGCTCCCTCGATAACTTTTGCTCCGCTCGCAAAACGTTTTGCGCTCCCTCGATAACTTTTGCTTCCGCTCGCAAAACGTTTTGCGCTCCCTCGATAACTTTTGCTTCCGCTCGCAAAACGTTTTGCGCTCCCTCGATAACTTTTGCTTCCTTTTGCAAAACGTTTTGCGCTCCCTCGATAACTTTTGCTCCGCTCGCAAAACGTTTTGCGCTCCCTCGATAACTTTTTCTTCCTTTGCAAAACGTTTTGCGCTCCCTCGATAACTTTTGCTTCCGCTCGCAAAACGTTTTGCGCTCCCTCGATAACTTTGCTTCCGCTCGCAAAACGTTTTGCGCTCCCTCGATAACTTTTGCTTCCGCTCGCAAAACGTTTTGCGTTCCCTCGATAACTTTTGCTTCGCTCACAACGTTTTGCGCTCCCTCGATAACTTTGCTTCCGCTCGCAAAACGTTTTGCGCTCCCTCGATAACTTTTGCTTCCTTTGCAAAGCGTTCTGCGCTCCCTGGATAACTTTTGCTTCCGCTCGCAAAACGTTTTGCACTCCCTCGATAACTTTTGCTCCCGCTCGCAAAACATTTTGCGCTCCCTCGATAAAACATTTTGCGCTCCTCAACTTGCTCCACTCGCAAAATGTTTTGCGCTCCCTCGATAACCTTTGCGCCCGCTCGCAAAACTTTTGCGCTCCCTTCGATAACTTTTGCTTCCACTCGCAAAACGTTTTGCGTCCCCCGATAACTTTTGCTTCCATTCGCAAAACGTTTGCACTCTCGATCTTTTGCTTCCTCTCGCAAAACGTTTTGCGCTCCTATAACTTTTGGGACCAGACTCGCAAAACGTTTTGCGCTCCCTCGATAACTTTTGCTTCCGCTCGCAAAACGTTTTGCGCTCCCTCGATAACTTCTGCTTCCTCTCGCAAAGCGTTTTGCGCTCCCTCGATAACTTTTGCTTCCGCTCGCAAAACGTTTTGCGCTCCCTCGATAACTTTTGCTTCCGCTCGCAAAACGATTTGCGCTCCCTCGATAACTTTTGCTTCCGCTCGCAAAACGTTTTGCGCTCCCTCGATAACTTTTGCTTCCGCTCGCAAAACGTTTTGCGCTCCCTCGATAACTTTTGCTTCCGCTCGCAAAACGTTTTGCGCTCCCTCGATAACTTCTGCTTCCTCTCGCAAAGCGTTTTGCGCTCCCTCGATAACTTTTGCTTCCGCTCGCAAAACGTTTTGCGCTCCCTCGATAACTTTTGCTTCCGCTCGCAAAACGTTTTGCGCTCCCTCGATAACTTTTGCTTCCGCTCGCAAAACGTTTTGCGCTCCCTCGATAACTTTTGCTTCCGCTCGCAAAACGTTTTGCGCTCCCTCGATAACTTGTGCTTCCGCTCGCAAAACGTTTTGTGCTCCCTCGATAACTTTTGCTTCCGCTCACAAAACGTTTTGCGCTCCCTCTATAACCTTTGCGTCCGCAAGCAAAACGTTTTGCGCTCCCTCTATAACCTTTGCGTCCGCAAGCAAAACGTTTTGCGTTCCCCCAAGAAACTTTGCATTCGTTTAAATCTTAGATCTCTCTAGTTTCTTGGCGGAATGCAAAAGCTTTTACGAGGGAACACAAAACATTTTCTAGAGAACATAGCATTGACAATTTTCTTCATCTCACATTTTTATTCCACATCCATGTTTCTTTAGTGGATCCATAATTTTTAAAACAGCAGTTGTCATCAGCTGGAAGTGAAAATCATTTCACAGTATGGAGAATATTTTATTTTTTTCTTCTTTAGAATATAACATGCTCCGATGAATCAGGCACAGTATGTCCAGAAACGTGAATTAAATAGGGATTTTAAATTCATGTTGACTTACATGTATATCCCTAAAAAGAGAAAAGTATAAAATCTCCTGCAGATTGAGTTGTGTGCTCATTAAAATGGAGGTGAAGAGAGAGCCATCTTTGTTTGTTTTGTTTTTCTTACAAGGATGAGCATTTGTTCCTTCGAGGCCAGCGCCATCCTGGGGAGTCTGGGCTTTCAGAGCAGAACCCTGTTAGCGAGGGAGAGCAGAACCCCTTTAGCTCTCCTAAAGTGCCGGTTTCAAAAACAGGGCCAGCTAATCACCCGTGAACTCAGAGGAGGGTCCTTGTGGAGGATCTCGAGGAGCTTGAGAGAAGCTATATATTAACAGCAAAAAAATAAATAAAAATCATTTAGAAATCAGTACTTTTTTAACTTGTTTTTCATATCTGAACTTCATTTAGTGAACAGGTTAAAAAAATACATTACATATTACGTTTTTTTTAAACAAATCTTAATTTAATTAGATTTCTGCTTAAAACATACAAAACATGCTAATGGGGCAAAAAAAAAAGATGGAAGTAAAATAATGACAAATGTTTTTGAAACAAAAAAGCTTGTTGAATTGCACTAATTGAAGCATTCAAAAGTTTGATGTCGATAAGATTTTCGAAAAGGAGTCTCTTT
The DNA here is from genome assembly GCA_036326025.1 of Chrosomus eos. NCBI lineage: Eukaryota > Metazoa > Chordata > Actinopteri > Cypriniformes > Leuciscidae > Chrosomus > Chrosomus eos. The sequence continues at coordinate 25,584,856 of CM070842.1, forward strand.
TCTATTTTCATATATTTAATAATGTAATTTATTCCTGTGATGGCAAAGCTGCATCTTCAGCATCATTACTCCAATCTTCAGTGTCACATGATCCTTCAGAAATCATTCTAATATAATTTGATTCTCAAGAAACACTTCATATGATTATCATCAGTGTTGAAAACAGTTCTTCTATCATCTTATTATATTGCTCAAGTCTTCTATAAGGATGTTTATATATTTTTTTACTGGAAATATTGATTTCAAAAATGTTGTTTTTGCAGCTTGTAGAGCGATTTATGTTGTTGGATTTGTGTTTATCGGTCTTTTGCAATGGATAATATTATTCATCCTTAACAAGTGAGAAAATGGTGTTAAAAGAGGCCTGGTCGTTTGAAAAACGTCAGTTGGAGTCGGACATCTTACTAGATTGGACTGTATGTGGACTGAGCGGTCAATAACAGACCTCTGCAGCTGACCACTTCCTTTAAACTCTCTGTAAGTGTGTGTGTGATGTGGAGGGATGCTGACATCACTAAATACACGCCTGCCGAGAGGAACTTAATCTCCCTAGACAGCTCCTGCTAACACACACACACATCCTGAGAGAGAGGGAGAGCTTGTCGTCTTAGATTATTTGTGTCTTTATGCCATATGTGTAAACTAAAGTGATGGTGAAACAGTTATAGGCGTCTAGAAATCTGCTCTGTCCCAAATTTGTTTTAATTTATTAACCTCTCTCTCTCATTTATTTAACCCCCCCCTCTCTCTCATCCTCACCCCATCTAAACTCACACAAAAATGTTTTTTTTTTTTTATCATGGGGGCTTTCCATTATTGTTTTTATTTTGAGCTAATGATGTTTCTATCTAAATAAACTCCTAAAAATCACACTTCCACAGAAGAACCATTTTTTGGTTCCTCAAAGAACCTTTCAGTGAACCGCTCATTAAAGAAAGATTTTTTTCTTAATGGTAAGAACATTTGAATAATATAAAGAACCATGTAGTTCATCCAAAAATGAAAATGATCCCATCATACTCACCCTCAAGCAATCCTAGATGTTTTTGACTTTCTTCTCGCAGCCAAACACAATCGGAGTTATATTTTAAAATATCCTGGCTCTTCCAAGCTTTATAATGGAAGTGAATTGTAACTTCAGCCAACAAGGCCAAAAAAAGCGCATCAATCCATCATAAAAGTTATCCATATGGCTACATGAGGTTAATAAAGGCCTCCTGCTGAGTGTTTTTTAAGAAAAAATATCCATATTTATAACGGCTGTTACCGGAAGCCAGTGATTATAGTTTATAAAGTTATAAATACAGATATTTTCTTACAAAAATGTATTGCTCCGGCTATGGCTTTTCCCTTTGGAGTCGTATGAATCACTTTTATGATGGATGGATGATTAAAAATCTAAGTTACCATTTACTCCCATTATAATGCCTGGAAGAACCAGGATATTTTTAATATAACTTTTGTAATAATTTTGTTGTGCTGAAAGAAGTAAGTCATATACACCTAGGATGGCTTGAGAATGGGAAAACTTTTTTTGGGGGTAAACTAACCCTATAAAGGTGCAGTAAGTGATTTCTTAGAAATGCTGTTGAAAGTGGATCGGACAGAGCGCTTCAACACACTTGTGGCCAATCAGCAGTAGGGGGCGTGTCCACTCATGATAGGGGAGGAGAGAGAGAGATTTGAAGAAAGATTGTTGAAAGAGAGATGGCTGAGAGACATTACAAAAGAGATAAGGTCAGAGGAATTTAAAACTGGGAAAAGAAGGGTTACGATCAGGTAAGAGCTTAAGGACTCGTGTTAATGGTAGAAAAGCTTTCCAGCGCTGGAGAGACCTAAGCGGGAAGGCCTAAAATGGATGCCCGGGTTGCGTCGTTTCTGCACCATACTTGAGAAACATTGGTTTCCACAGAACCAAGATATGCTGGTGTGCTGTTGTACATTTTTAATAAATATTCATTTAGAGCAATTCATTAAACAAAATAATGCAATTAAAAAATTCAGCGCAAATATTGATACTTATGATTAATTCAATCAACTATACAGTATATTATGTTGTTAATTTGCTTTAAAAATGTTATTTGATTGGCAGCCCTAATTATTTCGTCTTTTAATTAAGCTGTAGATTTGAGATTTTGCTAGCTTTGCAGAGATATTAGATACAGTGACAAAACCTGACCCACACACTCAACCCCTTAATTTTCGTCCATTACTAATATAAAATGGCACACATCAAGTACTTAGATACTGCTCTGGGCAGTATCAACAGAGGGTCATGGGACCTGATGAACACACATCACAGTCGACCTTTCACAAAGTAATAGCCTTATTGTCACATTCATCATCTCTCTCTCTCTCTCTCTCTCTCTCTCTCTCTCTCTCTCTCTCTTCCTCTCTCTCTTCCCTCTCTCCTCTCTCCTCTCTCTCTCTCTCTCTCTCTCTCTCTCTCTCTCTCTCTCTCTCTCTCTCTCTTCTCCCCTCTCTCTCTCTCTCTCTCTCTCTTCTCTCTCTCTCTTTTAATTCCATTCTCTGTCCACACATTTTCCTGTGCGAGACCAGACCCACAGCTCCGTCCGTAGGCTTGAGAAATGGCGAGACTGTCACTTCTCCACAGGAGCTGTGGAATAATGAAAAATCCACACCAATCCTGGAGCCAGTCTGGCAGAACGCCACTGATCTTAAGCCTGAGGAAAAGAAAAGATCCAGTCAGCCTCCCTCGGGGAGTTGGCACGCATTCCTATCTGATCCGCGGTCAGAATTGCAGAAGGTCTCGTAATAGTTTAAGGCTTCAGATAAATACGGCTGGTCCCAGAACAGCATGTAAACGAAGCGGTATGAGTGAGCTGAGTTGGGATGTTTCTTCAGCCACGTCTGACAGGAAGAAATGGGCGACATCGGTAATTAGGGGCACTATATTGTGTGCAGCATTGTTGGTGACTCACATTTCTTATGTGACAGGTTGGGAACACACTCAGATTACAGGGCAGAACAACGCGTCAACACACAATTTTCTTGTACCGTGAATACCCGGGGTAATTTGATGGATGATGGAATTCAGACAGCGAATCGCTTTAAATATGTATTTCTCTCTCCATCCTCGATGGGTATGAGACGGTCGCCCACTGAATCTGACTATGTGGGCACTGTGGTCAGGGAACAGAAGTCAAATTTTGGAGTTGTGCTTTTTCACACTAGGTTTTCATCACTTTGATTCTACAACAACTCTCATGTGCAAGTTTTGTTTGTGTTGTTTGATTACTGCATGTAGGATGTTTGTTTGCCCATGAGCAGTCTGTGTGGGTGTATACATGACACCTTGTTCCATGAATAGGGTACAAATTGTTGTCCTGTTACGTGTTTTAAAAAGCATTAGAGAAACAAATCCCATGGTTTTGTTCGAGAACTATGTTAGATTATCTGTTATCTACTATGATCTGACATAAAACATATAAATACTTGCCATGTAAAGTCGATGGTTTTGAAACAAATCAATTATTTGTATTTGCCCTTAAATTTGGGCTTCTCAACTGTTCAATTTAATTCACTCTATGATTTAGTTATGTTTGTAAATAGCTTTAAACTAACATATCCTTACTGAGTTTTTGACAAATTTGCAACTCTGTTACTCATAAATATCTCTTTAATTTTGATGCTTGTTCTGATGAAATTACTAAAAAATAACAAAAGTTTGAGATTTGTGTGTGCGAAGAATGGATGTGAAGTATGTATAACGGTACTGATCATTTCAATCAGTGTTTTTTTTTGTTATATATATATATACTAATATAGTTTCCAGTTTCAAGTTAAGTTTTAGTAATTTTTATTAGTTTTTAAATAGTTTTAATAATTACTTTTTTATTCATTTCAGTACTTAAAGGTCCCGTTCTTCGCGATTCCATTTTTCAAACTTTAGTTAGTGTGTATAGTTGCTGTTAGAGCATAAATAATACCTGTAAAATTATAAAGCTCAAAGTTCAATGCCTAGCGAGATGTCCCCTTTCAAAGCATACAGCGAACGCCCGGTTTGGACTACATCCCTCTACTTCCTTTTTTAATGACGTAACTAGAAATTTTTTTTGACTAATCTTCGCCCACAGGAATACACAAAAAAGGGGGCGTGGTCTTGTTGCGCTCCCACGGAGAAGAAGCACTTCGGCTGCGCATGCATCTCCAATTTATGGTAAGAGGCGTGACCTTTCCGGGCAACGTGCGAGAAGCTGCTGTCCAATCACAACACAGGAACCGCTGGCACAATCAGAACTCGTTACGTATTTCTGAAGGAGGGACTTCATAGAACAAGGAAGTCATCGGGCCGTTTTTTGACAGTGAAAACAGCGGTATACAGATAAGTAAATTGTGTAAAATTACTGTGTTTTTTTACACGCGAAACATGAACACATGTTATATTGCACACTGTAAACACAATCAAAGCTTCAAAAAAACATGAAAACATTTTCATACATTTCAAGTTTTTATCTAATATATGATATATTGCAGTTAAAAAACAACAACAATGCTTTCAATGTGTTGCCATTCAATGTGAAGCATTCGTGTCTGCATACTTGCATTGACTATGTTTCTTACCAAACTCAGGAGAGTGCCAATTCCCCTCATACAGATTCCATGTGCTTGTGTATCGATCCTTCTCGTCAAGGTCCATAAACACCACAAACGCACAGCACCATTCCCATTAATTAGGCATCGCTTTACCGTGAAAGTCAATTACACAGATATCTGAATGTTACCGACAGTCTACGAATGTTCCAGCAAGGCCAGAACTGAGTCATGCATTTTATTTAGTTTATTTGTAGTTTAGTCTCGTTCAGTGACAAAAACTCCGATTTTTGCCATTAATTTTTATCGGTTCATAACAGCGATCAATTTGCTTCGCACGGAAGCTCATTCTTATTACAGTCTTGCTTCATATGTTATCTGCACTGCGTTCAATTAGCTTCTATTCAGTGGACGTATGAAAATTAGAGGTCCATAATCCATTTAGTGTGATTAATCATTGTCCCCGCTCGTACATATTCTGACCTTGTTGAACATGGTGTTTAATGTAAAGACATTAGTGCAGGCCCAGGTCTGCTGTTGTGACAGGGCTCTGAGATCTCTGCTGTTGAGGCTTGTCTGAGCCAAGCTGCGGTAAAAGACGAGATATTAGCATTGCTTGCAGCACGCATGCCCTCCCTTTTGTTAAAGCACCTTCTTTTTCTCGGTGCCTCACTCTCCATCTCTCCTTGTCCTCCCAATTTCTCCCCACCGCTTTCAGCTGCTGAGCTGTCGGTGTGTGTGTGTGTTTGTGAGGGTGTGTGATTAATGTTTGCTGTGTGTGTAAGCAATCACTTCTCAGTTGCGCTGGCTCCTCTGTCCAGGAGTGACAGCGGTGGCCGGGCAGACGTTACCACGGTGATGCATCCCAGTCTATAAAGATGATTTCAAACAGGCCAGGCATCAGCGACGGTGTCATGTAAGGACTCTGTCGTGGCTGAGTGAAGTGAACAGGCTAAATAGTTAGTGTACGTCTCTGGCTGACTCGCAGAGTATCTTGATCTATTGTACGTTGTTCTCAAGACATACTTTTCTTTCTTTGCTTCCTCTCCACATCACATTCTCTTAGAGGATTTCACCATGTGCCACATTTATCCTTGACTCCAACACAAACACTGTAAATTCTCAGTCTTATTTCTTGCATTTTCTGCTACTGCTCATGTATAATAAGTCTAAATGCGCTTTCACATGACTATGGAGAGAAGCGCTAAGCTACAGGGAACAAAACGGAAAGGTTGTCACTTAGCATTTCCATTAATGTAAATGGCAGTTGAAGGTAAACAATGATTTTGTTTATCTTTTGACCGTTTACTGTGCACACTTCCAGCTTTTTTGTCTCGTAACATCGCATTTTCATGATACTATCTTCGCTGAAAGAACTGCTTAAACCAGGCTAAATTGGTTAGTTGGTCTCTCAGCCTGCTATAGGTTGTTATGCTTGTCTGGTTTTATGTTTTTTGGACACTTTTCAGATGGTCTGAGTATATAAACCAGCTAAAGAACACCTTGTGAAGCCCTCTAAACAAGCTTAAAGGATTAGTTCACTTTTAAAAAACTTTTGCTGATAATTTACTCACCCCCATGTCATCCAAGATGTACACGTCTTTCTTTCTTCAGTCGAAAAGAAATTAATGATTTTGATGAAAACATTCCAGGATTTTCCTCCATATAATGGACTTCAATGGCTACCAAACGGTTCAAGGTCCAAATGACAGTTTCAGTGCAGCTTCAAAGGACTTTAAACGACTCCAGACGATGAATAAGGGTCTTATCTAGCGAAACGATCCGTCATTTCAAAAATAAATAAAAAGTTGAAGTTTTATAAGCACAAATGCTCGCCTTGCTCTGTTCTGTGATGCACGTTCGTGACGTCACGTAATACGCAATTACGTTGAAAAGGTCTCGCAGAACAGAGTCTAGATAAGACCCTTATTCATCGTCTGGTATCGTTTAAAGCCCTTTGAAGCTGCAAAAAGTGAACTAATCCTTAAACTAGGAAAGACCAGCAAAACACCTTAGTTTACAGTGTTTCCAAACCATGTTCCAGGAGGCACACCAACACTACATACTTTCAAGCTCTTTCTAGTCAAACGCATCTGATTCAACTAATCAGCTCAACAGTAGAGACTCTTAAGACCAGAAATGTATGGGTCAGATAAGGGAAACATCCAAAATGTGCTCTGTTGGTGTGCCTCCAGGAACAGGGTTGGGAAACACTGATATTTGAATCTGCTTTTTTCAACAGGCATGTTACAGTGAAAACCTGATGCAAGTCACGTGAAAGGGAATTTAGTTTGGCTTTCCTTTGGGTTTTTTTTTATTTTAAGCTAATGTGTCTGTTCGTTTTATCCTACTTTCTTTCATAACTCTGCTGCCTTCTCTCATGTCAGATTTCTATCTTGCTTCCGCTCATAATCTGATGCTCTTTCAGTTCATGAAGAAATATGGCTTGAGCTCTGAACCAGGAATGACGGACCTTCCATCAGGAGCTATGGTGCGGTCATAGCGGATTGAATTATTGCACCACTATCGGTTTTAACAGATAGTGCTCAGCGATCAGCTTTCAGAGTCATGTTTACCACGTAAATTGTCATAGTCTGCCCTTTGCCACTGATGTCAAACCAGCTTTGTCATTTTTTTGTAATGAGGTTCAAGTTTAACTATATAAGCTGCTCTCAGATCAGTATTTTGCAGCACACCATGCATATTTCACTGGAGATCAACCCTAATTGTAAGCCTCTTTGTCCAGCATCCTCAGGGGACTCAATGTTAGACCAGAGTTAATTGTCCACTTGATGTATGTCATGTGGTACGATTGATCCACTCTGAAGGGTCCTAATGCAATGACATTCACCCAGGGAGAAGGGACACAGACGGCATGAAAGCCTCTCACTTAGCGAGTCATCAGTGGAGAGGGAAAACAACAGGCTTTTTTTTTTCCATTGTGAAGTCGATGGACTGAACTAGAAAGTCAATCTGTTGCTTTCCTGTGTGAGAGAAAACAAAGGATGTTTTAGTAATCCATGGCATGTTTTACAGATTGCAGCCTTGTTCTGTGTTTGAATTAAAAATCTTCATTGCTGTCAAGTTTTTTTAGTCGTAGGAAATGAAAGTGCTTTCACTTTTGTTTTGTAGATTAAGATGAACAAAGTAAAAGGATGTGTGTAGGAGGCCTGAAGATGGTGAAGCCTTTGGTTCTTTAATCAGACTCTGTTTAACGATTAATCTTGCTCCATGGTCATCTGCCCATGAGAACACTTGAAGTATTCAAGACGGCATGAATGAATGCAATTATCAACTTATTTAATGTGCAAACACAGTGATGAAGTTCTCCTTATAAAGCTTCCAAGTGCTACTGGAATATTTTCATTTTCTACACTTGTATGGTGTCTTGATAGCCAGAGATTTTAACAAGAGATTTTTCCCCCTCCTCAAAACCTCTCACCTTCAAGTAAGATTTATAGTTGCTGCAAGCAGTTTCTCATTTACGAGTTAAGATTAGGATTTGGACAGGCCAGAAAACAGCCCTGGATCCCATAAAAATCTAATTCTGCCCATGGGTGGCTGTCTAGCTATGCAACAGTCTCTTGAAGAGTTATGAAGGTGGTGGAAACGAGAGGAAGGGTTGGTAGATACAGATCAGTAAGGTTGTTTGTTCACTCCCAGTTAGATGTACCTAAGCAACTCAGGAGTTCCAGAGATCACAATCCTAAAACAATTTTGGCCTTGAACCAAGGCACTTAACCTCCAGTTCTTCCATTGGGACTGATTTTGTGTACAGTAAATAGCTTAAGTCAAACTGCATTGTGACCCTACAGATGGGGCTCCCTAAGCATTGTCTTTTAAAACCCATAGCAAAGAGGCCAGCACCAGAAGCAGGAGCTTTTGGCATTGTAAACCCAGGCTTTTTTCTTCCCTCATTCATCAATGTGATTGCCCAGATCAATTCACATTTGTGCTTTACCTGGCTCTAACTCAAATGCATTTCACCAGAATACTATAAATAATGGTTCATGTTTGCTATTCCACCAGCTGGGGGCTTGCTGCAATCTAGGTGATGTGCATCGGTATCTCCCAAATTGATTGTGGCTGTTAAATGCATTCAGAGGGAAACAGGACCACTGGATATGGTTCATTGTTATCTTCTCCATTCAGCTTATTGTGTTGCAGTACCCAGCAGACCTGATAGGGGGCAGCACAGCACTGTGAATAACAGTGTAGCACTCATGATGAAGTGCATGCTAGCTTTTTTTGGATTCCTGTTTAATACATGTTTTCTAACACAGAGTGTTAATGTGCAAGCTCTTCAGAGTGGAGGTTGCAAAAGACAACAGACTCTGAACATGTTTAGACATCGTTTCAGAGCACATCTTCCCAAATTTATTGAGAGTAAAGGGTCAAACACACTTTCTTAGAATTGCCTGATTTTGCCAAATTGTTTCTCTAAAACAAGCGGAATTTGGATACTGTAACAGGCATGTGTAGGATCTTTTCTCAATGTTTTTTAAGGTATAGCCATAGCTCCTGATATTGTTACTAACCGTTATTGTGTTCTTTTGCATTCAGAGATGCGGTTCTACCCAGAAGACTTTAACTCTAACCCAAAACCTAATTCTCAGAGATGGGTATTGGAAACCAAGTGCAAGAAGTTTACTGATTGATTTTGTTCTGAAATGGGAATTCACTCTCCTTCCTTCTGAAGGAGAGCCCGTGCCTTCGAGATCCTTGTGCAGTATTTTTAAAGAGAAACTTAACCAATGGTGACTGGCCATAATTCACGCCATTGGACCTAAACGACAAAGCTGCCCCGCTGTCTGACTTCTGCTACTTAGCCGCTTTAACCTTTGACCGCTGGCACAAAATCACGGCTGCGATATATTCCTCCTCAACACCTTCATCTTTTGCCTTCAGACTCTGAAACAACCCTGTCAAGTCTTCATTAAAGAAGTGTAAGATGATACATGAGGATAAATAAAGAAGACTCACCTCCGTAGCAAGTAATCACCCGTTACTAGACAGCGCAGTAATCCTTCGTCCTCTCCGAGACGGCACGTCCATTAATCACTTCTAGCAGCCGACTCAAATTCACTGTTTTTCAGCAGGCTTAGTATCCACTTCATTTGCCTTGGCTTTCAGCGTGAGCTGAACTTCCACTTATGCATTGAGACTTTAATAGCTGAGAGTAGCTTCAATATTTGGAACAAAAAAGCTTGGAGTCTGTCCCTCCCTGTCTTTCTGCTGGTAATGAACGGACAAACGGACGGGCCTGCCAGTTATTGAACGGCGCTGAGAGGGTGGATGGATTAAACAATCCCTGGAGAAACTGCTTTATCACCTTTGCTGGCCACTATAGCCTACTCCAGCAGATGTAGTTTGGGCTAAGCTACTGTAGTTCATACCCTCGTCCTGTCCTATTTGCAGGGAATTGTGCTGATCTGTCTTGCAAAGCTGTTCTTGTCATCCCCGGCTTGATTCGCCACATGCTTTATGCCCAGCTAATGCATAGCTACCGTGTCAAACGCCAAAGCATCTTCATGCTAACATTTGATTAACCCCAACCAGACATTAGTGCTGTCCTGAAATGCCCTCATCCTCAATTCTAATTTTGCTGACATTAGCAAGCCATTAGCTGATGAAATATATGGCAATTCTCTGAAAATGAATGATGATGAAGTAATTTTGAGAACACATGTGGCTATGGTTGGCCCACAATCTGCCAGATCATGAGTCCAGCTGTCTTTGTGCTCTTGTTGCTGGATTCGCAGAATCATACTGAAGGGTCGGTATGCTCAAACATAAAGGAGCTTTTTATAAAGAGACTGATGGACATATTTATCATGGTTGATTCTGTTATTCTAAGAAAACCAGCATAGCTGTCCTGCACGTTCAGTAAGCACTTCTGTGGATTAAAGATTTTCAATTTTAGGCATACAACCCTAATGAAATCATGCTTTTTCCCACAATAGAACACTTTAAAACATTATGTAGGTACTCTTTATTATTTGATAAATAAATATTTTTGTAGGCAAATGGATTTCCTGAAATCTCAGGTATTCCTATTAACTTTCACTAAATGTAGGAACATTACAGCTTCTAGCTTGAGTGCCTGAAATCCTGAGTTTTCCCATGAAGTCTATAATTATTTTTTTTTGGTACGAGTAAACAATTTTACGATGAGGGCCCTGATCTCTTGCTTGCCCTCTGGCCATTTCACAACAAAGCTGTTAGCACATACTGCCAAACAAAATATGACTGACGCTGACCCCTGACCAGCAATAAACTCAACAATTTTCCTTACACTGCAAGATTCAGCCCTAAGCCACAAAGTGGACAATTACATTAGGGGCTTGTTTGAAGAGTTTGCCGACTACTTTGCTAACAGCATCAAGGGGCAAAATGTACCGTTTTGTGTGGACCGACAGCGTGTTTGAATACTACTCAGAAAGCGGTACTTATCTCATAAAGCGAACAGAAAGACTTTTACTTGCTAACAACAACAAGAGAGGGCATGTATACTTAAAGGTGAAGTGTGTAATTTCTTCATCGCTAGCAGCATGAAGCAGAATTCTGCCTATTTTAGCAGCTCAGCTAACCCAGAAGTTGGCAGGATGAGCTGTTTGACTGAACAATGGACAATTAGATGAGTATGAAACTTTATTTTAATTTATTTTATTACACATTTATCCTTTTAGTGTATGACTTACATTCTGTGAAACAGAAAAGACATTTTGAAAAAAGTTTGAAAAAAAATCGTCTTTTGTGTTCTGTTGAATAATCAGGTCATACAGGTTTGAAACTACATTAGAGTGAGTAAATGATGGCAAAATCTTAATATTTGGTTGAACTATCACTTCATGCTCAAACGAATGCACAACACTGACTTGGTTCCTGCCCTGATAGAGTGGGAAGGCCGAATCTGACACAATTTTACAATAAAAAGAAGCAGCTTATTTTACTGTCAACGGGGAATGTGAAGTCACATCACAGGCTTTACCAGTGGCAAATAACTGGAGAGTAATTAGCATCAATGGGACTCTTAGTTTAAATCAAAGCTTCCTGAATCTCATTTATTTGAGTCCCTGAGTTCTGCCCAAACTTAAATACTCTCCCCAGTGTGGATTTAGGCGGTGTAAAACCGATTCAATCCAATTCTGAGTTGAAATCACACAGTTTGATGACTTACACAGTTGGCTGAGCTGCTATGACAATGAGATATGGGCGTAACGGAATTTTATTGATCCACAAGCAGCACAAGGCTCACAGTTTTCTCAGTGTATGTATATAGGTGTGCTCTCCAACTTGTTTTACTATGAACCCGTACAGCTATTAAAATGCAAGAAAATAGCACTTTCGAGATGTGACGATGTGTTTTGTTGTAAGTGTTTTTGAACTAGTATAGTGGGTTATAATTGCTACTAAGGCAACATGGTTCATGCGAATCATGGCTATGCAAATCATAATCTTACATGCCTGTACATTGACAGCCTCTTTCTGTTTCCCCACAAACGGTTTCCCCGAGAGAGTAGATTGTAACCCTCTCACATCCCACTCCTGTGAAACGTCAACGTATGCAAATACACTTGTAATTGATTTGCTGGGGGACTTGGCACTCGAGTGACAGTGAGGCCATGTCTCCGCTGTTGATTTCAAACAAGTACTTTTTTTCCTCGCTGTAAACAAGATACAAAACATTCGGTTGCTGCAGACAGCATGGTGGGTTGTTTTTATTACAGAGAATGCAATACCTTCAATTGTGAACAAAATGGTTTCAAAGGAACATCGGTGTTGTTTCACATGCTCCGCGACAAATACAGTGCGGTGCTTCACAAGGATTACAGTTGTTTTCTTTGAATCTCTGTCACCGTAATTCACTGTGAGCATTGCACTGCTTGAATCACCCTGTAAATCGTGAACGGATCAACCTGACCAATGAGACTGATGCGAATTTGCATCCGCTCACATTTTATGTCTGTTTTGACATTTATCCCAGGGAAGCTGTATTCATGCAGCTAAGCTGTATGTACGTGTATGTGTGTGTATAGAGTGAGATTACATCTGCTCTGTAATGTTTAATGCTGTCAAGTTTGCCAATCTATTGCTTTACCAAAGCAAAAGGAGTCATTTCAAGTTATGATCAAATATTAATGTCTTTTTTCACAAATACAGTAAACTTTGGTGCCCCATGACAAATTGTATGGTGTTATTGTGAGATCTATTAGATTTGTTTTATTAGAATCGGTTCTAGAAGAACTATTTTCATGAATCTAGCATATTTTTTTTTTGTTTTCTTAATTTTAAAGAATTTGGGGGAACAAAAGGAGCGCTGGAAGTGAAGTGGATATTGTCCTTGGATCAATTGAAAGAAAATCTGGAAATGTATCTTGTCATTTGCCATAAAGAAGGTCTTTGTTAAAGATCAGAAAGCTCTCGGATTTCATCAATTTCTTTCATTTGTGTTCCGAAGATGAACGAAGGTTTTCTAGACCCCTTTTCAGTTGGTAAACATGTTGACGTTTTTTTTGTGGGCGGAGCTTAGGTGGAGGCAGAACGATCCCTCTGGCCGCTTCCCTAACGTTAGTATGCAAGTTTTGTTAGCTTATTTTTTTAACAATGACTGGAGAAAATCCGATTTTATCTTAATATGCAAGGTCACTCACTGTCCAGGACCGTGATTGTTATTTGCAAAAGTTAATTTTAACGGACGGAACCAGATTGGACGACCCGTAGCCGTTACACGCTCACTCAATGGACGATCTGACAGGATTAACATTACCTCCGTTGAGTAGCCTGACTTCTACACCTACCTTATAGAGAAACCGAGCGTAAAGAGAAACTGAGGGCATATAAATCTTTAGATGCCTATAACTATGTGATGAATGGTCATGTACAAGACTTGTGTTAATACGATCCGCACTTCTGCCCAGCCAGCGCCAAGAAGACGACAATTAAAGAGTGACATTACGGTGCAATTTTAATGATGTGAATATTTTCTAGAAATAAAAATTCCAGATACAGCATATTCATTTTTCATTGATTCTAGCACCCAACAACACAACAAGATGACATTTAATAATAATAATAACAATTTAAGCTCCTTATTATGTAGCCGAATCTGTGCTGGTTTGTATTGGCCGCCTGCAGTTTTCCCTTCGTTTTGCCTCCAGCTAGCGCCGTGACGTAACTGTGACGTCGGCTCGAAATTGGTCTATAGGTTTGGAACGACATGAGGGTGAGTAATTAACGACAGAACTTTCATTTTTGGGTGAACCATACTTATAAATCGATCAACGGATCCATTTTGTTCCAATTTAACATCCAATTTAACATCATTCGTTCGAATCAGCTATCGCGTCTGTTTTAAGCGGTTTAAACGTTTCCTTTTTGTTAAAACCTGAGCAAAGAACAACACTCAGAGATGTTTTCTCTCTGCATACATACGTCATCTCCTTCATCGCTCTGATTGGTTTTAGGTCTATCCAATTTGCGCCCAGAGGCATTTGAGCGACGTCCGTTGGTGACGCCCCTTTGGAAATGATTTGTCTATGAAGCTTTGCCAGACCATAACTCAGTTACTACTGAGAATGGTCTGGTTTTAACCAGGCTAGCTTTTTATAAGAAATGTTTCTTGAGCAACAAATCATCATATTAGAATGATTTCTGAAGGATCATGTGACACTGAAGACTGAAGTAATGATGCTGAAAATTCTGCTTTGCTTCACAGGAATAATAAAATATTAAACAGCTATTTTAAATGATAACATTTCACAATATACCGTTTTACTGTATTGGTCATATAAATGCAGCCTTGGTGAGCATTAGAGACTTATTTAAAAAACAACCCCAAACTTTTATACAGTATTTTTTATGATAGGATGGTAATAATGGTAATCGAATCATAGCTGGCTGCGAGAAACATCACATCGCACTTCAAGAGAACCAACTCCGAACACCCGACTCGGTGGGCTATAAGAAATACAGCAGCTGGACGATGGCACATACAGATTACTCGGAAAGCCACGGATCAGCCTTATTATATAACACCAGAATCGCTCAGTCGACTATCTCTGTCACCACTAAATCAGAGTGCATAATTCCCATGCATTTTTGAAGGCAATCCTAAAATATGCTTTGTGTCCGCATACGCCCCGATGGAGACATCAGATTCTTCAGCAAAAGACACGTTCTACGACAATCTCGACGAGCTGATAAAGTCAATTTGCTTGGATACCTTACACATAAAGGTCTTCCGCCCAGGAGTAATACGAGACCGCAACGCGGTACAGCAATAGCCAAAGAATCTAGAGCCGAAGGCAAGCTTAACGATTTAGCATTAGCCGAGGAACTCTACAGACTGACCAAACAACATCCAGTCAGCGTGACCATCCGCAAGCGACAGCTAGAGTTTGTGGGCCACTGTCTTCGCATGGAAATCCAGGAGCTATATTGACGATTACAATAAAGTCAAAAAGCCCGAAAATCAAAAAGCTGAAACAAAAGAGCAGTCAGACACTCACCCATGTCGAAAGGGAAAAGGAAACAAAAGTGATCATCAGCATCGCCAAGAATAGAGAATTGTGGAAACATATTGTCGAGCTCCATACCAGGGGACCCGACCAATAATGATGAGGATGAATGGTTTTACCAAATGATACCATGTCTGTACCACAAATTGCTACAGTATTGGTTAATTTTTAGTAACGGATATACTACTGCCATGGTGTTCTTTTTTTCTAAGCAGTTTTGATGTATTGATTACATGAAATTGAAAGTCTGTGGCAGAGTACACATTAGCCTCCCTCTCTGTTGATGTTTGCTGGTTCTCTGACTGTGAGAAACCGTGAAATGCTAATTACTTTTCGACACAAACTCCGTGGAGAGATGTAAGATCAGCAGTAAATAAACTGTGGAGATAAATAAGAACCTGTTTACATTTCTGTTTACATGCTTTCAGTCTTGACTCCACATGCTCTCAGTTTTCGATAAACACATTCTTGGCTAGATCCTTGATCCTTGATGTAATTAATCTTTGTCTTAGTCCATAAATCTGGACTAGACCATTCAAATTAGGGTTAGGTTTTTCAACGGTGGCTTGTTTTAGCTGAAACCTGAACACCGTGGGGCCTTTAGATCCTTTGGTTCATAAATCCAGTTCTTCTACCGTAGAATGACCTGTTACTTTTCAGCTGCGGTGCTTATTTCATCCTGGTGGTACTGGGAGGCAGAGAGTGGTACAGCCCCGATGCTACTCCCATCCTAATTTGCAGCTTTTAGTTGTTCATTAGCATGGTAATTAGGCTGCTGGGAGATGCACAAGGCGAAATTTATACCTGACAGTTTCAGTGCATTGCGTATGATGTGGAGGGCATGCAGGCAAAATGCGCGTGGGTGCGCATTTGAGTTTGGGAGGGGTGCGGGCTGCTCGTTCCTTCTAATGAAGCAGAATTTTTGCTGAAGACAGGCCTCCGTTAATGGAATTTGATCCTAATTATTAGATTGCATTACATACAAACATAGGGGACCTTTTTCGGAGCCGGCTTCCTGCCATTATGGTCTCTGTTTATCTGTTTGCTCTGTTCGAGCTGGCCTCCCTCTCTTGTTCCCATTTTTTTTCCGTTTCACTCATTACGTGCTATATCAAAATTATCCCTGGTGTCACAGGACAGACGGATTGTGTTTGAGGGCACCACACTGGTAGCAATGGCCCGTGATGATGCCGGTAATTAGGATGGAACTGTTGATAATACTCATAAATATGACCCCTGACAAATACATTTGCACAGCTGAAGTTGTTCCATATACAGATATCTGTCTGCCCTTCACCATTATGTTGCAAAAAAGTCATTTTGAATAGCTTTTTGGCTTTTGCTCAACCAAATGAGACAGCATTTATTTCTGAATTTATGCCTTTTATTTCTAAGGAAAGTGGATGTCTTTTTGAATTTACATTAGGGAAATTTAGAACACGACTCCGTATTGAACCCTAAACTGCATATTTTTCATTTTGCAGTTGTATCTTTATGTGTGACCAGCCATTTAGGTCTGAAGAAACAGGAATTTTGGCTGAACATTCTATATGAATTGATTCTCAGGGCTGAGAAAAGAGCTAGCGTATAGCCCACATGTACACTATAAAAGATTCACAATGGATTAATATTTGAAACATGCATTTTCTGTAACGCAGTTTTGAAAATATATGTGTTGGTCGAAACCCTTTACAAATAAATGTGAAGTATCCTCAGTTTAAGGATATCAAAAGTAAGCAGAACTTCAGAGAGAGGAAATACCTTGTAATTCAAAATCGAAATAAAAATCACAGGCATAGGCATAGGCACAGGCATAAATATCGTTGTTACCAGCAGCTAACGGCAACAAATTTCACCCTCACAGGTTTGGGATTCACCCAGATATCGTAAAATGCTTCTTATTCTCCTGAAAAACAGGGTGTCTGCTCTGCTAAGATAAGTTGTTAGCCAGCCCCACATTTGGACCCCCATCTCTCTGACCGCAGCAATAAGGTTGTCAAAACACACTTCAGAGCTATTTCACACTCTTCGTGCCTGACTGCGACGTCACAAAAAGCGCCTGGAGTGGAGTTGAGTGCTGTTTCTGGACGATGGACAAACAGATACAAGCGCTAGACAATACGAGAGTGCAGAGGCCCGAATGCTGACAAGGGGGCCGATGGACGGCTTTAAGTGGCAATTTCCATATTTTTCTGCATGGTTTCCCCTTTGGCTGGGTTACCATGGTGTTTCTGTCAGTGCCAATGATGGAATCTGCCAAAGACCTCTTGCTAACGCACCAGAGAGGTAATTTGGGGGACAGCTGCTCTGGGTGAGGGAGGCTTGGCTTCATCAAAATGGCTTTTGTACAAAAAAGCATCTCTCTCCTGGTCCCGAGGCAAAAAAAAACAAAAATACAAAATAAATAAAAAACGCTGCGCAAATGGATGTGCAATGTACAAAGTGTGATATTACGTGACTTGCCGGTGCAGTGTTTTTGAAACATGCACAGTAATCTAGATGCAAAATTTAGTTCCTCTGTTCAGTTTAGTGCATGCAAGAAATGCATAGTTGGGGTTTCCTTCCTAAATTTATAATCTCACACATGCATCTATGGTTTAAAAAAAAGCTTTTGAAATGTTTGATGGCATGCATTATTAACAATGACAAAATGTGAAAATTGTTTGGAGGAGCATGTTAAATATTCATGAGGCGGCTTTTCAAGGTGGGCAAAGACAGGGGAATCCATCATTCCCTTTGAAAATGCACTGATGCTATTAGGAGATAAATATTTATTACCGGTTCATGTACACTGCAGCTTGTGAAAACGGATGCAACGTCGCCGCTGACCACAAATAGGTAACTATTAGAGAGTCTTTGACACTTTTACTTTCATTAAACCAGCTGTCGGTTGTACCCGTACAAGCGGGGTCAAAGAAAATACCTGATGTACTTCACTTGAAGGCTCGATCACTTCCTCTTTTCTATCTCTTCACTTTCGACTCATCAGAGGAGTCTTATTGTGTTCTCAGTTTCTCTTTGCTTTCTATCTTGACCGCTCTCTTTCTGGGCTTCATTACACAGGCTGTCCAAGTCTGAAATTGAGGTTACTTTGGACAAGGGCACAATCATTCTTTCGAAGCACGCTGAACTTGCGGCAGCCTCGATCTTCTCCGTTTGTGTGTTTGGCAGGTTTTTGCACTTGATAAAATACCGGCAGAAGTCTTCAGAGTTGGAATGGAGCACCTAACAGCGAGAGTCCCGGAGCAAGAGGGGCGCCTACGACCGCAGAGAAGCTGTCAGCCGCAGAAATGAGAAATCTCGCTCTCCTGGAGAGACCTGTTAGGTGAGAGGAAATGTTTTCTGCTCCGCCTCATCCACGTGGGGTGTTTTCTCGAGACGTGGGCCGCATCCATTTGGCCTACCTTCAACGAGAAGAGATAATGGATCTTTCTCATCTGCCGGCTGCTGTTGAAGTTCACAGATGAGTTTGCGGGGGAAGAACATCCATCACGTCCATGTTGCGTGTTTTAAACATATATGAACTCTGACTGATGGTTCCTCCGATGCTCCGATTCTCATTCTGCTGCGATCAAAACCTGGCTAGAGGTTTATAATAATGACTAACGTTACGCCACAAATAGAAACGACCGCTTCTCGTAGATCAGCAGGAATGGGGCACAGGACGCAAATAGATTACAGCAATAAAGAAGGACGACTGAAAGGGTTAGATGACCCGGTAATGACCTTTTGATTAACCAATGAAAGAGAAATAAATTCAAACTTCAGTGGGATATAAAAACATCTGCTCAAAAAGACAGAGCAGGAACCTCTACCGATTTGGTTTGGCAAGACACCTTTTTATTTCAGAAATTCATATGGTGTTTTTCTTAAACAAGATTGGTTCCATTCTCTGTTTTATTTCACATATGGGATCCATCAAGAGCTCTTCGATCTTGACATTTGAGTTTTTTTCCTTCAAAGAAAGGCAATTTAACACCCAAACCACTGTGGAATTCAGTTAATTAGTTGGCCATATACACTTGAGGCCTTTTCCCCTGAAAGTAATTATGAACTGCTATCGATTTCAGTCATTACCTTAATTAATTCACTAAATTTATCATGTTAAAAGATTACAGAAGATTAGAGATTTACCCTTTTGCTCGGTGGTGTATCTTTATAACATGCAACATGTTTTACAAATCAGTCAAACAAAGTGATGCATGAACCCTTTCATTACCATTTGTCTTTGCACATTGCTCAGGAATGAACTCAGAAGACTATAAATGTTTCAGCGCAGGTACCAGCTTAACCAAACAATCAAGTGGTATATTTGGAGGTAGACTATAGTGTTAGCTTAGCTGCTAGGGCATGAAGTACTTATCCAGCTTTTGCTCGGTCTGCCAATTCCCATGGCCCTTGAGGAATCGATAGTGTTTGAACCCTTGCCATCATGGCAGGCCTCTGCCACTGCACACATGGTACAACAGATCAATTCTCCTCTCGGCATGCCCAGAAACAGGGCCGGTGGGCTTTATTTGTTAGGCTGTATCATTTCACTGGGTATGTTTGGAATACTAGTCTACTACACTAATGAATATCGTGTACTACTTAGTAGCAGTTGGCATTTCTAGTACACTACATTGTCACTTTGTGTTGCATGTTTACTTCACCTTTCGCAAAATGACATGAGTCAAGGAGTAGTTAGAAAGTTAAAAGTTGCAGCTGTAATACCATTGGTTTATTCATCACATTGGGAAATGAAGGTTAAGTCAGACAGTGCATGTGTTTTGGCAAATGTAGTACGTAGGTCACCCGGGTATTTTGTGATTCCCAAATGAATAACTTATGAATGAGTTGTTAATAACTCATAACCATGCTGCATGACCAGTGTAGTCTGATTCCAGACTCTCATAACAAATAACTCTTATGAGCTGGTTCTTGTCAGTGAATCAAACCCCATAAAGTATATACAACCTACTGTTATATTTACCCAGAAAGGAAAATTATCCCAAAATGTACTCGAGCCATCCTACAGTAGATGTATATGACTTTCTTCTTTCAGCCTAACACAATCGGAGATATATTAAAATAATATCCTAGCTTTTCCCAGCTTTGTAATGGCATTGAACAGTGGCTGAGTTTTTTAAATTTCTTTTTTAACATTTCTTTTTTAAAAATTAAGCAATGGAATTGCATTTCATGTTTTCCAAACATTTCTTCCTCAGAAGAAGTACTGAGAGAATAATTAATGGGATTGTTAAAGAACCGGAATCATCAAGAGGAACCAGAACCTCGCTCCCTGTTAATACCAATAGTTTTGAAATGAAATATTCACCACTGAAATATTCACTCCTGTGCTGTTTGAGTGTCCACATACATTGGCCCTACAGTGTGTTATGATTGCATTGACAAAAATAACACTCTAGTGATGCGTCTTGCCTTTGAAAAACACTTTAAAATAGCTTTCTTCATTCCCTGGTGTTGCTTGCAGTGCAATAGTCATCGAGCGTCTTGAGTAGCCTACCCTCAGCACACATTTGTCATTCCTACACCCTCCACGTTTGTACTGTACCTCTGAGGAAGACATGTTTGGTAGATCTCTTTTCTCTATTTCAGCTGACAGGTGTGTGTGTTTATGTGTGGGAGAGAGCTGGGAGAATCCTGTTGTGATCGATTGACGCCATTGACATATGTACGCCAGCGAGGAGAGTGCTAAACTGAGCCTGGCATTACTAAATTAACACTTCCCAAATTGATCTTGGCGGGGGGCAGCATTAATAGAGGGTGGACTCTGGCATCGCAGCCCTCCCTCTCCAGTTGCATTAGACGAGAGCAGGAATGTGGGAGGAGGAAGAGAGGGAGAAAAGCAAGACTGAGAAGGCCATTATGGAACGAAGAATGTATCCTCATGAGCAGGCAGCGGGGTTGGAGACGGCGCAAATGAGAGAGCCGACATGGCCATTCCTGGGGCCTCATTACCTTAATGGAGAACCATCGGTTCTGCTAGGGTTTCTCGAAAATCTCCCCTGACACGATTGCTTTCCTCTCTGCGCACAGCCTTAGTGGTGTCAAATGAAGAGAGAGAGAGAGGGAAAGAAAGAGACAGAACAGGAGCTATCCGAACGGTTTGGTGAATTGCAAGGCAAGATTTGTGCATTTGGTACAGTAATAAGGTCTTGATTGGGACTGGAATCCGCCGTCGCACTTTATAAAGTCACCTGTGGTTGACACTGCGGACTTAGCAGAAAAAAAACCGTGTAAGCACTGGTCGGGATTTCTCAGCAAAGGCACTTTACAGAGAACAACCCCTTAGGATAGATGTAAAGCACTACGACGGACTGAATTGCTTCATGGTTTAAAGGGTTGGTTCAACCTAAAATCAAAGTATTGTCATCATTTACTCGCCCTCACCTTCATGGTCACCTTCGTTACACCTTCGCTGTCCTCTTTTCCGAATGAAAGGGGACAGATGCTGTCAAGCTCCAAATATGAAAACGAAAGCTTTGTGTATAACGTATGGTTTTCTATGCTTTCTACATTGCAACTTCTGCTGATTTGTCACCAAGATAATGTTAGCGGGCTAACATAGATGAGTTTTCCCAGAATTGGGGAAAATGTGTATATTCTTCTATTATCTCATCCGTCCATCCATCCACAATGTTTGTAATATTTATAATAATAATTAATTTGTGGTAGGGCCAGTGAAAATGTTGGCAGGGCAGGAAATATGTCTTTATTGTTGATGAACTACTTTTATATTACTTCTTAATGTACATCCTTCTGACATTCTGCATACTTTCCCTTTTGTGTTCCAGAGAAATAAGATTAGCGAATAAATAGGAGGGTGAGTAAATAATGACTGAATTTAACGTTTCAAGACAAGAAAGTGACTTTTCAGTGCCCTTTTAGAAATGATTTGTTAAATTCATGCAACAGAAAGTGTTGGAAATAATGATGTAACTCTTTCTCACCTTAGCGTGCATTATTTGCTTCTAAAGCGTGCCAAAGACTTGTCTGTGCTGCTGTTGACTGTGAGGCAGCTGCGTTCCTCCAGGCTGTCTTCAGCTGCCGCTAAAAGCTTGCTAGATGTTATTAAGCGGCAACGAAATGACATCACAGCATGCAATAAGACGTTGATCCGGTGACCCAGTCTTGAGGATGTTTTTGTTTCTTCACTTACATTGTCAAGGGCGTCTTTTATGTTGTTATCCGGGAAAGAATGTGGCATTTTTATCAACGAGTTTCTCCACTACGCATTCTGCCCCACAGCTTTGAGCAAACCAAAAAAAGAAGAAGAAGAAAACCTTCAGAGAGCAGCAGAAGTCCTTGAATGCTGGCCGTTGGTTTTCATTTGGGAATATCAGAGAAGATAAGAGGAAACTACTTGGCGAGGAATGAAAAGAGAACAAGTTCTTGCAGTTTAGCGGTTTATAATCAGCGCTAATGAGGCCTACATCTCTCCGGTGCAACTATAGAATCATTTCACTGGGCTGTTCGGTAACAGACTGTAACCTTGGCAACTATGATATATATTAAAGGGTATTATGATTCAAGACTTCAAACCGAAGCTAATTAATGCTGCTTCAATTGGATTATGGCCGTTATATATCAGCGGCAAATAAGGATGTGCTCACCTTATTGTCTGTCTCGGCATTGATCTGTGCGTTTTGGATTACGTTCAATTTGATTTAAGCAGGCCGATATGACATCATACACACATAAGCAGGAAACGGGCTGATAAATCAAGGTGATGTCGCCACCTCCAGGGTTTGTCTTAAGAATCAGACTTGAGTAGAATGACCCTGCGCTCTCTCTCTCTCTCTCCTTGACAATTTCCCCGTATCGCTTTCCTTACAATGCAGCGGCATCATCAATAGTCATTTATAGAAGGGACGCTTTCCACACCGATAGATGTAATGAAGATTCATAGCTGCCATTTGAATGCAGGTGTGGGCAGGTGTGCGTGCGTGCTGGAGAAGAGGATGAAAATGCGCATACGTTCACACTCTTTCTTTTCGGTAACGTGGCCTTGCTTGTTGAGGGAGAGAGGAGGTCTGGAAAGTAGGCATAAATCTCTGTTGTGTCGTACAGGTGTGATGCCGGATTTGAGGGTGATGTTGAGGTCTGTTGAAGGTCAGTGAAAGGTCACACTTACACCTGCGCAAGCATCCATTCCCGAGATACATGGAGCCGTGTTCATCTAATGG
Organism: Chrosomus eos; assembly: GCA_036326025.1. Classification (NCBI taxonomy): domain Eukaryota; kingdom Metazoa; phylum Chordata; class Actinopteri; order Cypriniformes; family Leuciscidae; genus Chrosomus; species Chrosomus eos. The sequence goes on from CM070842.1 coordinate 25,608,119, forward strand.
CACTAAAGTGGAAGATGCCCTTTAACATTGATTCAGAACAAGCCACCTTTCCTCGCTTTTTGAATGTGCAGTGGCACGGCAACAGAAATCATGTTTTAAGCTTTAAATGCGAGTCTAGATTGAATGTGATCTGATAAAAAAAGACTGATGTATCGCAATGGAATAAAAATGCATTTTTATATTGGTTTGTCCTTGTTAGAGTAGTCCGATTCACAAACAAATGAATCTTGAGAGTAGGATATCTTTAGTGAATCTAAAACAGAAGACATTACTATTTAATTCTGATTTACAAACAATTGACTCTATTAAAACGGTTCTTTTTAGTGCAATCAAAAACATGCAATGTGGTCAGTTGAGGTCTGATTCAACAAATGACTCTTACGAGCTGGTTCTTTTTAATGCATCAGAAACATACATTGCAACCAGTGTAGTTCAAATCACAAACAAATGAATCTTCTGAGGTTATTTTTTAGTGAATCAAAAACATACAGCCTTACTAGTCCGATTTACAAATGAGTCTTGTGAGATGGTTCTTCAAAAACATAAAAAATGTAGTGCAAGTGCGTATTATGGGCTCATTTGTTCATCAACTTCATGAAAGAATTACTTTCATGAGGCAGCTTGACTCAAAAACATACAATGTTATCAGTTTAGTGCGATTCACAAACAAATGAATCTTGTGTGTCGGTTATTTTTAGTGAATCAAAACGTATAACGTTACCAGTGTAATCTGATTCATTAACAAATTACTTTTATGAGCTGGATCTTTTTTAGTGAATCAAAAACACAAAGCAACTGTTTAGTCTGATTTACAAGCAAATGACTCTTATGTTCCTTTGGGTGAATTAAAACCATACAATGCCACCAGTATAATGCAATTCACAAACAAATGACTATTATGGGCCAATTATTGCTAGTGAATCAAAAACATACAATGCAACCACATAAATCACTATCATGAGCCAGTTCTTTTTAGTGAATCATTTAGAAATACCTAGGAATTATGAATTTGGCCTTATTCTTATTTTGCATACAGAGTTTCTTAAAGGCACAGCGGCAATGATCTGGATAATGATAGAGGAAAAAATATGGAAAAAAACATAGTGACACAAAGTGGTCTTCAGGGAAAAAATATATGATATAACCTTTTTATAAGTGCAGCGTGTTTAACCAAAAGCTTAATAGGGCAATACATTCTTCTTTTATTATTACATTATTCCTTTAAATGAATCATAAACTGTGAAGCTTGTATAAATCGCAATCGTGAATCATCTATGAAGTGTTGTTGCACACCTGAGGTTCTGTTGCCAATGCTGTTGTAGACATGGTTTATTTTTGTATTTTGCCGAGGGTTTATGGATCTGGAAGTATTAAACCGGGTGAATTTAGACAGGGAAAATAAAGGAAAGAGATATTTAATGCATGCGAGTGATGTTTGCACGGTTGTATATCTTTTATAGTGTCTTCATAGAATTGTTTTATAAGGTAATATTGTTTTGTAATATACATATAGGCCTACATCTATTTATAAAAGCTGTATGGTAATGCATTGTGCAGCTAGATCTCTTTATCTAAACTAAACCACTTTCCCACCAAATCAGAGGAAAATTACAATAAGAAGGAAACAAATATGTGAAGCTGTATGGATGGTAGATTAGTGCAAAAACAACAAGCCACATTTTTGCTTTAACAGTGTTTGAAATAAAGCCAGCTGAAGCCGTTTCAAAAGTATTCTGTTCTTATGTTCAGAATGACAAAAAACTGGTTTGATCTGGTTTCAGGTACAGCTTGTTTGGCTGCTTATCTTCTTAGATACCTGAATGCACTTCAGACTGATCACAGTGGAATACCAGCATATTACACACTTGATACAGCCTAATATTTTATGCATGAATACACATTTCAAACAGTATACTGTATGTAAAATCTAATTAAATTATGTGCATATGAAATTCAGTAAGTAGAGTTCAGTTATTATCTCAGATAAAATAGCTATTTTGCATGCATTTGGACATTTTTGTATCATTAACTCTAGGAATGCATACTATACCCATATCATATTGGTAATCAAAAATAAAAAGATTTTAATAAAAAGATTTTGAATGGTATTTGTTGATTTTTTGGAAATATACAGGCCAGTATTAGATACTTGCATGCTCATTTCCCATGTTTTCACATTTATATTACCTTTAATGTTCACTTAAAGCGAATCTTTAACTCTTTCCCCTTTTTTTTTTAAGTGTGTTGTATATATTTTTGTGTCCGAATCGGATTCAAAATGATGATCAAAACATAGATGCAGAAGCCTAGATCGAGTCCATCAACACCCCAAAAGTTTGCACAGTCCCATAACTCGTCCTGGGTCGACATTTCATTCGGTAATATTTAGCAGTTTTGAGTTATATTCCGTTTAATATTTGCGTTGTGCATAAGTAATGCTTTTATTCCTGATTTCTGCTTCTTTTTCGCCTGTGTTTTGATCCGTAAATTCTGTACATTTTCAGGAGATGCATAATAGCGCTAGCCTGGTCCCACCAGACTCTCGTACATTTCATTTGTACATAGAGTCCGGCACCTCTCCATTGACAAGCGTTAACTTCCTTGTAGACGGGAACTCTATTGAAGTCTAAAACTATTGGATCTGCCCAGAGTCACTCTATCTGCCATAATCAATCGCTAACGTTTGGTCGTGACATGTCTTTTCCCGAACCCCGTGGGGAGGACGGCCACCAACAAAACTAAGCAAAGATTGTTCTTGCTCCGGCTTTAACTTGCGAGCATATTTGGCAGCGCTGCCACAACGGACCGAATGGCTTCGCTCGCATCTTTCTTATTTTGAACCACAACTCAAAATAACGCACGAGTCGACATCAACGTCATCGTTCTCAGCCACTCCCTCTGTTCGCTGATTGGCCCGGTAAAAAATTGATCGGAGAAAACCAAAGTCTACAGCACAATCTCATTCGCAGTACTGAAGGAAAATGAAAATTGAGCGAAAGTACGAAGGAGGGCGGAGTCAGGCTATAATAGCGCCCCCTACGGTGTAACATTACAATGGCTCATAATAAAACGAGAATCAACATCGGCTTGGCTTTTCAGTGATGGCGAGAACTGGAGGTTTTGAAATGCTGTAAAAGCAACACAGATATGACGTTTTTATTACTCAACAGATGAGTAAGGTCTTTTATTAAATAGATAAAATAAAAATGCAGATTATGTTGCTCTCTAACAGAGTTCATTGTAATGCATGATCTATTGTGAAGGGTCACTAGAGGGCCAAAAGTTACATGGAGTACCTCTAATTTACATTATAGAAAAAGTACTTATTGAATTATTGTATTGTATGCCTCACAAAATGAATTTTATTGCAGTATTGAACAAAATACTTAGAGTACTGTGCTATTCATAACAGCCATAGTGTTGGAAGTGAACGTGCAAGTAATAAACATTGCGGAAGTGGGTTATTTAATCATGCCTGATCTGAAATCAGTTTGTACGAAATATCTGCGATCTAAATCAGCCTGTTGTTTTTATAGACCTTCCTGTGAGTGTACGTGTGTATGTGTCTGTGTGTGTGTGTGTGCTTATTGTCAACTGGTTGTGAGTGTGAGTTATATTTGCTTTCAGCCACTCTTTACAGCACACGCTGCATAAGTGACGAGACTGTCAGAGCACTTCATCACACAGGCTTTTTTGGTAAATGCAAATGCAGGGCTTGATTTTCCCTTGCTCAGGTGTCACCCTCTTAAGGAGTCAAGGTGAGACGGGGAGATTCAGACAGGAAAAGGAAGAGACGAGGCCAGTATGAGCTCTCAAGGTAGAAACCTGCACCTGGGTTTAACATTTTAGATGCTTTCGATTTTTAGAAGCAAACAATAATGCTTTAAACTGGATACGATATTTGACTGGGAGCCAGTGAAGAGAGACCAGCACTGGCGAAATATGTTCCCTTTATTGTGTTCCAGTCAAACATTTTGTCCATTTTGGACAAGCTGAAGACATGACAGTAAAGACTGTGAGACACTAAAGTACAATACATTAACATTACAATAATCCAGTCTGGATGAGATGGAAGCATGTACAGTATTACTGACTCCAAATCTTCGGATGATAAAAAGGACTTAATTTTGTATGTCTTTCATATGTTGCTATTGTAGGTTTTCATATATTAAAGGCATTACATATTAGATGCTATGTAAGTTTTTCATGTATAAGTGTTTATGTTTTAGATGCTTCAATATGTTGATATTGTATATCTTTCATACGTTAAAGGGTTTGCGTTTGAGATGTTTCAATATGTTGATATTGTACATTTTTATAGATTAAAAGCGTTAAATATTAGATGCTTCAATATGTTTTTTATGTTTTTAGGGTTTATGTTTAAATGCTTCAATATGTTGATATTATATGTTTTTATGTTAAAAGGTTTTGATTTTAGATGCTTCAATAAGGTGATATTGTATGGTTTTTATACATTAAAAGCATTACATTTTTAGTATGTTGATTGTACACTCTAAAAAAAATGCTGGGTTGTTTCAACCCATTTTTTTGGGTCATATGACAATCACAACCGTTGTGTTTAAAACTGTAATTAAAAATGTTTGGGTTTGTCCATATTTGACCCAATCATGGGTTAAAACGACCCAGCATTTTTAATAGTGTGCGGTTTTTTATACTTAAAAAGGTTTACATTTTAGATGATTCAATACTATATATTGTATATTTCTCATGTTAAAGGTATGAATATAGAGCAGATAGACTTGTTACTTTAGCTTTTGTGCATGGATGTCTATCATTTCCCATCATTCTTGTATATGAGAACAGGCTCATCATGTAGCTCACTGTAAAGGGAAATGAAGCCATCAAAGAGTGAATTCAGTCTCAATCAAATCGATTTTTCTTTTCATGGAACAATAGTTCCTCTTTCGTGTAATCAGCCGCCGTGCCATCTTCTCTCTTTCTCATATAGAGAAGATCCATTATGCAATCCCAACCACCACTGTTGAGTTCATCTGCAGTCCCTTTGTTCCAAATGCTGCTTTCTGATTGGTGCCTTTTTGGCCAATCAGCTAAGGAAGCCAAAATGAATGCTGCGGACAGGTTACTGAAGATCAGGTGTCAATGGAATTTAGTGCAAATTCAGGGAATATTTTGTGCTTTTAATTGAGTTTCAATGATTTCATTAACAAACACAATATGACAGTGCTGCTAATACAAAGCAGAAGCACAAGCTGTTGGGAATATCGTTGTGTGGGCTGTTTTTGCTGATCTGAAATCAGTTTTGAGGTGAGCTACATTTGTGTTGAGGTTAAGGCTTAGGGAAGCTGGTCGCAGACCAGTGCAGTAGGTCAACATTAGATAATGGTTTCTCTTGCTGACAGTGCAAGTGTCAATATTCAGCTCTGGTGTGAGACACAGACCAACCAAAGCTTTTCTCTTTGCAGACCGTTTCACCATTGACCTTTGATTTGATTTTGTAGAATGTGTGCAGTGGCCCTGACTGAGACCCGGAATCCTCATGATCCCTCCATTCACTTTTTCCATCATTTCCCAGAGAGAGTGAGAGAGATTGGCAGAGAATGAAAGAGGTGGACTTGTGTCTGCGACTGAGAGTGCATGAAGTCAGGTATGTTGGTGGAGCTTGTCTTAAAAAATACATTTTATCATATTTGGCATCTCAATGCAGCGGTGGAGAGGGGACTGACGAATCACTCTGAAAAACCGATCCAGTTTTATCCAGATAAACCAGACGTTGTGTTATTGTAGCCAATCAGATGTGTGACACAGGAGCAGTGTTGGGAAAGTTCATTTTCTACATGAACTAGTTCAAAGTTCAGTTCACAAATTTTAAAATGAACTAGTTCAGTTCATAGTTCATACTTCAAAAAATGAACTAGTTCATAGTTCTTTTTTTCTAGTTCATAGTCCATATGTTGCTGCGAGCTTCTTTTTTTATTATTATTGCCACAGCCCATATAGCAAACAACCACAGACAGCAATTATTTTATCGACTGGCAAAGTTTGCACAGAAATGTAAGATTTTTCCCATCCTCACCGACCTTGTCATAAAACTCGTTTAAATGACCATCATACGCCTCCTCGCTCGCTGCTTTGTCGACTACATGCTGCTTTTTGTTTTGATGACGCATGCGGCGGTGCGTGCGACACTGGTGGCTGATGTTGCCAGATTGGGTGTTTTTTTTCGCTACATATTAAGGCCTGTTTACGGTGTGTTTTAGCCGGGTTTTCGGCTGGAAGGCTCTATAGAAATCTGGCACCCGATTGAACGAAGTTAAACTGAGAGAGCGTGCGTTCACAGACACCAGAATGAACGCGTTCACAGTAACGTTCACCAGGCAGTAATTCAGTACGTTCAGTTCACGTTCGCCCAAAATATGAACGAGTTCATGAACTATCGTTCATTGAACGCGTTCAGGCACAACACTGCACAGGAGGGAGAGGATGCTTCATTTTTGGGGTCAGTGACACTGACCCATCACTAACCCAGCAGATGGGTTACACAAACAGGCTCAACCTGGCTTATGAACAGAAAAATAACCCTCTTTACTGTTGAGGATATATAGAACATTGGCTTTAACAATTTAACACTTACAAAACTTAAAAAGTAACAAATTCCAGTTTTGGATCATCACTTATTGTTACAGTCTAAAAACCTATTTCAACCCAACTTTGGGTCAAATATGGACAAACCCAACCGTTGGGTTAGATTTTTACATTACATTTTTAACCCAACGTTTGCGTTTGTCCATATTTGACCCAAAGTTGGGTTAAAACAACCAAGCATTTATACATGAACATTACATTGCTATTTCATAAAGTGTTTGGGTCTTCACCATCTCTTTAAATTACATCTATGATGGTCTTAATTATATGAGGCAAACTCTGCTCTTCCATTTCCATCACTCTCTTTTTCTTCCTATAAACTCTTGTCTTCCTCTCTGATTGGAAATTCATGATGATATTCTTGGCTCTTTAATGAAGCAGATTCTGTATTGTTAATTACGCACTTAACTGACCCAAGCCGAGAAACATCATCTGAAACTCAGACCTGTGTAGTTCAGACCAAAGGAGATTCTGAACAACTCGACCCGTCCCTTCAGCCTTTAGTCATTAGAGACTCGTTTTTTATTCAGCCCTTTTAATCACTTCATCGCAGTTTGACCTTCCTCTGTGCTTCCGTCGCCTACCTTTGATGCTTCAAACAGATACTGTAAGAATCAGCAAGCGATGAATATGAAAACGCCGGAAAATCTTATGGGAGAAGAAGGAGGGGGAGCAAAAGGAAGTTGGGAGGAATTAAAAAGCAGCAACTACTGTGGAGTTGTGGAGGTGGATTTGCACTTTCCGACGCTTTCATTGCACGCCACATACACATTCTGCAGTCTGACCTTGTATCTCTATAGTTTAATTCTCCACTGGATATAATCATTAGTATTCTAAGAAGAACATTCATCAAGACAGCTGGAATATATTGAAATGCTTTTCATATATATAATCTCAGTAATGTGAGCAATGCTGAGACTGCAAAAATGTGCCATTAAATTAAATAGTCGTCTTTTGCTATGAGAACAGTTTGATATCAGAGATATCAGTTCCCTTTATCGAAAAAGGGAACTTCGAGATGCGTCGAACGACACGGTGGGAACGCCTCTTGCGTGATTGCGTCTGAAGCATCTATGCCAACTAGTCCAATGGAATGAGAGAATGAGCGTCACGGGCGGGTGACGTCATGAACCAGGAAAGGACAAGAGCACTTCCGCTGCTCGCCGGCATTTAGCTTCTGTTGCCTCAGCAAGCGATCTGTGTCAAAACTGTCTCTGTCTATTTATTGTTGTCTGTTGCAATATTGTATGGAAACGTTATGGCGAAACAAATTACAAACAGTGTGTTTCTCCCTGCCCGCGTTTATTTAAACGGGTGGGGACACACACGAGTTTTGTTTAATTTGTTTGGGGTAGAGCATACTTCTCAGCCCTTGAAAGAAAAAAAAAAAAAGGTGGGGGCTGAGTTCCAACTCTGTGAAATAGTATGCTCTGCTCTCGCCTGTCACTCTGTATGATAGTGACAGGCTTGCGATTCCCAGGACCCGCGTTTGCCGAGGCAGCGTGGGGAATGCATTCCTGGGGATCGCAGATGGATCTTTTGGAGGGGTTTGAAACGGGTCCGTGGGCCTTTTTTCCTTCCTTACCCGGAAGATCCAGCTCTATCTCCCCGGTGTCGGAAGCACGCTCTGCGGTTTCTCCGCTCGGGGAGAGAGAGCCCTTTTTCCTTCATATTCTCCTCCGAGGAGGTTAAATGTTTTAGAATATTGAAAGTGAAAGCAAGCACACACACTGTTGAATTAGATTCGCCATCTATTTCCCCAGTATATGATGAACTGGTGGAGGTTTTGTCCCGTGCTGTTAATAAATTAAATATTTAATGGCCAGCTGAGATTAGGGACGCTCCTAAAAACTTATCGAGCGTTTCCTACATCTATCACATTATCTCCACCACGAGGCTTCCCTTTTCCCTGATTTACACACTAAAAGAATATTTAAATTGTGGGATAAACCGTATTTTATTACTACTTTCAGCCCTCGTGTTAAAGATTTATTCAAGGGTTGAAAGATTACGGTTATGATATAATGCCCCAGGCTGAAAAAAAAAAAAAAAAAAAAAATATAGAAAAATGCTGTTTTCACCTGGTCCAGCATCGTCATTTAAAGCCTCTGCTTTGCTCAATAAACCTATCACTAAAGAATCTCGCGTTTGCCGAGGCAGCGCGTAGGTTCAATGTTGTAATCAGAATCTAGCTCGGATCTCGCGTTTGCCGAGGCACCGCTTAGATTTCGAGTGTACTTTGCAAAATAAGATTCTGTGGCTGGGATCTCGCGTTTGCCGAGGCAGCGCGTAGGTTTAATTATAGCTACTTTGGTTTTATGGGTAAAGCTTATACGGCAGCAGGTCAGCTGGAGAATGTTTATAGAAAACTATAGTATAATGCTCCAGGCTTATCAGGCCGATCTGCTGGGGTTCTGGATATAGTGAAATTTGAGCCTTCGCGTCTCTTCGGCGACGCATTCCATGCGTTCGTTGTTAGGTGATGCATTATATATATATATATATATATATATATATATATATATAAAAAAATATATATAATAAGGTTTCTCCCTCGCTGTGTCCATCCCCCTGGGGCTGCTGGGCGTGAGCAGCTCCAGCCGTCTAGTTCATCATATTATGTGCACAGAAAGTGAGGACAGCCCCGACCGAAGTGGAGTGGTGTACACCTCATTACACGGTGCCCGTTCCATTTCGGGGTCCTCACGAGACCCTCCTGCCAACCCTGCCACCTCCGGTGCTTTAGGGCGCAGCGGTCTCCAGCGAGTCGCTGATGCTATGCTGCGGCACAGCATTGGTTTCGCGCCCTCTGAGGGGGGCTTTTGAGTAGTCAGGTCAGGTAGTTCCTGCCATTATGTTTCAGGCTCCAGATTTGGCTCTCTCAGTAACACCAGAGGCCAGCCTCGAGAGGCTGGTTCCCTTAGTAAATTTTTTGGCAGCGTGGAAGCTTCTGCCGAATATTTCTCATTGGGTCCTGCAGATTGTAGAGAGAGGATACAGAATCCAGTTTGGCTCTCGTCCTCCTCATTACAGCGGGGTGCTGCCCACAGTGGTGCATCCCGAGCAGGCTCTGGTAATGGAACAAGAAGTAAAGGCCCTGTTAGCAAAAGAAGCTATAGAACAGGTGTACTCACCCGTCAGAGAGTCGGGTTTTTACAGCCATTATTTTATTGTTCCAAAAAAGGATGGAGGGTTGCGTTCCTTTTTTAGATCTTCGTTTCTCCAGTATTGAGAACCACTTTCCTTGGTGTGGTACGGGATTTAGTATCCTAACAGCTACAGAAGAGCTGAGGCTAGGCCAGTCACGCACTGTAAAACAGTTCAGGAGACTGTCGGGTCTTGTTGCAGCAGCGTCCAACGGAATTCCTTTTGGCATGCTGTACATGAGACCTTTACAGCGCTGGCTCAGGACCAGAGGGTTCTCCCCGAGGGGAAACCCACTTTGCATATCAAGGTCACGCGGCGATGCTTTCGTGCCTTAGTTATATGTAGTAAACACTGGTTCTTAACCCAAAACCAGTCACGCATTGTAAACAGTTCGAGAGACTGTTGGGTCTACTGGCAGCAGTGTCCAACGGAATTCCTTTTGGCATGCTGTATATGAGACCTTTACAGTGCTGGCTCAGGACCAGAGGGTTCTCCCCGAGGGGAAACCCACTTGCATATCAAGGTCACGCGGCGATGCTTTCGTGCCTTAGTTATATGTAGTAAACACTGGTTCTTAACCCAGGGTCCGGTGTTGGGAGCTCTTTGCCATCGAGTTGTGATCTCGACAGATGCTTCCCTCACCGGCTGGGGAGCGGTAATGGAAGGCCGCTCGGTTCAGGGTCTGTGGAAAAGCCATCATCTTTCGTGGCACATAAATTGCCTGGAGATGATGGCCGTCTTCAATGCGTTGAGACATTTCCTTCCGGACCTAAGAGGCCATCATGTGCTCGTTCGAACAGACAACACATCAGTGGTCTCTTATCTGAACCGCCAGGGGGGTCTGCGCTCGCGTCCGCTTTGCAAACTGGCGCACCAGATCCTCCTGTGGTCTCTGGGGAAGGTACTCTCCCTGAGGGCAGTGTATATTCCTGGGGACCAGAATATAGGAGCAGACATCCTGTCGAGGCAGGAGCTGAGGCCAGGGGATTGGAGACTCCACCCCGAGGCGGTGGAGAAAATCTGGGAGGCATATGGTCAGGCAGAGGTGGATCTGTTCGCGTCTCAGAACACGACGCACTGTCCTCTCTGGTATTCTCTGACGCACCCAGCCCCCCTGGGGCTGGACGCCATGGTGCAGACGTGGCCGAGGCTACGTCTGTACGCCTTTCCCCCTGTTGCTCTGCTCCCAGGAGTTCTGGAGCGGGTCCGTCGGTATGGAATAAGCCTACTGCTAGTAGCACCACGCTGGCCAAGTCGGATCTGGTTTGCGGACCTGATCCTTCTGCTAGACGGGCCTCCATTGGAGATCCCTTTGAGGAGGGACCTTCTGTCTCAGGCCGGGGGCACAATATTTCACCCTCGACCAGACATGTGGAATCTTTGGGTTTGGCCTCTGAGGGGGCCCAACTTATAGATAGTGGTCTTTCAGCTGAGGCTGTTGAGACCATCCTAAGCTCCAGAGCTCCAGCTACGAGGAAACTTTATGCGCTTAAATGGAGAGTTTCTCCTTATGGTGTCACCGACACCAGTGGGATCCAGTTAACTGTTCTGACAACACAGTACTCGAGTTCCTGCAGGAGCGCTTTGTGTCAGGTCTTTGTCCTTCCACACTAAAAGTTTACGTGGCAGCCATTGCGGCTTACCATACTATGGTGGGAGGTATATCTTTGGGTCGAGACCCCCTGATTACACGTTTCCTTCGTGGCACTTTGAGGCTGAGGCCTGCAATCCGCACTAAGGTGCCAGCTTGGGATTTGACTATAGTTCTAGAAGGCCTGTCTAGGGCCCCATTCGAGCCCTTAGATTCGGTCTCAGAAAAGTTCCTGACTTTCAAGACTATCTTTCTGCTAGCTATTTCGTCCCTAAAGAGAGTTGGCGACCTTCAGGCTCTTTCGGTCTCCCCCACCTGCCTTGAATTTGCACCGGGGGTGGTCAAGGCGTTCCTATACCCAAAACAGGGATACGTCCCTAAGGTTCCAACCTTGACTCCGAGGCCTATTGTGCTGCAGGCTTTCTGTCCTCCTCCATTTGCGGACCAGGAAAGACTGCACCTGTTGTGTCCAGTGCGAGCATTGGACACATATGTACATCGGACATCCTCAATCAGAAAGTCCGACCAATTACTGATTTGCTTTGGATCACCTAAGAAAGGTCTTCCTGCTTCAAAACAGACAGTCAGTAAGTGGATAGTCGAGGCTATTTCACTGGCATACGAGTACTCGGGCCAGCCTTGTCCTTTGGTGGTCCGAGCCCACTCGACCAGGAGTATGGCGGCTTCTAAGCCATATTGCAGGGGGTATCTCTTCAAGATGTTTGTGATGCGGCGGGCTGGTCCTCTCCGCTCACATTCGTGAGATTTTACAGTTTGGACCTGGATACCCCAGGTTCTCAGGTGCTGAGTGCTTAGATCAACAGACTGACACTCAGGTACTTGTAATTATGGCGGGTTGGGTATTCTCGTTCCCACCGTGTCGTTCGACGCATCTCGAAGTTCCCTTTTTCGATAAAGGGAACGTCTCAGGTTACTATTGTAACCATAGTTCCCTGAGAAACAGGGAACGAGACGATGCGTCCCCCTGCCATACTTCCTGCGTCCCTGCTATCGGCTTGCTTCGGCAACTGTCGAAGCTAAATGCCGGCGAGCAGCGGAAGTGCTCTTGTCCTTTCCTGGTTCATGACGTCACCCGCCCGTGACGCTCATTCTCTCATTCCATTGGACTAGTTGGCATAGATGCTTCAGACGCAATCACGCAAGAGGCGTTCCCACCGTGTCGTTCGACGCATCGTCTCGTTCCCTGTTTCTCAGGGAACTATGGTTACAATAGTAACCTGAGACGTTTGAGTTGATAGTGAATTATTCTAATAATATTATTCAATATACACAAACACCAGCTCATTCTTGATGCTCCAACAGCAGTAAAACAATAATTAAGTGAAATTGGAATCACAACTAGAATCATTATTTATTATAATTATAATATTATATATATTATAGTTTTTTTTTTTTTTTTTTTGACGGAGTTGAAACAATTGCAATTTCCTTCTGGAGGAACTTTGTGTTTGTTTTGTCTTGATTAGTTTTTTTGTTTTGTTTTGTTTATGTGGTTGAAATGATTGCAATTACTTCTAAAGGAACTTTGTTTTTATTAGTTTGTTTTGTTTTGCTTTGTTAACGTGGTTGAAACAATTGCAAGTTACTTCTGAAGGAACTTTGTGTTTTGTTTTGATTTGTTTTGTTGACGTGGCTGAAACAATTGCAATTTCCTTCTGGAGGAACTTTGTGTTTGTTTTGTCTTGATTAGTTTTTTTTTGTTTTGCTTTTTGTTGACATGTGGCTGAAACAATTGCAAGTTACTTCTGGAGGAACTTTGTTTTTTGTTTTGTTTTGATTAGCATTTTTGTTTTGTTTTGTTTATGTGGTTGAAATGATTGCAATTACTTCTAAGGAACTTTGTTTTTATTAGTTTGTTTTGTTTTGCTTTGTTAACGTGGTCGAAACAATTGCATGTTACTTCTGAAGGAACTTTGTGTTTTGTTTTGTTTTGATTAGCATTTTTGTTTTGTTTGTGGTTGAAATGATTGCAATTACTTCTGAAGGAACTTTGTTCCCTTCCGAGGGAACTCCGCTGCGTCGGAAATCGACACTACGGGGAATGCCCTTAGCATGACGCGTCTGAAGCCTGAATAGAACTAGTCCAATCCTGATTGGTGCTGCGTGATGACGTCAGTCGTGACGTCGCATGTGACGGTGAGCGGAACTATAAAAGAAGCACCGGAACCCGGAAGTAGTAGCTTTCTGTCCTTCAGCAAGCGTTACATGTGAAACTGTCTGTCTTATTTGGTGTTGTTTGTTCGGTAAAAACAAGGTAATTTGTGATGGAGAAGAGTGCTAAGCAGTTTAGACAGTGTGCGTCCCCTTGTCCACGCTATTTAAGCGAGGGTGACACACACGCACTCTGTGTTGTTTGTTTGGGAGTGGAGCATGCACGGGCAGCGCTCGAGGGCGCTGCTTGTGTAAACTGTGAAACATTGCCCCTTAGAACGCTCCGCTCCCGCCTGAGCCTGTTCGATGAATCAGGCCAGGCTCGTGCTCCCCATGGATCAGGTCCCGTGGTTGTCGAGGCATCGCGGCGCTTGCATTCATGGGGATCGCAGAGAGATCTGGTTGATAGTGTTGAGACGGCTTCGGCCCTTTCCCAACACTCATCAACCAGTTCTCATTGTCCCGCTCACGGTTCGGGAGCCCGCCCTGCGGCTTCTCCCGACCGCAGAGAGGACCCGATGTTGGAACTATCCGAATCTGAGGATTTGGATGTTGTCAACATCGAGGCAGTCGAATGTGAAACTCCATCACCACATTCGCCTGCTTTTGAGGAGTTGCTGGAGGTTGTGACTCGGGCTGTGGCCAAATTAAATATCGATTGGCCCCCAGAAGTGCAGGAAGCGACTAAAAAAAGCAAACTCGATGAGCGCTTCCTGCAAGCCCGGTCACAGCCTTCACGCCGGAGTCTCCCGTTTTTCACTGATCTCCACACCGAGGTGTCGAGATCGTGGAACAAGCCCTTCTCATCTCGACTTTCAAGCCCCGATGTTCATTTATATTCATCTATTATGGGGTCGAGAGAGAGGGGCTACGGGACGATGCCGCGGGTTGAAGAGAGTTTTGCCAATCATCTCTCGCCCGATGCTGCATCGTCTCTGAGAGCTCCGGCGCTTCCCTCCAAGCCCTGCCGTACCACTTCGGCCTTGGTTGGGAAGGCATATATGGCGGCAGGTCGGGCTGGTTCATGCCTGCATACAATGGGGATTTTGCAGGCATACCAGGCCGACCTCCTCAAAGAGGTGGACGACAGTGGGGAGGTCACCTTCGACGATATTCGGGAAATGCGTCGAGCGGTTGACTTGTCTCTCCGTGCTACCAAAGAGACGGCCCGTGCCATTGGCCGCTCTATGGCAGCATTGGTAGCTACGGAGAGACACCTGTGGCTGAATTTGTCGGGGATCGGGGATAGAGATAGGGCTTTTCTCCTCGATGCCCCGATTTCGCCTACTGGCCTCTTTGGCGACGCAGTCAATAATGTCGTCGAGAGGTTCCAGGAGTCGAAACGACAATCAGCTGCATTTAAACAGCTCATCCCCCGCCGTCGTTCCAGGTCTCATAGGTCTGCTGCCAGGGGGCAGTCCCATGAGGCAGCCGCCAGCTCCTCACACCTGCAACAGCAGAAGGAGAGTGTTGCTTCTCGTGCCCCCCCGAAAAAGGCCTGGGGCCAGGGGCAACACTCTCAACCGAAGTCCTCCAAACCGAAGGCAGATCTGAGGACTGTCATTCAGGCGAGGAAGGCTTCGTCAAAGAGGTCCTGATGCGTTGCGCAGGCCTCTGAGGGTGGTCCCCTCCGTGATCGAGCAACAACAGCTCGCTCC
Organism: Chrosomus eos; assembly: GCA_036326025.1. Lineage (NCBI taxonomy): Eukaryota > Metazoa > Chordata > Actinopteri > Cypriniformes > Leuciscidae > Chrosomus > Chrosomus eos. The sequence continues at coordinate 25,623,311 of CM070842.1, forward strand.
TTCACGGAGCCCTCAGGAAATCGATGTGTGCTTCCCGCCGCTACGTGCGCTTCGGGGCGCATCGGTTTCCAGCGAATGCAAAGTGCAGTGTCCGCCCGTAAAATTGCCGGCTCCGCGAATTGTGTTCCCTCTCACGAGGTCTGCAGTAAACGTAAATCGGTTAGTTCCTGCCAATCAAACGCTTCAGGTCACCGATATCTCTATTATAACATCAGAGGTCAGCCCCGAGAGGCTGATCCCCCTGTCAGAATATTTAGACACCTGGAAGGGTCTTCAAAATATATCTCAGTGGGTCCTGCTCACAGTGGAAAAGGGGTACAGAATTCAGTTCGAACACCGTCCACCCCGATTCAGTGGAGTGATTCACACGCTGGTCAAACCAGAGCAGGGTCTGGTTATGGAACAGGAAGTTCAGTCCCTCTTGGCAAAGGAGGCCATAGAACGTGTTCCTCCTCAAGATTGGGAAGCCGGGTTCTACAGCCGGTACTTCATAGTTCCCAAGAAGGATGGGGGGTTGCGTCCTATTATAGATCTCAGGGTATTGAATCGGTCTCTGAGGAGATACAGGTTCAAAATGTTGACCATACCTCTAATTGTGAGTCAAATCAGATCCGAGGACTGGTTTGTCACCATAGATCTAAAAGATGCTTACTTCCATATCTCCATCCTTCCTCAGCACAGGAAGTTCCTAAGATTCGCTTTCGGGGGAGTAGCGTATCAATACAGGGTTCTTCCGTTCGGCCTAGCATTGTCTCCCCGCACCTTCACAAAGTGCATGGATGCTGCTCTTGCTCCTTTGAGACTTCAAGGCATTCGCATCCTCAATTACATCGACGATTGGCTAATATTGGCACAGTCACTGGAATTGGCGGTTCAACATCGAGATGTTGTTCTGCATCACCTAAGGTGCTTGGGGTTAAGGCTCAATGCCAAGAAAAGTTCATTAATTCCTCTACAGAGAACAACTTTTCTAGGAGTGGTTTGGGACTCAGTTACGATGCGGGCACAGCTGTCTCCCGCTCGTATAAATTCTATCCTTACCACGGTAACGAGTCTCAAAATAGGCCAGGCCATCACTGTCAAGCATTTCCAGAGAATTTTGGGTCTTCTTGCAGCAGCGTCCAACGTAATTCCTTTTGGCCTGCTGTATATGAGGGCCCTGCAGTGGTGGCTCAGGACCAGAGGGTTTTCCCCGAGGGGGAACCCTTTTCGCACGATCAAGGTAACGCGCAGATGCCTTCATTCCTTGGTCATGTGGAAGAAACCGTGGTTCCTGTCCCTAGGCCCTGTGTTGGGAGCACCGTGTCAAAGAAAAATTTTGACCTCGGATGCGTCCCTCACAGGCTGGGGTGCGGTAATGGAAGGCCGCTACACCAGGGGTCTTTGGAGGGACCATCATCTTTCTTGGCACATCAATTGCCTGGAGATGATGGCGGTATTTCTGGCTCTCAGACATTTCCTCCCGGACCTCAGGGGCCATCATGTTCTAGTGCGAACAGACAATATGTCGGTGGTCTCATATTTAAACCGTCAGGGGGGCTTGAGATCGCGCCCTCTGTGCAGACTGGCGCATCAAGTTCTTCTATGGTCCCAGGGGAAGCTTCTGTCGATCAGAGCAATGTTTATCCCCGGGGACAGCAATGTGGGAGCAGACATCCTGTCGAGGCAGGGGCTGAGGCCCGGGGAGTGGAGACTCCACCCCGAGTCGGTGGAGCTTATATGGAAGAAGTTCGGTCGGGCGGAGGTGGACCTATTTGCCTCCCGAGAGAATTCTCATTGCCCGTTATGGTACTCCCTTACTCATCCGGCTCCTCTTGGACTGGATGCCATGGTGCAGACGTGGCCGAGGCTGCGTCTGTACGCATTTCCCCCGATCGCTCTGCTCCCAGGGGTTCTAGAGAGGGTCCGGCGGCACGGGATCAGCTTACTCCTAGTAGCCCCGTACTGGCCGGCCCGAGTATGGTTTTCAGACATCATGGTTCTCCTAGCAGGCCCTCCGTGGCAAATCCCTATCAGGAGGGACCTTCTTTCTCAAGCAGAGGGCACAATATTTCACCCTCATCCAGAACTATGGAAACTGTGGGTCTGGCCCCTGAGGGGGACCAACTCATAAATGAAGGTCTCTCAACCGAGGTTGTTGAGACCATTCTAAACTCTAGAGCCCCCTCCACGAGGAAACTTTATTCTTTGAAGTGGAATGTATTCTCTCTATGGTGTAGAGATCATTCTTTGGACCCAGTTAACTGCCCAGTGGCTTCAGTACTGGAGTTCCTCCAGGACCTCTTCTCTGACGGGCTCTCCCCGTCCACGCTTAAGGTCTATGTGGCGGCCGTGGCTGCCTTCCACACGCCTTTAGGGGTGGGCACTCTGGGGAGACACCCACTTATTGTTCGTTTCCTTCGTGGAGCTAGGAGGATGAGGCCTGTCATCCAGTCCCGTATTCCCCCTTGGGACTTGGCTGTGGTTCTCGAAGGGTTATCCCTGGCACCCTTCGAACCTCTGGAAGAGGTGTCTGAGAAATTTTTGTCTTTTAAGGTAGCTTTCCTGCTTGCTATCACTTCCCTAAGGAGGGTTGGGGACTTGCAAGCTCTATCTGTCGCTCCTTCTTGCCTCGAGTTCGCTCCTGGTAAGGTAAAGGCTATTCTCCACCCTAGACCGGGTTATGTCCCTAAGGTGCCCTCGAATGTGGCACGGTCTACAATCCTCCAGGCTTTTCATCCTCCACCTCATGTGTCGGTTGAGCAAGCTAACCTTCATTTACTGTGCCCGGTCCGAGCCCTGGAGGTCTATATACAGAGGACCTCAGGCTGGAGGAGGTCGGACCAGCTCTTTGTGTGTTTTGGGGCGCCTAAAAAGGGTTCCCCCGCTTCCAAAATGACTATAAGTAGATGGATTGTAGAGGCTATTTCGGCAGCTTACGAGGTGCGCAACCTGCCTTCACCTCTTCTGCTTAAGGCCCACTCCACGAGAGGAGTGGCCTCCTCTAAAGCCCTTCTTGCGGGTGTTTCCCTTCAAGAGGTCTGTGATGCCGCAGGCTGGGCCTCCCCTCACACTTTTATAAGACATTACAGTCTGGATCTGCCCTCTACACCGGGTTCACAGGTTCTCTCGTCTTGAGTGTGCCAGATTGCTTCACACCAGGGCGTGCTCTCTTAGTGTGGCGCAGTGGGCATTTCGTTCCCCGTAGTGTCGATTTCCGACGCAGCGGAGTTCCCTCGGAAGGGAACGTCTCGGGTTACGTCTGTAACCCTCGTTCCCTGAGAAGGGAACGAACGCTGCGTCCCTCGGCCACACTCTTCGCGCCCCTAGAGACGACTTGCTTCGGACTATTTAAAGCTACTACTTCCGGGTTCCGGTGCTTCTTTTATAGTTCCGCTCACCGTCACATGCGACGTCACGACTGACGTCATCACGCAGCACCAATCAGGATTGGACTAGTTCTATTCAGGCTTCAGACGCGTCATGCTAAGGGCATTCCCCGTAGTGTCGATTTCCGACGCAGCGTTCGTTCCCTTCTCAGGGAACGAGGGTTACAGACGTAACCCGAGACGTTTTTTGTTTTTATTAGTTTGTTTTGTTTTGCTTTGTTAACGTGGTCGAAACAATTGCAAGTTACTTCTGAAGGAACTGTGTTTTTAATTTAGATTTTTTTTTTTTTTTTTCAGTTTTGTTGACATGTGACTGAAACAATGGCAAGTCACTTCTGGAGGAACTTTTTTATTTGGCTTTGTTTTGTTGATATGTGTTTGAAACTATTGCAAGCTACTTGTGGATGAACTTTTTTTGTAATGTTTTTGTTTTGTTCAGTTTTTCTTAGTTTAGTTTAGTTTAGCAACTTTAGCCACAACACCACACTACCCCAAATTGTATTGAAACCTTATGTAGTCTGCAGTGCTAAGTCGTGATAAACTGTTGTGATCGTCTTATGAAAAATTCTCCTGTAGATTCATAAATCTAAGTTTACCACCACTGCACATGTGATTGTGTTTGGCATATATGAACATTTTCATCTCCTGTCATAAGTCACTTTGCTTACTTGATTACAGGTGATCAAACACAAACCATTAAATCCATTTGGGTCGATGGACTTGTGCGATGTACATTTATGACATAATTCTATTAATCTGCATATGAATTATGTGGAGTTACACAACTTCAAAGAGCTTGTAAATCCTTGTGGCGGATGGCTGATTTATCGATTGCGCGTAGTAGAGATGCATTCTGCCATGTCCATGTAAGCTATAATGTTATTGCTAGTCATTAATCAAACCTGACAGAAACAAACTGCATCCAAACATCTTTTACTCACAGCTTAAGTCAACTACAGACAGAGAGACAAAGATAGATTGATAGAAAAAGATGAAACACGGAGAGAAGGAGAGCAAGAGCCAGCTATGACTATGACTGAGTAGGTCTGTTGTAAAAAGGAAAGAAAAATCAAGGTCTGGAAATTGGCCTTTCCTTCAGAAGATACAAGTACAGTACGGCGAGAAAACATTGTATTCAATCACTCTATCAGTCTGATCTGAACCCTGAAGGGGGGCTTTTATTTTTTACCCGCCCTCTTGAATTCCCTTTCTTTGGGATATTTTTTATTTTTGGATTATTCTGTTATTCCAATATAGGCTATAATTCACTTTAGTTCTAGCTCGTTATATTATTAAAAATTAGTGAAAGTGCCGTTTACCCCTTAACTAGGACAAAAATATACTGCTAAATGCAGAAATCAGAATGCATTTTATTTTTAATCATTTTAATTTCAAGAATTTTTTTAAATAATGTTGTATCTGTTAAATTGTGAATTTTTTAATTTCAGCTGTGACTCCAAATTATTTATAAATTAATGTTGAACAACGTTTTTAGCCTCTTACTATAAAAATACAGTTGCAAATCAGAAAATATTTTTAATATTTTTATTTAATATTTTGTATTTTATTAGCCATTTTATGATAATATATTTATGCAGTATAATCCATTTATTTACTTTTTTAGCATACCTGAAAATGAATGCTTGTTTGCTTTGGAGCACAGACTTATGGTCACTTTTTAAAGACGACACTTGGCAGATTATTGCTTAATTAAAAACTGTTTTAAAAAGTGAACTTGAAAAAAGTTATACAAATTTACATTTATTGTTATGAAAAATGCAATTTTTATTTAATTTCCCCAAACATGTTTTACTCTAAAACTGTGAGAAAATCAAAGCCATAATTCTAAGCTGTTTTCCAAATTTGAGGTTGATATCTCAAACAATGAGCTTTCAGTATGAATTTGTCTGTGCTCAGCACCATTTACGTTCATTTTTGACGATACAAGTGTGACTATTTTTTTTAGGACCATTTAACCTTTTCGAATCATGTCAATGATTTCTTTCCTGTGTGTTCACACAGCAAAACCTTTAGTAAAAAATTAAGTGAAGTGAAAAAGTGAAGTAAAAAATCTAAACTGATCTAACAGCACCAGAGGGTTAAAGGGATAGTTCACTTTGAAATTAATTTTTGATATGTTTTAGCTTACCTCAAGGGCATCCAAGATGTAGGTGTCTTTGTGTCCACAGTATTTTTAATTTTGATATTTTTAGGTCAATCCGTTCTTGTCTGTCAGTCATATAATGCAGGTCTATGGGGTCCACCTTAAAGAGCATAAACAGAGAAGTCCAAATTAAACATGATTTAATGACTCGTAAATGTAAGTACACATTGATGGCCTAAGACACGAAACGAGCGGTTTGTGTGAGAAAACGAACAGTATTATATCGTTTTTACCTCTTGTAAACACAGCCACGTCCAAGTGATCTGAGGGCGCCGGCGCTTCGGTCTTTTCCGGAAAGCCCCGGAAGTGATCTCTCGCGCGTATACGTCACTCATTGTTTACACAGAACAGAGATTGTAGGTAAGATGGCTAATTAAAAGGGTACTAATTTGCGCTTATCCGGGATGTTTAAACCATCGTAAAAGAAAACAATTACAAAAAAAATAAAAATAAAACAATTGTGTGAGTGACGTACACGCGCGAGGTTCACTTCCGGTGCTTTCCGGAAAAGAACGAAGCGCTCGCGACCTCAGATCACTTGGACGTGGCTGTGTTTACAAGAGGTAAAAACGATATAAATACTGTTCGTTTTCTCACACAAACCGCTCGTTTCATGTCTTAGGCCATCAATGTGTACTTACATTTACGAGTCATTAAATCATGTTTAATTTGGACTTCTCTGTGTATGCTCTTTGAGGTGGACCCCATAGACCTGCATTATATGACTGACAGACAAGAACGGTTTGACCTAAAAATATCAAAATTAAAAATACTGTGGACACAAAGACACCTACATCTTGGATGCCCTTCAGGTAAGCTAAAACATATCAAAAATTAATTTCAAAGTGAACTATCCCTTTAACAGTCGCACAAGACACCTAGTGGTGTAACAATGTAATCGGTACAATCATTCTTTGAGACGCCAAGCTACTTTCAAAAGGTGATTTGCTTTATTTTGATAGCTACCGTAGACATTAGTGTTTAAAGATACTGTGTGTTTGAAAAGACTGTTTGTGAAGCTGTTTCATACCAATTCAACAGGGTCAACTGGGGTCAACTGGGTCAGCGGCAGCGCAAACACAGCTTTGAATGTTCCAATGTGGTTTAATTGTTGTCATTTATGAATAAGATCGATATCTTTTAACGATTAATCGTGCAGCTCTACAAGGCAATCCATAAACATACCTAGAACTTGGGCAGCATATAATTCAGTGAGACTGAACTGTTCAGGAAGATTACCTAGCAATGCCAGCATATGCTAATTAATATTCATGAGCTCCGCCTTCTCCATGTGTTGATGCCACAATCCATCTTCATATACAGTAACTCATACAAACATCACATGGAGCAGTGGAGACTTGATTTACATTTGGTTTCAGTAAAGTTTGGCGTCGGCATGCTGCTTAGTGAATGAAGTGGAACTCTAATACGCATAAAAAATATTGGGAAAAATAAGCCTTCTCTGTTTAATTACTTGGAACTATTTTTATCAATACTTTTGGTAAAAGGACTGCAGTTTAAATATATTTATAATACACACTTTTTTGTCACAGTATTTCATTCAGGACAAATGAGTGTCTTAGAAGGCAACAAAATGATGCTCCCTGTAAAACATTAATGATTTGGTACTCTGCTGCAGGTTTTAAAGTTTCAAAACACCACCATTTATGTTGGTAATAATGACAACTTATTGGATTGCAGTTTAGAAAACTTAACTTAGTTGGCTGAACTTATTGGATGCAGTTTAGGGAATATATGTATTAACTTAGTTGGCTGAACTTATTGGATTAGTTTAGAAAACTAAACTTAGTTGGCTGAACTTATTGGATGCAGTTTAGAAAACTTAACTTTAGTTGACCGAACTTGGATTCAAAGTTTACTTAACTAAATTAAATCATTGTACTTTATAACTTGTCAGGTAAACCTTTCCAAATTTGTCAGGTACACTTTTCCAAATAAGTAAGTTAAACTAAAAAAAAAAAAACCATGCAAAAAGATAACAGAAAATAATGAGTTAAAGGAACACTCCACCGGAAATAGGGCTTATTCACATTCTTTCCTACATTTAGATAGGTTTGCAAATGCATTTTTGTCTCAGTGCATGCATTGTTTTAGTTTGACAGGGTCGGGCTAGCTTAGCTTAGCACAATGAATGGAATCCTTTGTTGCCAGCTAGCATGTCCTGAGTAAAAGTGATAATATTTTTTTTTAAAAACACGTAATTACTTTTGTGGCCTAGTATTCACAACAAGTACAAATAGCGCTGCAGATTAACACTAGGCGATTTCCTAGGCAGATATTGACTTGGGACTATATTAGGGGGAAGCACAGGCGAAGCACTGCTACTTGGGATTTCTTGTGTTGCGTGATATCTCTGCGCCCAAAGCATCGCGGGGTGCTTCGCCTGTGCTTCCCCCTAATATAGTCCCAAGTCAATCTCTGCCTAGGAAATCGCCTAGTGTTAATCTGCATCGCTATTTGTACTCGTTGTGAATACACTAGGCCACAAGAAGTAATTACATGTTTTTTTTTATTTAATTTTTATCACTTTTACTCAGGACATGCTAGCTGGCAACAAAGGATCCCATTCATTGTGCTAAGCTAAGCTAGCGCTGACCCTGTAAAACTAAAACAATGTATGCACTGAGACAAAAATGCATTTGCACACATATCTAAATGTAGGAAAGAATGTGAATAAGCCCTATTTCATAAAACGGTGGAGTGTTCCTTTAAGTCAACACATTTTTTTTTTTTTTACAGTGAAGTGTAAAACATCTTAAAGGACAAGGAAGTCAGTGAGATGAGGACATTGATCTACTGGTGAGGTCAGCAGTTAGTCTGCATTTTCTTGTTTGATTCTGAGCACCACGCTGCTTTAATTTCCATGTTTATGAGAACCTGAGTACTGCAGTTTTGGGTGTACAGTATTAATTAAAGTCCCCCCTTAGGATATTTTGCGTACTAGATCAAATGTATGTAAATATTTCTGGATTGCTGCATTTTAAAAGCCTTTAACGTGTTTATTGATTTGCTTTACGGGAAATATGTTCTTCTCAGCACTATGATGTGGCGCGGATCCATAAACATTGGCCCTAGATGTATGTATTAACATTTAAGCGAAGCAAAAGTAACTGATTCGAGCAGAATTATGTCGGGGCGGTCGGACATCCTGTCAGCGTTACTCCAAAACACCTCCCCCCGTTTCCCCATCCAACGCATAACCGATTACAAGCAAGTGCTTTGCCAGTAGCAAACTCTGCTCTAGATTTGGCAGTACACTCATTTCCATGGAAACCCCTCCTTTACATCACGCTGTTGGATGTGGCGGGATTCACGTTCGAGCGGCGATCAGTGCTGAGTCATATGTTTCTGTAAAACCACATCTGAAGACAGACCACGGTGCTTCACCAATTGCGGTTAATGGGAAAATCTGGCCAGTTCTTGATGAAATCACATCTTTAGTTGTTTACTTTGATGCTGTGAGTGGGTAAATTACACCTCATCCACTGTGAGGAGGGAAAGTAATCGAAATTTCTTAAAATGGGGGGGGGGGGGGGGGGGGGGGGGGTTGGATAACTAATGAACTGTTTTCAGATTGCAATTGATTTCCTCTGACAGCTGTGTTAAGAAAATGCAGTGTTTACAAAACATACACCTTTAGAGGAAAATGCTTTTAGGAATCTTCACTCAGATATATTGAAGGGGGTGGATTGGAATCCACTGCTGGTTCAATGTATATATAATGATGAGTAATTATAATCAAGGTATTAATCAATATTTTTCCTTTTAAATAATAAATGAGTTGAATGACTTCTCAAGGCTTGTGAGATTTTACTTTGTTATAGAAGTTACCAGTGTGATTACTGAAATATTCTTTTCATGTATTCTTTAATGCCTGTATTTGATATCTGAATGCAGTAAAGTGCTTGCTTATTTAGCCCGGCTTCCAGAAATGAAATCGGGACTTGTTTTGTGTTTGAGAAAGGTCTTCAATGTGTTAAAACATATAGGGGTCATTGAAGTCAATAGTTTAAGGGACCATTTCTTTGGTAAAGCCTTCATTTCCAGTTAGACTAAAGTTGAGAGAAAGAACGCATTATCTTGATGTTTTGAGAGACTCTCATGTTTATAGTTAGAGCCTGGCCAAATCCAACCTTGGAAAAGCTGTGTGTCGGTGTGTGTGTGTTAGTCTTCTTGGTTACAGGTTAAGGAACCACTGGCATTGTTGGAGATTGAGTGAATTGTTGTTCGAGACATGCTGGCGCTCAGCAACCCAAATCTGCGACCTGGAAGGTCATGACGTGGGTCCGAATGTGTCAGCTGCATAATTGATGGAGATACGCTTCCGTCTATCTGTATATGTGTGGAAAATTACTGTGTTTATCTATTTCTTAGCCAATGAGAACCATTCAACCTGTAAGCAATGACGTAGCTTAGACCTTGGAAATGGTATAACTGCTGTGATCTTTGTAACTGTAAGCGGGGCGGCCTACGAACTCCTGTGTGAGTATTGAAGCTGACTTCTGCTGATGAAACTGCAAACTATCTTCAGTAAAACTTTTCTTTCATTTTTTATAATTCTGACTCCGGGTCTTCCTTCTTCATATCTGGTTCTGGGTCTTTGACTGTATACCCCTTACACTATACCAACAATTCATAGCGTCTCTTAGGTCTAAACATTGTATATATGCCTATATATAAACAACATGTAAGTCTCATAAAAGTTGTTCACACATTATTTACTATTATTTACTATTATCAATATTAATATTTTAACAGTTATTCACTGAAAGTCATCCATCCATCCATCCATCCATCCATCCATCCATCCATCCATCCATCCATCCATCCATCCATCCATCCATCCATCTATCTATCTATCTATCTATCTATCTATCTATCTATCTATCTATCTATCTATCTATCTATCTATCTATCTATCTATCTATCTATCTATCTATCTATCTATCTATCTATCTATCTATCTATCTATCTATCTATCTATCTATCTATCTATCTATCTATCTATCTATCTATCTATCTGATTTAAAATGCCATAATTATAAATTATATTTACAATAACTATATAATACATTAGTATAGTTATTAATAATTATTGTAATAATAATTAAAATAATAATAGTATAGTGTAATTAATAAAATAATTTATATTATATTATTGGTGGACTTGCTGTTTTGGAATCTGAACTTGGAAGTGAGTGAAATAAGCTTTTAACTGTCACGTTTTGATGTGTTCTGTTAATCTTTTGTGATCTTGTTTCCCCCTGTCTTTGTGGTTTTTGGTTTAGTCCTGTTAAGTTTTCCCGCTCCTCGTTTGTGTTCAATTTTATGCACCTGTTTTCAGTTAATTATCTTGTTTGGTTCAGTGTATTTAAGCCCTGTGTTTTCCCTCAGTGTTTGTCGATCGTCGTCCATGTGTGGTTGTGTGTTTCTGATTTCCTGGAGTTTTGTTTCCTGTTTAAGTTTGGAAAGTTTTCATTTTGTTATTAAAACATTTATATTGAAGCTTTCGTGTCCTCGTCTTCAGCACCTGCACAAACCCTGACAGAACGATCGACCATAACAAAAAAAAAAGGAATGAACTACGAACTCTGTGTCCCACAAGATGGCCGGACTCTGGAAGAATATGCGGAGATATATCTCCATCTTTTCCGGGACTCTAATTGGGACGAGGAGTCCCTGACACATGAGTTTTGGAGTGGGATGGACGATACCCTCGCTCAGAGACTGTTGTTGGGAGATCTCCACCTCCCGTTAGTAAAATTCATTGCCCGTACGCTGTGGGTGTGTGGTTCCTCATTCACCGTGGGAGACATCCAGCCCGATCTCCACGGCCAGCAAGAGCCCATCACCTGCACGCCAACGCCTGAGCCCATTGCATGCACGCCAGAGCCTGACCCGTTTGACGACCTTCCAGAGCTTCTTCCCCAGAGCCTTCACAGCTGGTCCCGTCCAGCCCAATCAAGCCTTCACCGCTGGTCCCGTCCAGCCCGAGTTTCCTGATATGCTGGTCCCGTCCAGCCCCGAGTTTCCTGATATGCTGGTCCCGTCCAGCCCTGAGTTTCCTGATATGCTGGTCCCGTCCAGCCCCGAGTTTCCTGATATGCTGGTCCAATCCAGCACGGAGCCCGTTGACCCAGAGCCAGAGCCAGAGCCCGTTGACCCAGCGCCAGAGCCAGAGCCAGAGCCCGTTGACCCAGCGCCAGAGCCAGAGCCCGTTGACCCAGAGCCAGAGCCCGTTGACCCAGCGCCAGAGCCAGAGCCCGTTGACCCAGCGCCAGAGCCAGAGCCCGTTGACCCAGCGCCAGAGCCAGAGCCCGTTGACCCAGCGCCAGAGCCAGAGCCCGTTGACCCAGCGCCAGAGCCAGAGCCCGTTGACCCAGCGCCAGAGCCAGAGCCCGTTGACCCAGCGCCAGAGCCAGAGCCCGTTGACCCAGCGCCAGAGCCAGAGCCCGTTGACCCAGCTCCAGAGCCAGAGCCCGTTGACCCAGAGCCAGACCCAGAGCCCGTTGACCCAGACCCAGAGCCCGTAGACCCAGAGCCCGTTGACCCAGACCCAGAGCCCGTTGACCCAGAACCCGTTGACCCAGCGCCCGTTGATGTCAAGTCAGTTCCCGATCATGAGCCTGTCCTCCCCAAGAAAATTTTGGGGGGGCGCCATACGCCTTCGCCATGGCCGGCCAAAGATCCACGGAGGCCCGAAAAGATAGCACCGCCATGGCCACCTGAAGGGTCTGCACCGCCATGGCCACCTGAAGGGTCTTCACCACCACGGCCACCTGAAGGGTCTTCACCGCCGTGGCCACCTGAAGAGCCTGCACCGCCTTGGACGCCCGAGGGTCCCACAGCTCCGCCCTGGACGCCCGAGGGTCCCACAGCTCCGCCCTGGACGCCCGAGGGTCCCACAGCTCCGCCTTGGACGCCCGAGGGTCCCACAGCTCCGCCCTGGACGCTCGAGGGTTCCACAGCGCCGCCCTGGACGCCCGAGGGTCCGACAGCTCCGCCTTGGCCACGCCCACAGCCTGCACCGTCGTGGCCACGCCCACAGCCTGCACCGTCGTGGCCACGCCCACAGCCTGCACCGTCGTGGCCACGCCCACAGCCTGCTCCGCCCTGGAGGCTTCCTGGACCTGCACCATGCCCTCGTCAGCCTCCAGGGCGCCCACCCTCCCACCCCTTTGGATGTTATACGGCGCGAGGACGCGCCTTCGGGGAGGGGGGAGGTACTGTCACGTTTTGATGTGTTCTGTTAATCTTTTGTGATCTTGTTTCCCCCTGTCTTTGTAGTTTTTGGTTTAGTCCTGTTAAGTTTTCCCGCTCCTCGTTTGTGTTCAATTTTATGCACCTGTTTTCAGTTAATTATCTTGTTTGGTTCAGTGTATTTAAGCCCTGTGTTTTCCCTCAGTGTTTGTCGATCGTCGTCCATGTGTGGTTGTGTGTTTCTGATTTCCTGGAGTTTTGTTTCCTGTTTAAGTTTGGAAAGTTTTCATTTTGTTATTAAAACATTTATATTGAAGCTTTCGTGTCCTCGTCTTCAGCACCTGCACAAACCCTGACATTAACACATTTGAAAATTTCGTCTTTTTTTTTTTTTTTTTTTTTTACAAAATTATCATATGGATTCCGAAGACTTGAAATATTGTCTAGCTCATATGGACCACTTTTATGATGCTTTCATACTGTAATATTAAATAGATAAAGTACTGCGCCACATCAGTGCCATGCCAAGCCATAAGGTGATGTCTCTGTCAGAATGATGCTGGAGAGAGAGGGAGTTTGCTGAATGTCATGCTTCTCTACATATTTACTTAGTAGCTGAGGGTAGAATGTATGTTTCATTAGATTTGGATGAAAATAGCATATTCCTGAATCCTGGGCCTGTGGACATCCACTGTTTTTAATTTACAAATTGTAAAATGCATCTCGCCCATTTTGTCACTCCTGTACTCTTCTATTTTGGTGGAAATCACTCTGACTGAGTGAAAGAAGGATAGAAAGAGAGGGAGCCATGGAGAGAGGTGCAGTTGAGTAAAAGCCTGAAGGATGTGTGATTACTTTAAAAAACACACAGACTGAGAATTCCACGCTCCATCCTTGTGGTTTTCCTGAGCTCTTGTCAATCAACACCTCAGGCTGAGACCTGAGCGGTCCCATCATGTCACTCATCGGCTCCTAGAGCCAATCAGAAAATAGCCCTGTCCCCCGAGGGCCAATGGGATGGCAGTGTGTCAAAGGAGCAGGTGTAGACTATGTAGGACACTATAACTTTATGCCGCCTTGCTAAAAACGGAACCTCAGCATATTTGTCGGTGCTCCAAAACCAAATAAATGCTAAAACACATTAAGTAGAGGTTTGTGTCTGCTTCAGTTTTTATTTGTTTTGTTTTTGTAAATAGAGTTTAATAACAATTTAATGCGTTCATTTGGTTTGATTAATTTAGCATTGAATATTTTTTTTATTACATTTTTAGTAATTACCTTTAAATTAAATTAAATGAATGTAATGTAATTTTAAATGTACCAGTCCTTTATTATAATATATTTTTTTACATTCAGCCATTTAATTTTGTATGTAAAAAATGTAATGGCTAATTCTGCATTTTTTATTTTACTTATATATTTTAAATGTAATATATAATTTATTATTTAATATTATCTATATTAATATTTAAGCAGTTTTTCACTGAAAGTCTTCCATATTTAATTTAAATAGAATTTTTTTATTTTATTTAAAATAGAATTTTTTTTATTTAAATATTAAATATATGTATTACTACTATTTTTATTTAAAATGGCATATTATAATAAAACAAATATATATATATTTTAATTTGAAATTGAAATAAAATGTAATTTTATTTTAAATGTGTGTTTAATATAATTTAGTCTTTAAATTAACTTATAATGATTATAGCATTGTTTTATATGCCTTAATTTTCATTTTATTTTATTTACGCAATCAGTTATCGGCCATAACTTGACAATATCTATTGGCCAGAATTTTAATACCGATTTGACGTGATTAACTGTGATTAGGCAATATATCGTGTAACTAATTTGATGTCATTTTTGACTAGGTTGACAGCCCTTTTAATAAAGAATATCTTTCTTGTCATTATTCCTCTTCACTTTCATCGACTTCTCTTCCCGAACTTCCTGACACAGGCCTGGAGGCCCGGAGTGTGCCGGAGTGAAGGACGGGGAAAACGCATGGGAGAGTAAAGCAAGGGAACAGAGAGGGAAGAGAGGAGACAGCGGAGGGGAACATCCTTTGTTCTCAGTGGGTGTTTTTGTCATTTTTGTGAATATTATTAGCACCTCAATTGAGGGCGAGTGAGGGATGTTCTGTTTGAAGCCTCCAACGATGACTTCGCTGTGACCTTGAGGCAGACGTCGTCTCCTTTATTCCTCTCAGAACCTGTTTTGCAAATCCCACTAGTGATGGCTCTCTTTTTTTAAACAGGAATGAGTCGCCACCACATACATATTGGTCATTAGTTAGCTGCAATTACTGTGTAATGGGGTCCTCAGACAGGCTGGCTAGTGTATTCAGTTGATTATCCTCTCCTGAGAAACCTTATACATTTCTATTAAGTTCCTATTGCATGCCATCGATCATCTTTTAAAAGCTCTTGCGGTCCACTTTGGGTCCATCAATAGTTTTGGAATGGAACTTTGCATGTAATTACTTGGAGTGATTAGAAGTTACTTTGGCCCTGGAGTATATCAAAGAAATTGGGGTTGCTCAAACGTATCAAAACTGATAAAAATACAATTTTCGTGCAGATCTGAGAGCAGGATTTCATTTTGTGTTGCTGACCAGCTTTACTTGAATACTTATGACTTCTGAATACACAAGTAGTTGGATTTTCTGTAGTTTTCTATAGACATTAAGTGAGAGTTTTGTAGTTCTCTTTTACATTTTCTGCTCTGGTTTACAACATTTTATGGCTTCTGATGATAAATTGCTTGTGATTTCCCTAATTTGTAAGTCGCTTTGGATAAAAGCATCTGCTAAATGATTAAATGCAAATGAAAATCATTTCTCATCAGGCACAGTGAAGTGAACCAAAAACCATTGTTTTAATTTCAGAGTGAAATTAGTATTTTATTTTCTCAAAGCACGAGAAAGAAACCAGTGAATAAATAAGCTAATTAGGTTATTGTAAATGTTGACTCTATAGTTAGTACATATTTTGGGTAACATTGATGAAGAAAAACCATAATGCTAGCCCGAATTTACAACTTAGTTAGCTGGTTTTATACTGTAACAATAATCATAATTATTGAATGTACATTCATATTTAATCATGATTATTATTTATACTTGTAATACTTTTTCTTACCACTTTTGTCAGCCATTTTGAATATGTATTGTCATAAATAATAAAAAAAATAGCATAATGACACGCTACCATTCAAAAGTGAAGGGAAATGTTACAAAACATTTCTATTTCAAATAAGTGCTGAATCAAGAAAAAAAAAAAAGATCAGTTTCCACACAAGTTTTAAGCACCACAACTGTTTTCAACATTGATAGTAATCAGCAAATCAGCATTAGAATTATAATATTTCTGAAGTCCAAAAAGATACCTGATTGCTTTATATGATGAACAGATTTAATTTAGGCTTAAGCTTAAATTAAATCAGTTCATCATAGAAAGCAATCTTGTATCTTCAGAAAATTTTGACTAAACCGCTCAATTCATATGGACTTTTTGAGGTGTCAAAGTGGTAATTGCGTAGCTGATAGAAATCTTTCCGAGTTCATCAAAAAATATCTTCATTTGTGTTCTGAAGATGAACGAAAGTCTTACGGGTTTAGAAAAACATGAGGGTGAGTAATTATTGACAGAATTTTCATTTTTGGGTGAACCATCCTTATAAATCGATCAACGGATCCATTTTGTTCCAATTTAAACCATGCTTGTCACATGAAAATGACTTCTGATCTGTCGAACTTAAGGCAGTGAGATCAGTGAGTTGGCCATAATGTCTTGATGTCAAAT
This sequence comes from Chrosomus eos, assembly GCA_036326025.1. Lineage (NCBI taxonomy): Eukaryota > Metazoa > Chordata > Actinopteri > Cypriniformes > Leuciscidae > Chrosomus > Chrosomus eos. The sequence continues at coordinate 25,639,873 of CM070842.1, forward strand.
GTGAGAAATACCAGGATGTGAAAGACTGAAATAACCAATCGGACTAGCTTATCTTATCTGAACTGAACTAATCTAAATCTTCGGGAGACGGAGCAGTGAGTTAAAGTCTATCAGAGGCAGGTGTCAGGGATGGCAGCGGGTGTAGGACAGGACGTCGCCACGTCCTGACAAAGCGCCGCTTCAGAGAAATGGAAATAATGACACTGCAGAGACCCTGTTCTATCTCCTCTCTCTCTGAACCCCGTCTCTTTTCTCTAGAGGGATGATTGCGCCGGTAAAATTTCTGTCACCCTCTTGGAAGCTCAATGAAAGGAAATAGAGCTGGAGGGAAGCTCCGATTTTTGATGGTTCGGCTGATACGCTTCCACATGCCGGCCCGCTCGAGGAACAGACAGTGAACTGTCTCTTTCTGAGATAAAACATTATAATACATTATAATGGCGCTTTTTATTAAGCTACTTTTTGTTTTGAGTATGTCTGTTTCCCTCTGTCTCATTTGTAGCCGATTTACTGACATTTCTTTTAAAATACTCCTGTTGATTCATTTTTGCAGTTTTATTACTGTCTGGCAATATGATATATTCACAATGATTTTGCTATTAATATAATGTAGATTGTTATACATTATATTAGTAGTGTGTCTGATTTAAAGGGCACCTATTATGGCATTCAAAATATGCATTTATTTTTACCTGATTTGACATCCCAAATGATTCGTTCAACGATTCATTTTTTCAAACCCCTCCTTTGCGTGACGCTTTTCTGTGGTGATTGGTCAGATGACCCAGTCAGTTGTTGTTTGCGTTAGCCCAATGCATAAACATATTGATAAAGCACTGCAGTACTACAATAAGCTCAATTCTTTATGACAACTCCAATAACAACGACAAACATTTCACATAATTCAAAAAAATTGACATTGGAGACCTAGAAGCTGCGCTGAGCGTAACTTACAGTACACAACACACACACTAATACTTATTGAGCATGCTACAAAACACATAAAAGCAACAATTATTAATAATACTTACAGGTTGTGATTCGGAGGATGAAGCCGATCCAAATAAACTTGGCACTGAACCTTCCTTCAGTATCAGCCGCTCGCGAATCCACACTTGAAAGCATTTATGTTTGTAAAGGAATCGTCATTAAAATAACGCGAACACAGCTCAAGGTGGCTATACTTGTGTGGTATAGTTATAAATATAAACTCTAGACACTGATTCTTCACATGCTCGTCCCTGGGCAGTGAAAAAAAAAGTTTGCTTTTGATTCTCACTTCAGAACACAGCATCTTGTTGTCGACATGTTTTCAAGTTTACCTGGTGTCTACGAGCACAATAAATGGGCGTATCTTATTTAAATAACTTGTCAAATTGACGTCATAGAGCTAGAGAAAAAGCATCGTTTGTCTATCGATTCATATCAGCGACTCAGAGTCGACTCTTGCTTTTGAGAGACAATAACTTTGTATACGGTGAACTTTCATATTTAAAACTTTGCAGGATGTTTTTGTTCACTTAGATCTATGTTACACACTACATGAAAGGTAATTTTCAAAAATCCATAATAGGTACCCTTTACTGTGCCCCTGTTTTGTTTTTTTGGATGCTACCTATCATGCAGTGTGTAATCTAGCTGTGTATGAATGAAAAAGATCTGCAAAGTTTCAAAGATCAATATTATTATATGAGATCAATAATGTTATTGTCTCCCAAATAAAAGAACTGATTCTGAACTGCATGAAACTAGTCATCAGTAATTCCAGTTCTCTTACGAGAGTATCTCTCGTACTGCGTAATATCTTACGCTATGGGGAAAACTCTTTTCCACGTGATATTGAAGCCAAAAATTATCCTTAATTTTTAATCAATGTAAAACGCTTTGCGGCAGCAAGCAGACATAGGCGAGGCAGCTCGTGCTCCTATTGGCTGCCCTGCGGCAAAAGCAGGGCCCTATCGAGAGAGGCTCTGCGTGGCGTTATGACCAATGGGGGCACTTCGCGCCCACTTCGTTACGTCCTGCCAGAAAGGGCGTGGTCTCACCCTATAAATCAGGTCGATAGGCTGATACAAACTGATTTTCATCTCTTCAGCGAAGAGATGTGGACCTCCCCCCGCTACCCGCCAGCCCTCTGGGAAACGAGCCGGCATTGAAGCTGAGCTGATGCGTCTGCTCTCTCAAGTCGTGGATAGCATCGGCCTCGACTGGGAGGCGCCCGCGCAACCACCGCGCAACAGTCTGGACGGACGCTTTCTCAGAAAAGACGAAGCCCCGTCACAGTGGAGACCCACGCCCTTCCTCCCTGAACTTCACGAGAAAGTCGCGAAATCGTGGAATGCCCCCTTCTCCGCCAGGCTGTGTACCTCTATCTCTGCTGCATTCTCCACTGTGGACGGTGTGAAAGATAGAGGATACCTTTCTATTCCTCCTGTGGAGGCAGCTGTAGCGTCCCATCTTTGCCCGCCCTCCGCCAGACCGCGCGCTCAGACGGCGCTACCATCCAAAGCCAGCCGAGTGACGTCAGCCATGCACGGGCGCGCTTACACCGTCGCCGGGCAAGCAGTTTCAGCGCTGCACACAATGGCTGTCCTGGAGATCTTCCAAGCCGACCTTCTCCAAAAAATGGACGAGGAAGGACCGGAAGCGATCTGCGTGGCGGACTTAAGAAGCGCTACAGACCACGCTCTACGCGCTGCAAAAGCCGCTGCATAGGCGGTTGGGCGAAATATGGCCTCTCTCACCGTGGCTGAGAGACATCTGTGGCTGACGCTAATCCGAGATGACGGAAGCTGAGCGCTCCGTGTTCCCATCTCTCCAGCGGGCCTTTTCGGATCTGCCGTCAAAGATTTCGCGGACAGATTTGTCGAGGTGCAGAAAACGTCGCAGGCTATGAAGCACTTCCTACCGAAGCGCTCGAGCTCCGCTACAGGCCGCCCGAAACAGCCGTCTGCCCGAAGCTCTCAGCCGCAACCTGCACCACCCGCCGCCGCCGCCGCTTCCCAGCGCCGCCAGGTCCGAGACCAAAGACCGCGCTCTCGCTCTGCCGGACGCCGCACCCCTCAGCGCGGGCCCCAGCCGAGGATTGAGATCAAGCCCGAGGTCTTAAAGCCTTCCTAGCCTCTCTAGGAAAGCGACGGTGTTCAAATCAGTTAAAAGTGAACCGATTCCAAACTGATTCATCACATTTTTATACGTTAAAATGTTTACTAATAATATATATTGTTAAATATTGCAATTTATTGATATGTTTGTGCATTTAAATGAATATTATGTAATATATTTTCTTCCTTGTATTCAATTAGCGGAAAAACAGTGTTGTAAACATTCTTGTGAACAATTTGAATCTAATTGGATGTAATGGCTTTTTGGTTAAAATTATGGATCATCTGACCAAAAAAAACTTTTTAATATAAAAATGTATAATGAATATCATCAAAAGGCTGTAAAATATTCATGTATTTTGAGTGTTACCAAAATATAAATGACAGCATGTTTATTAGGCCTAAGTTAAAGTTCATAAAAAGCAATTTTGTACTTTCGAAAAAGAAAAGAAAAAAACTCAGTGAAGGGATTAGATTGGGAAAAAAATAAATTGCATCTCATCAGATCCAGTGAAGTGAACCAAAAATCATTGTTTTAATAACTGAGTCTTACAAAGCATGAGAAAGAAAACACTGAAAAATTACCCGGAGTGTTCAAATCCATATTGCCAGCCAGCCATTGGGGTGTAATCGCATGAGCCGATGAGATTCTTTTGCATGAACTTTCTCACAAATGAAAAGTAAATAAATTCAAGCTTTTCAGGGGAGGTATCACAAGTAGTTTTTCCTCTAAAATAAAATCTTTCATTTCAGTGCACTGAATACATGACAGCGGCTGCTTTTCTGTGAGTTTAAATGCTGTAGTTTGACCTCAAGGTCAAAGTCATTTAATTTTTTTAAAATGTTTTTGTGTATATTAATTTGGCATCTCATGTACAAAACCAGTGCGGTTTCATCTGCAGCCTACTTAACTGAAGATATTCCGAAATAGATAAAATTAAGACAATTTAAAAAAGTCATATAAATACATAAAGACATAATACATGTTTATTTTCCCTGCTGAATTTATAGCACTGATTGAAAGGCCACTGAAATACATCAAACCACTTCAGACTCAAGAAATGATTGCAAATTGTAAACATGTTTATGTTAGTTCAAGCTATTTATTTTCTTTCACTGAGGTTTCAATCACTCTAAATCACTGTTTATTTTGCTTATAAATTATGTCAGATGATTATAAAAAATATGTACTTCAGGGTCAGAAATAACCAGAGCTTAGAGGAAAATGCAGCCTAATAGGACAAAAAGTACTTTATAAGAACTTTAGGTCAACTTTGTGAGACCAAATTTCAAGCTAAATAGACTTGAGAGTTCACACTCTTAGAAAAAGCCCTCAGGGTCGAGAGTTTTGGAAGTTGGCAGGACAGAGCAACCGTTCGCAACATTATGAGACAATAGTACGCCTCCAAGGCACAAAGAAAGGAAGAAAGTGAAAGAGCATTGTGTGCCGAAGCATTCGTACGCAGCTCAGGTAATTACAGCATCTGTTAAGAGTTTTACGGATTGTTTTTCATCTCCACATGGCCGCCACTCCTGAAAACCAATTACCTTGTAATTGGAGGGGGTCGCGTTTGCAAAAATCACTGAACTTGCTTGAGTTTTTTTTTGTGTGTGTGTCTGTGTGTCCCTATTGTATGCATTCTGTAAGTACACCAATCCCATAATCTCCATACAATTATGTATTTTATTGATTTCAAAACATTATACTGCTTAACCCCTCTAAACGCATTGATATTAGTGTCACTGTCACTTGATGTAGGGGATGAGATGGCGAATATGAGCCAGATGCTGAATGTACTGGGAAATGAGCTCTGACGAGGACAGCGATGATGGTATAAAACATCTGCTCAACCCTTCCACACTCCAAAAGGTAACACAATATGCTTTATTTTATTCTTCTGTAACTGTCACTCTAATATCAGGAGAGTTTTATATTATTGTGACAGGTAAAGATCCATCCGTGTTAGATATAGATAAGACCCAAATATGTAATAATGATTGGTGAAACATTCATGCATTTAAGGGCGGTGGATGTTTCTTCAACTTTTGGCACTTTTGTTCCTCTTTTTTCTCTCGAACTGTCATGAACAAATGTCTTTTCCACTACATATTAAATCTCAAAATCATTCTGTGATGGAAATTACATCAGATTGGTCTTGCTAAGGCTAATTTGAAAGCTAGCAATGTGTGTGTCCTAAATGCAAATAATTCTATATATTTTGCATAATTCTACCATTTACAGCTTGGTTGGAAGTGACACACATTAAAATAGTTGATATTTACCTTGTTTTTTCTCCTCCACAGATCTCATATGCAAATAAATTATAAAAAGTTTCCAAGGCAGAGCCTTCACATGAAAAACAACAATAACCTAATAACATTTGATGAACAAATGTCATTTCCACTACATATCAAATCTCCATTCATTCTGTGATGGGAATAACAGTGGAATTTTTAGAATTTGTCCGGCAAAGGCTAATTTGAAAGCTAGCAACGTGTGTGTCCTAAATGCATTTACCTAAATAATATTTTAACATTTTTTGCATGGTTCTACCAAATTACAGCTTGATTGGAAATGACGCACAATAAAAAATATTGATATTTACCTTGTTTTTCTCAAATAAATTGCAAAAAAGTATCCAAGGCATAACCTCATGACAAAATGACATATAAAAAGTGTTACGTATATAAAAAAAATATATTAAAGTGTCTATAATAAAGAAACACTCATGTATGCAATTATATGGTTATGGCATGCTGTAGTTTATTAAAACACTGTATATGTTGTGCAATAAGCCAGTCGGTGGCACGTTTAATGATTGGCTCATACAGAATGCAATGATGCAAAACAAATACCCACACCATAATACATTTCCAAAGCATTCTTGTTGTTTAATCATCTGCATATGAGTCAACTTTATGTTTTAGATTATGAGAGCAGATAATATAGTGTAATTCTGCAGATAGAGAAGCAGGCGGTGAAATTATTGAAAAGGCCGGACAGAAATGTTGTTTCCCTGTGACACCAGATCCCTTATCAGGGTCAAATAACCAAACATTCATGTATGCATTTTTGCTTCTTAATGAAATGCAATTGAACAGACAGATAAATGAGAGAAGCCCCCATTAACCGGTGATTAATTGATCTCATTTGTGGCGAGCACAACACTCCCCTCTTTTCCCTCTGACCCCAATCTCTGATTGTCCTTCGCTATCAGAAGAATGACTTTGAGGTTTCTTTCCTCCCCTTCGCTTGCCTCCGTATATCCTCGGCTCTAGCTCGTATGTTTCATGAGGAACATATAAGCGGATTTGCGCTTATAAAAACTGGGGGGAGAAAGGAAAGATTCATATTGCGGAAAGTGTAGGGCTTTATTCTCCTGGAGCACTGCCTGATCAGCTTTGAAACTCTGAGAACTTCTTTTCTATTTTTGCCTTTTCCTTTAAACCACCGTGTCTAATTGCAATGGCGTTTTTAATTAAAAGTCAGGGATGTGTGGTTGTTTGTTTGGAAAAGAGAATTATCCGTTTCTTCCTCTGCTTCTCTCTCTCTCTCTCTCGGCAGACACTATCTTCCATCTATCTGGCTAATGAGCGGAGGGAAGAACCTGCTGGAGGACTTGTTGATATTTGTCCTTTTCTGACTGGCTTTCTGAGAGTTTGCGATTAGCGCGCGACGTGCTCGCTCGCTTTTGAAGCTCCAGGACGTTAGCCATCCTGAAAGGAGAACGATAAGGAGATTCCGGAGTTCGGGCTCCTCCATCGTAAAACAAAGCCGCCCGTATATTCAGTTTCGGAAAACTTTGAAAGTGACCTTGTCCTTTGATGCTTTGAAGTTTAATACAGCTGGAAAGAAACTAAGGACGCACAAGTGAAACGCCTTTAGATATGTATGTGTATCTGACAGCGGATGGGCTATAGCTAATATTTATAGCAATCAGAATTCTTACGCCGAGCAATATACAGTGTAATTATAATTATTGTATTATTCACACTCTACAATAAGCACTATTTAAAGCATCACATATTATGAGGAATCTGTGAGGAACTCAACTATACACAGAATGCTTATGAATTGTTCATTAATATTTATGCCACTTTTAACTTAGCTTTGTTCATGCGTTTTCATATTAGCAATCGCTTTAATGTTAACGTAGAACTTTATTGTAAAATGTTACAAGTTTGGTGTGATTTGTGGTTGCTAACCAGCCTAATAACTTTAATATAGATTGCATGCAGACTGTCTATTTATTATACTTGGGTTTTAGCTCCTATGGCATATTTGTTTGTTTTTTACATTTATTTGTTTACCAAGGAGACAGCAGCGTCACTGAAGAGCTCGAGATGAAATATGAGGCATGTGATGCGTGAAGAAAAGAAACATCAAGCAAATATCACTTGAGAACAGTGCACTTTTGTATTTTATTTCCAAACAAGCAGTAATTTTGTCAAATTATGCAAAACGTGGGACATTTTTTATTTTTATTTATCTTTTTAGATACAAGATGCTATGAAATAAGCTTTAGCAAAACAAATGGAGCTATTTTTTTCCAAAAATGTTTCAATGTAATTTCCACCAGGTTATGAATAGTGATGTGATGGAAAGGATGTTTGTCCATGAGTGCAGATGCTGTGTTCACACATACTCAAACTGGATTAAATGAGAAAATCAGGAATTTTCCAATTTTCCAACCTCCAAAGGAACTAGATATGAAAACTTTTATTGTAGTTTAATTATACTTTTATTTTTTTAATTAAAACTAAATAAAACAAGCACAAACTCAAACCAGAGTTCATTTTTACATTTTTTAATAGTTTTATTCATATTTTAAATACAATTATATATATTTTTCTTGTTAATTTGAGTTTATTTATTATTTCGTAATGTCCTTTTGTCATTTAAATTTTTTTTCTTTCAAATTTTGCTATTTAGTTTTAATTTATTTTATTTCAGTTGTAGTTTTAGTTAGTTTTAATTAAAAAAAAAAATCTAGTTCATGATTTTAGTGCTTCAGCTTTAACTTATTTAATTTTATTGTCAAGGCAACATTTCTAATATAGTTTTTCAACTGATATTTATATTTCTAATTAATTTGATTTTATTTCAATTAACGGATACGTTTTTAAATAGTTTTAGTTGTAGTGGATGACAACAACCCTGTCCCAAACCAATCGGGCAAACTGCTCCTGGACCAATGACTTTGAGTTCGCTAGCTCCACCCATCAATCATCTCTTGCTGCGGTGATGTACCTGTAAGAGAATTATGAGTTGTTTGAGCAAGTACATGAGCGTGTGTTCCTTTCAGCGTGTGGGCCGAGCAGCAGGCTTGGTAGAAACAATCCCGTGACATTGTAACAGCTGAGCCCCCTCATTTGGGGCCGTTTGGCAGGGTGTCAGAAGCACCAGGTGTCCCCTTTGCACCCAGCGCTTTGAAGCGGACATGCATGAACGTCCGACCTGGAAAAGACCTTTCTGTCAAAGAGAACAAGGACTGGGCACAGCGTGTGCCGCACATGTGGCTCTCCATTTTAGCTTGTGTGTGTGTGTGTGTGTGTGTGTTGTATAGATTATGAGAAATGACTGCAATCTCAGCCCTGAACTGTTGCTGGAAATGTGAGAAATGGTGGCTTAACAGCTGTTATGGAGGAGCCGTTCTCTTTTTCACCCAAGATAGGTCTTTTTTTTTAGATTAATTGTTTAAGTGCTGTTTTGATTTAGCACATACTACGCTTCAAAAAACGTTCTGTTTTCCCAGAACACCCAGAGCCGACAAATCCTTATCAAAACCATTACTTGCAGGGAAAATGCCTTAAATGACATAAACCCATATCAAAAATGCGAGGAACTGATGCTGACAACATCTGGAAAGCAACAGACTCATCAGCCAGGCCTCTGCCAAACACCAATCCACATCATCAGCGAGACGGCGAACTAGTTTACTTTTTTTCCACACCAAGGAGTCATCCCAGGCTTAGATGGTATTTGAATTCAATTATTTTTTAATCTCCAAATCATAGAGCAAATGTTGGGTTTTCAAGCAAAGACATTTACTGTAAGAGGAACAGACCAAACTGAGAGAAATCGCAATACTCGAAATGGCAGCTGAAGGAAAGGATGTATTTTTGCTATAGAAAATGCACTAGCAGAACAAAAAACTTAAGCTAAGTTATTTGCCAGTTTTAAACATAATATTAAAACATTACATATCAGAAAAGAAAAATAGCCACAAGCAGCAATCATCGGGGCCATCAAGTCCATTTTGACTCTTCACTTCACTTTTGATTATAATAAGTGGGGTTTATGTGTGGACTCATATTATACCACAACCTTGAGGCTAATTTTGGCTGCTGGAGGCCATGTTTTTTCAAGTGTCAAAGTAATATTGAGGATATGCTGGAATGACCTGTAGTCTATGTGTGTCAAGTTTCGTTAAGCTTGGACATCGTGTTCAGCTGCTATAGGTCAACTTGTAAAAACAGGCATCGCCTCACAAATTAATTCTAACTTTGCAATGCTTTGACAAATCAAAGTTATTTTGATCACTTTTTTTCCAGAACCATCCCTAGCTGCCGTGTGCCAAGTCTGATACTTATCGAACCAACAGGCTAGGAGGAGTTTGGAAAAGTAGGTTTCTAAGAAAATCCAAGATGGTGGGAAAATTTGAATATGCGGAAATAAAATCTGATATGTAAATTTTCTATGGCTTGACTCAAGGATTCAGGGATTTTTTTGTGTGTGTAGCCCAAAGTTAGGATCCAAAATGCAAATTGTCTTATTATAGCGCCACCTAGTGTCAGACGGTTGTATGACCGTTATGGTCTATGATGGCCATACATTTTAAGGGCAGAAAAATAAAGAAGGAGAAAAGTACACTGAAACCCAATTATCCTGGAACAATTGGGTTTCAGTGCTTGGACCCCTTATAAGTTAAAGTACTAAAATGACTTAAACTAACACTGAAATAAATGAACGCTAAAAATAATTTTAAAAAAAGCTTATAAAACAAAAGTTACGAAGGCTCGCAGCCAATTAGATTCGATAACCAGAAAGAACTCTTGTATAAAATAATATTTAAAAAACGACTCAGCAAGTCATTATATATTACCTAAAGATTATAAAGGATTTTTTATATTTTTTATTTGAACTACTGTAACATGCGCTGACTAACTGTGTGCAATAAGCTTGAATCAATTTAGATTTTATGCCTCCTTTAACCGGGCCAATCAGGATCTAACAGCAGAAATGTTACTTTCTATTCTTCATATTTTGTGACGATAATAAAGGGTATGCCAGAATACAATGTTATGCCAGTCGCCTTATGAAAACTGTGTTCTGAGCAATTATATAATTTTATAATATTATATAATTATATGCATTCAACTCAGCTATTTATCAAAACATAACAAACTCACCAGGGTGGAAAATGATGTTCTTATGACATCATAAAGTCGTTGAATAACTCTGATGTGATTTATAATGTGAACCGAAGAACACAGTTTGCAACATTACTGAACTTGAATGAGTGTCCTACCAATATTTCAAATCAAAGGGGGATTTCAGGGATATTTGAAGTGTGGGTGACAATCTTTTGCTATTGTGCTATCATTTGATACCATTACAATCTCATCTTGTTCTATTTTAAACTTCTTAACTCATTGTCACGCTCAAAAAGAAACTTTTATTATGACTAAATAGGCCGCTGATGTGCCCGAGTACAAAGGCTGTAGCCGAGATCACACAGGAACCTTAGTTTTATATTTTAAAACTCCGTCCTTTGTACTTTCAGTCAGTGTCCTCCGTGCGTCTCCCCACATTAATATCAAGCTAATGTTCCTTTGTACGTTCCCAGGAAAGTGTCATTTATCACACTGATCTTTAGGAAAAATCCATCACAAGATCTTTGGGGTGTTAACTACCTACGCCTTCGACTGATTCTGTTGTTGCTCTAGTAAAACGAGCCATCCTTCACGCACTCACCCCATAAACTCATTTAGGCCTGTTCCCGCCTTTAATGCAGTGATACATTTCAGTTCACTAAGTGTTGTTAATCAGAGTCCACTTAATAAAACTGCCAAAGCGCATTGCTCTGAGATCTGCGAGGGGACGGGTGAGTGCGTGACCGATGTAGCCTTACACCCGAGGGTCTGGAGTCCAGAAGAGAGGGTGTTTAGTAGGCTATATCCAGAGGGTGTCTTCTCCTCAGTGAAGCTGCCTATATATCACTGCCTTAAAGACCCCCAGTGGTGAAAATCAACTTTTTAAATGTTGTTAATATGCCTATGGTGTTTTTTAATATGCTTTAAGTCTACCCATGAGGAAATTCATGAGTCAAAACCATAATTTCTCGTTAAAACTGCTGTGTAAAAATATGGTCTAAAAACATGGTTTGAAATTGCTGGTGTTTCTGATGTCACAAACTACCTTGTAACCAATCACGTCACGAGGGGGGCGGGCTTTAGCATGTCATCATGTGCTTTAAGAGAAGCCAGCAGGTTATCCCTGTATATTTTTTTTGTTGATATGAAAAATTGTGTATATTTAGCAATACAGAGGGTGAATTATGTATATGATGTATTACGATGTTATGATGAAATGTATTGTTCAAAGCGTTTGTAAGGATACCGATTGTTAGATGGCAGCTGTCTGACTCAAAGATGGCGAACGGGAACATAGTTTGAGTAAAATTAACACATTATTAGCTTTTGATAACATAATCAAGCGAAAGGCAAATCATATTATTTACCGTTATGTGTCCGACTTTGTGAAGAGTGACACCATACATTCGTGCTATTTTAAGGCATGAAGACAGTCTTTCACAGGAAAAAACTTTTTAAATATGTCATTTTGGTGATCAAAGATGAGTTTTAAGGGATACAATTAGGGGGACTTTAATACGTATTGTCAGGGTTTGTGCAGGTGCTGAAGACGAGGACACGAAAGCTTCAATATAAATGTTTTAATAACAAAATGAAAACTTTCCAAACTTAAACAGAAACAAAACTCCAGGAAATCAGAAGACACACAACCATACGAGGACGACGATCGACAAACACTGAGGGAAAACACAGGGCTTAAATACACTGAACCAAACAAGATAATTAACTGAAAACAGGTGCATAAAATTGGACACAAACGAGGAGCGGGAAAACTTAACAGGACTAAACCAAAAACCACAAAGACAGGGGAAAACAAGATCTCAAAACATTAACAGAACACATCAAAACGTGACAGTACCTCCCCCCTCCCCGAAGGCGCGTCTTCGCGCCGTATAACATCCAAAGGGGTGGGAGGGTGGGCGCCCTGGAGGCTGACGAGGGCATGGTGTAGGTCCAGGAAGCCTCCAGGGCGGAGCAGGCTGTGGGCGTGGCCACGGCGGTGCAGGCTGTGGGCGTGGCCACGACGGTGCAGGCTGTGGGCGTGACCAAGGCGGAGCAGGCTGTGGGCGTGGCCAAGGCGGAGCAGGCTGTGGGCGTGGCCACAACGGTGCAGGCTGTACCTCGGGCGTCCAGGGCGGAGCTGTGGGACCCTCGGGCGTCCAGGGCGGAGCTGTGGGACCCTCGGGCGTCCAGGGCGGAGCTGTGGGACCCTCGGGTGGCCATGGCGGTGAGGACCCTTCGGGTGGCCATGGCGGTGAGGACCCTTTAGGTGGCCGTGGTGGTGAAGACCCTTCAGGTGGCCGTGGTGGTGAAGACCCTTCGGGTGGCCATGGCGGTGCAGACCCTTCAGGTGGCCATGGCGGTGTTATCTTTTCGGGCCTCCGTGGATCTTTGGCCGGCCACGGCGAAGGCGTATGGCGCCCCCCCAAAATTTTCTTGGGGAGGACAGGCTCATGATCGGGAACTGACTTGACATCAACGGGCGCTGGGTCAACGGGTTCTGGGTCAACGGGCTCTGGGTCTGGGTCAACGGGCTCTGGGTCTGGGTCAACGGGCTCTGGGTCTGGCGCTGGGTCAACGGGCTCTGGCTCTGGCGCTGGGTCAATGGGCTCTGGCTCTGGCGCTGGGTCAACGGGCTCTGGCTCTGGGTCAACGGGCTCTGGCTCTGGCTCTGCCGCTTCATGGGACTCGGAACTGGACGGGGCCAGCACATCAGGGGACTCGGAACTGGACGGAACCAGCACATCAGGGGACTCGGAACTGGACGGAACCAGCATTTCGGGGAGCTTGGGGCTGGGCTCAGGTTCTGGCGGGCAGGCGACAGGCTCAGGCTCTGGCGGGCAGGCGACGGGCTCAGGCTCTGGCGGGCAGGCGACGGGCTCAGGCTCTGGCGGGCAGGCGACGGGCTCAGGCTCTGGCTGGATGTGGTTAACGTGAACCCCAGCCTCGGCAGCCATCCTCCTGGCTAATCGCACTGACATCAGTGGGGGATCAGTCATACCGGATATCAGCCGGGGAAGTCCAGGGACCGATCTGGCGGCAGGGCTGATGCGGTGTGCAGGCTCTGGTGGGCAGACGATGGGCTCAGGTGTGAGCGTGCAGGTGATGGGCTCAGGCGTTGGCGTGCAGGTGATGGGCTCAGGCGTTGGCGGGCTGGCGACGGGCTCTGGTTGGATGGTCTCTGGCTGGAGTGGGAGATCCTCCAAGTGGTAGCTGGATCCACAGGCCCACAGCGTGTGATCCAAAAACTCCAGGAAGGATAGATTGAGGTCCCTTACCAAAATTATCTGGGCGAGAGGGTCTCTTAGTCCACCCCAGAAACTCTTTTTCAACTCCTCCTCATCCCATCTCACATCATCATACAGCTCAAGGTATAGACCAGCGTATTCCTCGAGTGAGCGCTCCTCTTGGAAAAGGATTGGGTTTTTGAAGGGGCTCACCTCTTTTTTCCTCCTTCTACCCATTTTTGCTTTTTAAAGGTCGATCGTTCTGTCAGGGTTTGTGCAGGTGCTGAAGACGAGGACACGAAAGCTTCAATATAAATGTTTTAATAACAAAATGAAAACTTTCCAAACTTAAACAGAAACAAAACTCCAGGAAATCAGAAGACACACAACCATACGAGGACGACGATCGACAAACACTGAGGGAAAACACAGGGCTTAAATACACTGAACCAAACAAGATAATTAACTGAAAACAGGTGCATAAAATTGGACACAAACGAGGAGCGGGAAAACTTAACAGGACTAAACCAAAAACCACAAAGACAGGGGGAAAACAAGATCTCAAAACATTAACAGAACACATCAAAACGTGACACGTATACTCTATTCTCGCTCAGAATTAGCAGTAAAGGCGTCATAACATAATGTTTATGTTCATATATACACACACACACACACACACACACACACATATATATATATATATATATATATATATATATATATATATATATATATCCTTCTACGTCAGTTCCCCTGTTAAACTAAGGTAAAATGTTAAATATTTAACAAATTTAATACTTTCTGATTCCCAGAACTGTTTATCTTTCCTTGCTGTCTCCGTATATTTTGCCTCCGTAAAGCACACTATTATTTAATTTGTTGAACTTTAATGCACCCTGCCATTTTCCGATGAACTTGGATTACAGTGTTTTTGAAATGTTCTGTACCTGGAACATGTCAAACCGTCTGATAATTGCAAGGCTGCGAGACATCAAAAGCAACCAGAAAGCGTTCCTATGCTAACAAAAAGAAGCAGGTGAATACAGTGAGAACAGATAAGCCAGAAAATGTTCTCTGCGGAAACCACATTACAGATGAGAAACACGGACAATGAGATGGGCTAGAAGTTGAGAACTATCTTTCTTCATGACTTTGCAGTTCTTCTTGGACAGCCTATTGATCTTTTGATGGCTCCCCTACAAAAGGGTTCTTTGAATGAATAGTGTTTTAGAGGTAGAGTAAAGCTTTACAGTTATAGCTCTGGATGTTTTTTTTTTACGCTAATGGCTTGAGCATGACTGCTATATCCGAGGCTTTGACATGTGCACAGTTGGAGTTCAGCTCAGCAAGCGGACTAAGAAGAAGTGTGGAAAATCCCTGGCAAAACCTTCAAAATGAGCCGACCCTAAACAATGCTGGAACTGTCAGTACTAATAAACAGACTGGACGGGTGTGTGTGTGTGTGTGTGTGTGTGTGTGTGTGTGTGTGTGTGGGGTGTGTGTGTGTGTGTGTGTGTGTGTGTGTGTGTGTGTGTGTGTGAGTGGAAAGAGTAAAAAGACAGTGAGTGATTGCCGTTGTAATGGAATCAACTTGTGGTGGATGAATGAACCATTCTTGAGTATTTCCATGATTTTGAAAAATTATGTCAAATCTTTGCCATATTTGATTTAAGTCATTTTTTTATTAATCTTTTAAATTGACTGAATAATTCGTGTTAATTTTTATGATCTCAAATCAAATGACAAATTTTTAAAAGTAATATTTTAGATAAATGAATTATTCTTGTTCATTTTCACGATTTCAAATCAATATGGAACAATTTTGACAATTTTTGCTCTAAAACGTTTTCAAGTTTTGAACTGAACATGTAAGTGAATGAATCATTCACAAGATTTTGAATCTAATATCGCACAGGTTTTAAATAATTGTTGATTATACATCAAATCTATTTTTTAAACAAATAATTTAAATGAATGAATCACTCTATGATCTCCAATCAAATATGGTACACACATTTTACACCATTTTTAAACAAACTGTACAAAAAATGTTTTTTTGAATGAATCATTCTTGTTCATTTCCTTAATTTCAAATAAAAGCCACAGGTGTGACATAGTTTTTGATTACAAAATTAAATAGTGTTTTTGAACAATTTTTTTTATTGAATGAATAATTCTTGTTCGTTTCCATGATCTCAAATCAAATATTTCAAAGTTTTCGACAATTTTTTGGCTATGAAATGAATCCTTTTTTTAATTTATTTTTTTAAGTTAATGAATAATTTTTGTTCATTTATATGATTGACATAATGAATATCCTTTGCCATATTTAAAGTAAATAATAAGTTGCATTTCTGGTCATTATTTGATTTCATTATGCTAATAATTTTACAGAAAAATAACTTAATAAAGGGCTAGAATGACACAAGGTAATTGTTTTTTTGGTAAGCACAAGGTAAAATTTTTGGTGAGCTTTTTACTAAAAGATTTGATTTGGTCCTAGACGACTCTGAATCATTCACTCAACAGATTTGTTCATAAACAATGACAAAAAAAGATGTGGCCACCTACAAAGAGGGTCAATGAAAAGAATCAATAGATTTCAGTCACTAGGACGAATCAAAATCCTTTACAAGAACAAAGAACGGTTGCATAAAGCGGGACCTTGACACAAACTCTTAGAAAATGCGAGAAATAAATAGGTAGAAGAGAAGGCGCAATAAAACAAATCTAATCACTCAATCCATGTCTCTTCAAGCCATAAACTTGACATTTCTAGAGCAGTTTTTATGAGAATAAGACTGGAGAGAAATAATTAAAAGTTGCCTTATCCTCTCTTATCCAGAAGCTTGCCTCGTTGATATGTATGTCATAACCATTTATGAATCTAATTATTGGACCAATTCGATTGAAATGAGCAGTGATTCAGTCCCGCCAAGAGTCAAAGATGTCTTCAGCTGCCCACCATCCCCAAACAAACAATGAATTTGCCATTTTTTTTTACAAGAAGGAACATAAAATTCTTCTGCCTAATTATCCTGGACTATAGCACTGGAGTGTGAAATGAAATTTGATTACTGACAAAGCATTATGTGGTACACACAGATAAAACTGTAGGCAGCTGGCAAACAAATAACCCCAAACAAGTAGAATGAGGGCGTTGTAAATACGTGACGACACTTCTGATTGGCCGCGGTCATATCCTCGGCTCTCGGAAGACGCTCAACACTTACAAGCACGTAACATAATGCAATTGTGGCCAAGAGGCTCGGTCTGAATTCGTAACCAGTCATTTTTATCTCTGTAGTATGAATTATGAAAGCCTGATTATTCATTGGTGTGGCTCCACAAATCCACCATGAGTTTAATTCAGTTGAGCATTTAATTCCGTCCTTCTTGTTTCTAATTGCTCTCACTGTGCTTTTTCCCCCACTTAACGGAATTTGCTGGAGAACGCGAGAACGTTTAATCTGCAGATGCCATCAGTGGGTATTGTCTTTCTGCAATTAGACTGATGAGAAGATTTAGCCATTAGCGTGTTCATTACAGCAGTCGCACACCGCCAACTCCACTGGAGCAATCAGAGAACGTGCTCCTCGCGACTCGCCGTCGGGTCTTCAAATCTACACCTTATCGCAGATGTGATGGAAATCTGGGAAGCATCAGGTCGGCAGGCCGCTCATGAGATAGTTTGTGCTTGCTTTGAGTAGCATTGAGATTCGAGAACCGCTTCTGAGCGTGTTTTTGATAACAAAAGAAATCATTTTCAAAACTTTAATTCTTTTTTCCACCCTTTTCCACCTCAGATTTTTAAAAAAGGTAATTGTGGAAAAAGTTTAAAATAACAATTGGTTACACATTATTTGGATTTGTCCACTTTAGACTGACTTGGCAATTACACGTCTACTTACTCTAATTAGTTGACTGGTAGGGTTAGGGATAGTAGAATAAGTTTACATGTACTTGCAAAGTTACTTATTGTCAGTAGAATGTCTGTTGGGGGACCAAAAATAAAGTGTCAGCAGATATAACACTCTAATGAATTGTAGTTGACATGTAGTCGTAAAGGCCCTGTTTACACCTGTATTAAGATGTGTTTTGGTTGATCGGATCACAAGTAGACGATGGATACACATTCCTGTTTACACCTGGTGTTTTAATCTGTCTATTTTGTCCACTTTCAAACACTTCTGTCCTGATTTCTTTGAGGGGAGGGTCTATGGGCGGGTAAATGTATGGATTTTTTTTCTAGCGACAGATGCGAGAGGCTGCAGTCTTTAGCCTCCTTGTTAGAGCGCCTGACTCTCATGCCGGAGACCCGGGTTCGAGGTCCGCTCGGAGCGGGTCGAGTGGGACCCGGGAGGAGGGGTTACATTGGTGCCGTGACCCGGATGGGAGTGAGGTTTAGAGGGGTGAGTGTAACAGAGGCCAGCTAGTAGTTGCTGTGCGAGTAAACCTCACTCCTCTGATCTCAATAGGCGCTCTAGCGACAGATGCTAGAGGCTGCAATCTTTAGCCTCCTTGTTAGAGCTGACTCTCAGGCCGTAGACCCGGGTTCGAGGCCCGCTTGGAGCGGGTCGAGTGGGACCCGGGAGGAGGGGTTACACCAACAAATCCAAAAAGGTTTAAATCCCATCTTAAATTGGGATTCAGAACACAAGAGGGTGAAGAATTATACGTTTATTTTTGATTTTCTTGCTATTCTTTTAAATATGAAATTATCTTGTCTTTTGAAGGTAGTGGATGCAATTGTTTTGCAAACATTGTTCATTCTTTCTTTCTTAGAATAACTAAAAGAATCGAAAATTAAATCGCAATCAGAAACTCACTAATACATCAGTAGGCTACTATTAGCTTCCCAACTAATGCTGCCTTCAAGTCACGTCATAATGATCATATTTAGAGATGAGTGCACATAAACATCACCAACACATTAAAACGGACCTAATGAAATAGGACTGCAAAGATACAAAGCACAAAGTCACTTCAAAGGGAGTTATTCTCTATATCAGTAGCACTGTTTCTGAACTCCCTGAAACGCCTTGATTGTAGTCTTGAGGCGAACAAACACATCACAAAATTCCCCGATATATTTAAATAATTCCCACCTTAGGCATATGCAAAATAAAGGGGGCGAGACCTGGTTGAGTTGCCTTACTAGTGTGTTAGTAGTAAGGGGCGTTTTTTCCCAAACACGCTCAAAGAGGTTGACCAATCACAACACACTGGTCCAGCTGACCAATTAGTGCACATTGTGCGTTAGGGAAGGAGGGGCTTCATAGAGACAGGAACTAAACAGAGGGTTACTGAATATACAATATCGGAAAATGTTTTAACTTTGAAGTATATTCTAGAAAAACAAAATCAAGACTTTGAAAAAGGTCACAATAGGTGATCTTTAATGAAACAGCAGAACACATTTCACTTGTAAAACAATTCTTATGTAAAATTGTTATCAGTAGTGGCTAATTTGACATAACGATACTGATTAGGAATATTTTTGTAGAGAAATATAAAAAGTCCAAGTGTTATTTTAGTATATACTATAGTAAATTAATATTTTACTTTTATATATTTCAGCTTTATTTCAATGAACAAATTTGTATATTTTTTTTATTAGTCACAATAACAACTTTCTGGTCTTTCTGGTCACAATAACAACACTGAATTGCAGAAAAGTTTCTAACTGTCTAAAGTTAAACTTTACTTTGTGTGAGGATCTGCAGATGTTTTGATTCAAGCTTCAAGGTGTCTGTGTATCAAGACTCTCTTTGATTCAGTGGCAGTGACGTGTCCCGGTTCAGTCCTGAGCGCCACAGCAGCGGGACGTGTACGTCTGCAACACATGACCTATGAAAGGCCATCACCATATCTGAAGTGACAATTTGACAAGGTGCTACTTCCTGAGGTCATCAACACCGGGTAAAATAACAGGAAGGTCTATTCTGTAGAGTAAAACTGTCGGTTCAAACTCGATAACTTGCTGTGTTTGTCTTAAAGAGGACCTGTAATGCTTTTTTACATTTTCTTCAGTGTGTGTTGTTGCTGTTTGAGCATGAAAAAGGTCTGCAAAGTTACAAAGCACAAAGTCACTTCAAAGGGAGTAATTCTTTTTATCAGCAAGCACTGTTTCTGAACTCCCTGAAACGCCTTGATTGTAGTCTTGAGTTTACTTCCAGGACCATAGACATCACAATATTCCTCATTTAAATAATGAGGGCATATGCTAAAAAGGGGCGTGGCCTGGTTGAGTTGCATTAGTAGCATGGACTGTAAAAAAAATATGGACGTAGTTTCCGTGACGTAACCCGTAGGTTTCTGAAGAGCATTTTTGAAGCCCAAAGTGGGCGGAGCCAGCCATAGCCATCTTGGTTCATTATCGGATAAACGAGTTGGATTAGCTGAGGCAAATAGGCGGGATTAGCAGAGGTGACGTGACGGCTAACAGACAGCAGACAAATGGCTAGTAGTGACAGCAGCGGTAATCCACCTGTTATCCTCCAATTATGCAGAACTTTAAGGTTTAATATAATTTAAACTGATTTAGTTATAAAAAGATTCACCCCCCTCACAGTTGTCATGAAGGGAAAAATTAACTCTCTCTCTCTCTCCAACCAGAGTGACCAGCCAGAGCTACGAACCAACCAGAGCAACGAACGGCTGTGGATGAGTGAGTCCCATGCGTTTTTCCACCAGTGGAGCTAATTGATATATTAAACTTTTGCCGTATCAGGTCGGCAAAACTCCGAACACATCTTCCTTTTTTAAGAATGACTTAAGTGACGTTTTCTTAACTCCAAGTCCTCCAGAGTCGTGGGCCAAAGCCGATTCGAAAGACCGCTGCATCTTCAGTGTTTTCAAGTAGCAGGGAAATCTCTTATGGAAATCACGCGGAACGTCATCAACTGTGCCGTCATTGTGTTAAGCCCGCCCGCCGACTCTATACACGATGTGATTGGCCTGACCAGTTTTTGTTTTTTCCAGCTCAAAAGTCTATGGAGAGTTGCTAGACCACACTGGCTGCAAAATAATTTTGGCCAGTCGATGAATTGCAGTTGAAGACACTTCCGTGTAGGTTTCAAGAAAGTGTTAAAGGTTGCCGTTAGTAGTGTGTTGTTGCCATGACCATGAGATGCTGTTTTTTCCACTCCTAAGGGGCGTGATAATTCAAAACACACTGACCAATTACAAAGCACTGGTCCAGCCGACCAATCAGAGCACATTGTGCTTTTCGGAAGGAGGGGCTTCATAGAGACAGAGCGTTACTGACAGACTGGGAAGAGAGGTGCCGCAACAATGTAAAATAATGAAAAATACGGTGTTTTTTGAACATTCAAGAATGAAAACCTATTCTAGTAGACCTCAAAAACAAGTATAATAGGCCCTCTTTAAAAGATTTAGTACCACAGTAAACTCTGTTCCAGAGACTTCTGTGAACGTACTGTAGTGCAGTGCAGTTAAATGTGACGTGGCTTCGTGACCCCTCCGAGCCGCCGCAGTGCTGACTGTTTCATTTACCGACAGGAGGTCACCGGAGGGTCAGCCAGCGCCGTTTGTACTCACTGAGAATTCATTACTTTGTGCTGCTACCTTGAATAGGAAATGAAGTTTCAAATAAAGCGAGAATTGAAAAAAAAGCAGAAGGGAGAGCGAACGAGAAAAAAGGGATGGCATCACAGACTTAAAAACATGCTTTCATGAGGGTCAGCGGAGGTTAACGCTTAACATTTTGGCGGACTGCGAAATCAGGCGAATTTCGATGGCAATCTGCTGGCCGAGCCGAAGACTTCTTTATGATGTCTGTGGAATTGGAATCTTTATCTCTTTTATAGAGCGCAGACGGACTGACTTTGGTGTGCCAAAGGCATCCGGCTTTGTTAATTGCCTTGAGAGGGCGGAAGGAGAGAAACGGTCTTGACATAAGAGAACCGGTTGAAAAAAACATTCCCTGAATGACACACACATTCATTTGCATTATTTTATTCCGGCTGATCCTGAATCTGTCATCACTGTCACAGATCGCTGTTTGTTCTCGCTTATTCTAGCCTAAACAAAACCACTTGCTCTCAGGATAGATTTATGCTCAGTATGCATGTTATCTTGTGCAAATGTTGTGGGATATTATGGGATATAGTTTTACAAAGCTAAATCATATTTTTCTTAATCAGTCTTTTTTTCTCCAAGTAAAATAACTTACTGGAGATGTAAAATAGTGTAAAATGATAAGACCTGTTTTTTAGAGAGTATATCGTGAAATTTTTTTTTACACTTAAATGTACAGTAAATGTGACTTCATGATTATCACATTTGGAAAACATTTTTTAATTTTTTTTATTTATTGTCTTGTTTTAGTTTTTTTTTACTTTAAAGTCATTTACTTTAAACAAAAACATCAATATTAAGTTGAAATTAAGATTAGGTTCAAATTAGGTTTAAGAAAAAGTATATGTATGTATTAATTATTTATTAATTTCATTTTTAATGATGTTTATATATTTAATATTTTTTTTATTTAATTAGCTTTAAATTAATTATAAATTTGTTATGTGCCTGAACTAGCTCATTTTAATTAATTTTTAAAAGGACCAACATCCCAGGGATACTCTCAATTAACACAAATTCATAAAAGCAGCATGCATAATAATAATTCTAAAAGAATGAGCAAAATACCGTTTTAAACTGCGCACAGCACATCACACCAAAGAACATGTCGACTTTTATGTAAGCTGCTCATGTTTTGTGAATAAGTCCTGGCCTGGTTTTCAGACCTTTGAGAATTTCCTTGACAAATTCAACTAAAATCGTCCCAAAGAGTCCAATCTTTCTTTCAACTGGATTTGCACAGCGCCATAACATTGAAATGCAAAAAATCCCTATTCTTACTCTAATTGATAGTAAGAATCGTGATCTAATTTCCGCCCTCAGCAACCGAAGAGAGACATGTGTCCCCACTTACGGCGGCTTTGCACGAACTCAGTGGTTTTACGCGTAATCCAACGCGCTCTTGAAGCATTACAGGCCTTAAGCGTGACATTTGCGGGATGGAAGTGTTATTGCACCCTCTGTGTTCTGTGCAGGTTTGCTGCATTGTCGTGGAGTGTATCGGTGGCCTCTCCTCCTCCTCTTCTGCTGGCTCTGGGGGCGGGCAGACTGGAGAGACGGTTGCATTAATAATGCAAGGCTGCCTGGAAACCCAACGCGCTGCAGTGAAGTGCTGTGTGGAATGCTAAAGAGGCATTTGTTTGTGTGTCGCCCCGTTTGCATCCCTCCCGTCCTTTAAAAGCACTAGTGCCACCATCCTAAGTTCCAAGTGTGTGTGTGCTCGCGGCTTCGTCAATGTGTTTGTGTGTGTGTAGCTCAGCATATGTGAGTTTCCTGGGGGTGCAAAGTCTAGCCTTTCTTGTTCCATATTTGTCTTTGTTGCCATATTGACAGATGACATATTGACACGCTTGTTTGAGTGACGGCTCTGTATTTAACTGCAATCGTACTTTCGATTTTTTTTACGGTGCGAGTTAAAGAAAAGGAAAATTAGCAACCACTCTAGCATCTTCAGTCACTGAGAAAGTCTCAGTGTGAGTTTAAACATACAATCATACAAACTCCCTCTCACACACAAACACATTAACCGCATTGTGGGGTCTGTGGAGGATGTTTACCTTCCATTTACTCCTTTATTGAGGCGACTGATAGTATTTTCAAGCTGTTTTCAGAGATTCTTTGAGCTTGAGGTTTATTTGCAGCAGACTCAACAAGTTTCTGGGGTCAAGTGAAAGTGAAAATACTGCATGAAGCAACAGATTTACAGGCAGTCAGAAGATATTTGATGCGTAATATAACGGTGTGTTGCGAATACTGGTGTGATTGCTCTGTTAAGAGTGTGTTCACGCTTGTAGTTCAGTACGCTTGGTTCATTTGGTCTCTCCACTGGTTTTTCATATTAAACTATGTTATTCCCTTAACTAAGACGAGTTGATACATACCTCTCTCGTCTCAGTGCGTACACTATATCTCTCTGTATTGCCGCAAAACTATGTTAGCACTTAGCTAGCACAGTGCATTAAATATGGGCCAAAAAGAGAAGCGACCAAACACTTCCTCGTTTTCCATATTTAAACACAGTTACTCGAGTAGTGTAACTCGACCTAGGATGGTGACACAAAATAAAACGTTGTGATTTTCTAAGTGTTTAAAATTGATGACTATATTGCCCCCTGTTATTTACATCAATTTTAAAGGCTTAGAAAAGTGCAACGTTTTATTTTGTGTCACCATCCTAGGTCGAGTTACACTACTCGAGTAACTGTGTTTAAATATGGAAAACGAGGAAGTGTTTGGTCGCTTCTCTTTTTGGCCCATATTTAATGCACTGTGCTAGCTAAGTGCTAACATAGTTTTGCGGCAATACAGAGAGATATAGTGCACACACTGAGACGAGAGAGGTATGTATCAACTCGTCTTAGTTAAGGGAATAACATAGTTTAATATGAAAAACCAGTGGAGTATCCCTTTAAGGGATATGTTCACAACCTGATTGGTCAGCTTTTATTGTGTATATTTCGCAAAGGAACTTACAGAACATCCCAAACAATGCTGTGTGTGCTGGGATAAATGCGCTGTATGTGTGTAGCCTACATATGATGGTATTTTGACCAGCTGAGAACTCGTGAAGAGCTTATAAAATGTGTAAAGGAATCAAAACAGCTGCAGGAATCCCTCCGTCACACACACAAACGAAGATCTGTTGCATGGAGACGTGGTTCTGATGCTGTACTGAACTGTGATGGGCAACATCTTGTGACATCATGTCCTGTTTTTGGTTAGTTTACATGACTTTGGTCCGTGTTGCGAGCACATTTAGCATTGGTTTGGATGTTTGGCAAGTTCTGTCTCAAATTTATTTTATTTTTTTATCTTAAGGTTTGGTGTTAAAGCTACACTGTGTAACTTTTTTAGTTTATTCTTAGCTAAAAACACTTAGTTCTTTCAAAAATATATGTGCTCATTAATGTATATTTACTTCGTTCAAGTAATAAAGTATTCTCGTGAGTGTATAATATGCCATTGAAAATACATACGCGTAAGGGGTTCCAATGTCGGTCGCCGTGTTGCCCCTCCATCTTGAAAATACATTAGCCAAAGAGGGACATACCCTTTCGCGTTTTAACACGCGTGGGTTAGCACTCGAACTGCCTAACACTCGAACTGGAAGCCATGTTAATCTTGGACTACATTGGCCACCGTAGGAGTTAAAACGGAATCTAAAATTGAGAGGAACAGAAAATAATATTCACTGGATTGTCATATACCTTTTCACCGCTAGATGGGGGTAAAAATCACACAGTGTAGCTTTAAAAATGACAGTGTGAATGCTAAGTGAACCAGGACTAAATGTTTTATTTTATTTTTCGGTCAGAACCAAGAGAACCGAACTACCAACCCGATCTCACGGCAATTCGTACAAATTTTTACGAGGTGGCTAATTCGTAACAATTCGTATGACCTCACTCGATTTTTGCTAAATCTTACATATTTTACGAGTTGCCCAATTCGTATGAATTCTTACGAATGACCTACCTGTGACCGTACCCGGGTTTAGACAAATCGTACAAATTCATACGAGTGAGGTTGTACGAATTCTTACGAATTAGCCACCTTTTAATCACTCGTACACATTCGTACGAATTGGTCGTGAGATAGTGTTAGCGATAGTGTGAACACACTGCAAGTGTGCACCAAACAAGTTAACTGAGACCCCATTGTTTTCAGTTCAGTTCAATTCAATTTATTTAATACATTTAAATATAACATCTGTGTTTCCAAAGTGCTGTTCAAAATCAATAAACCAACAAATAACACATCCACACAACATCGATCAATGGCAAAATTAATCCTGTGCAGTTGCTTTTGTATATTTAAATCAATGTAAATGACATTTTGAAAGCCATCGCTGCTTAGAGTGTTTAGAATGTCAAGAAATTTTTTCAGCTATGGGAGGCTTAACATATGATACCATTTCAGATTTTAATGCTTTAAAATGTTATTGAATCAAAATCTTGATAAAAAGTTTGGGATGTTTTAGTCTTTTTCATTTTAAGTAGCTACATAGAATCTGTTTTGGTTACTATTGAAAATACTAGCTGTTCAGGTGCCAAGATGGCCGTCAAGAGAAATGATGTGTTCCTGTAGCTCAAGATGCGCTAACGATACTAATGACGTGTTCAGTTCCCATGCAGGGAAAATATGGACTGATAAAATACCCAAATTCGCTTTGGATAAGCGCGTCTACCGAATGCATAAATGTAGGCACTGTGACACGAATAGAACTAATAATGTCTGGAAAAAAGATTGATCACTTTTCGCTTTGTTTTGCACCTATTTTGGGGACTGGTTAATGTTTTTTATGAAGAATTCTGCAAATGAAAGTGGCCCGGCTTGAGTCGGCCTACATGCTCTCCATTCATGTCCCTGTATATTACAGCAAGTCAATACCAATTAATCTTTACAGTGTAATCCAGCACATTGCATTCATAATCCACTCTCAGCCTTGAGCATTGTATTGTGCACTGCAGTGTTATACATCTTATACATATTGTGCACTGCAGTGTTATACATATACAGCACTTATGGCACGATTCCATTAATGCACCACTTTATTAAAGCATTTTATATACTGAGGAAACACTTAAAAATAAATAAATAAAAGCAGAATAGTAATAAAAACAATTTACGACAGCAAGAGCAGCGTATGATGCATTTTTCCTTTTTATTCATGCATTTGTTGACATAGGAACAAGACAATGGGAGCGTGCAAACACTTAATATAATCAAGTGCTCGCCCCAGGACAGGAATATAATTCCTTAATGCCTTGCTTTCCATTTAAATTTTACTCCATTTATAACGCACGCCTCGCAAGAGTAATGTTTTTTTGAGCACTTGTGAATTGCACACGCTAATGAACTTATTTTTAAATGCACGGTTTATAAATTTAATCCACACACACACACACACACACAATCTGTGGGAAGAGAAATACGAGGTCTCGCGCTCGAGGCCCGTACAGGAGATTCACAGCATGCTGCAGTCGGTGGAGAAGATTACCCACTTCTAATGTACATCCTGTGGGGTAACGCTGTAATCACAGTAACCTATATATCACGCAGATGAGCAGATTGATAGGTTGTCGTGAAGATGATTGCTGGAGAGGGTGTTGCTCGCAGTCCGGCGGTACATTAAGTCGAGGAGTAATTTTAGCGTTATGACGCGTAACAGGGTCGCCGCAGTTTAGTGCAACACTTGAGTCTCGCACACACGCACTGCCGCCGGCTCTAAAAGATGGGAGAGATATTAGATCAGGTTCAAGAAGCGTGCATGCATGCCGTCCTACTGTAGCCTATATAGTTTATGGATGCCTGGGGAAGACTTTAGAGAAATAGCTTCTGTTGAACACAACATAAGATATTTTAAAGACGGCACCCATTCACTGTAAACCCTTATGCTCAAAATATTTAATTGGTTTGAGTAGAGCCAACTCAAATTATACAAATTAGTTCCATCAAATTACCTTTTATGAGTATTTAGAACTTTTTTTTCTATTGAGTTTACAGAACTGACATATTTGGATTTAGTTTCATTGTTTTGAGTTTTATGAACTTGTTTCTTTTAATTTAGATAAACTTAAATTTAACTAAAACTAGGCTGGGATTTCTATTTCCCAGCATGCTTTGCCATGACACTCAAAAGGGAGAGTAAATGCTAAAATTAAGTGTTATAAAATGTTTTTTTTATGCTAGTTTAGAAGAGTTTCTGTTATGTTGGGTTTTTTGGGGGGTTACCATCGTGGTGATAAGTGGAGCATGAGCTTGGTTTGAGAACAGTGTATATTAAATTTTTTATATTGCTGGACTCATTCAATAAAAGCATTGTGTTCCCAATTAACAATGTAGCATTTATTATATCGGCTGGTTAAAGCTAGCCAGTTTACAAGATATAAAATATTTAAATTGAGATTGCATGATAATTTTAAGTTGTATATGAATTATCTTACTCAAATATTTTAAGTTAAGAGCAATTAAAATGCATGAGTACAAAATAAAAATCTGCAAGTCCTACTGTCACGGTTCATAAATTCATTGATTCCTTCTTGTCTCGTGTCTCTGTTGTTACCTGTGTGTGTGTGTGTGTGTGAGTGGGCGTTACCACTCCGTTCGGCTGATTAGCGATCCAGCTGATCAGTGCTCCAGCTGATCATTATCCACTCACCAGCTGCAGTTCATTCAATCCCCTATTTATACTCACAGTTTTTGCACTCTCATTGTCAGATCGTTGTTGGATGTCCTTCGTGTGTGTGGTTGATCCTTCCCTTTCGGCTTGTGAGCTCGTGTCTTGTTCGTGTTTCCTGGGATTATCACTGTCGTGGATTATTATCACTTCACCTGGACCTTCACTGCACCTCACTTCTGGACTCATCACCGGGGACCCTGGCCATCTTGTCCCTGCGCTACCAGTCTTGTTTGTGTCATCTGACCAGTGAACTGAGTAATAAACTTCCTTCACTTGCATTATTGCTTCCGTGGTTTTTGCCGTTACACCTGCTTACTAAAATTATCCCTTTAAAACAAAATAGGGTTGATCCAAATATTGACATCCTCAAATTCAATTAAGTTCAAGTTTTCACTCAAATTATTATGCTGATGCTATAATTTGTCATGAAAACATTGTATTAAATCTTGTATTAAAGCCTTTTAGTAGACTAACACCTTTGGACCCCGCTGTAGATCATTAGCACTGAGCTGTTAGCATCTTGTCATCTGTTTGTTCTTCTTTTAAAGGAATGAATATTTCACTCAAAGGGGGGATGTATCATTCACGATTTAGTGCGCAACTGAATCACTGGAGACTCCAGCTGCCTGTTTGCCTCAGGGCAGCTTTGGTGTGATGGGAGAGGAAGCACACGCCCTTGAGTGTGTGTGTGTGTGTGTGTGTGTGTGTGTGTGTGCACGTGGATAGCGGCTAGATAACAGAGAAACAAAGCTGTTTCGGCAGAGAGATGACTTAGCTAATGTGTGCAGACAGACAGAGTCACTGACATACTGGTGCCGTGTGAAGTGATGCCAAAACATGGATACTTCTTAAATGTGCACACTGTGATATGATTTATTAGTTTTTTATTTGTATTTTTCTATAAAGCATGGGTTTTCAAACTTTTTGATGCCAAGGACCCTCAAAACATAATGATCGTCTTTTGAGAAATGTAAATGTAATGGTAACACTTGAATTTACAATGAAGTCTCATTTGTTAGCATTTTTTTTTTTAGTTTTGATCTTGTAAATGTTGTAAATTTAATAAATGTTGAGATTAATATTAATAAAGACTAGTAAATATTAAAGAAGCATTGTCCATCAGCTCATGTTAACTAATAACTGATGATAACAAATTAACCATTATTTGAAAGTGTTACCAATATAATATTATATATTATAATTATAAAGATAATAAATATGATATATTATAAAGACCACATAATTAGATAATTGCTTCCTAAATTAAAATTATGGGGTTTTATATTGTATTAAAATGAATGTATTTTATATAGGAAAAAAAATACTATGAAAGTCAATGGCGCCCCAGAACTGTTCAGTCTACCAAATTCTTCAAAATATCTTCCTTTGTGTTCAACAGAACAAAGAAACTCATACAAGTTTGGAGTAAATGATGACAGAATTTTCATTTTGGGGTTACTATCCCTTTAACAATAAGCAAAATACCTTAATATTCAATTGACATTATGGGTCAGAGCATTAATTTGTATTAATTTCTTTTCTTATTAATCACACCAGATTAATGTGTTAATCTGCTGCACTATAAACAATCATCTTCAGTAGGTATCTGGCAGACAGTGACAAATAGATGTCAATATAAATGCATGCCACAAGACAATTATGGCTTGTAACTTTTTAATTGTCTTACAGGATTCTGTCAGGCAGTTTATGCTTTGCCAAGATCACTTCACAGACATTCTTATCACTTTAGGTATTGTTATGTATCGCACCTTGCTAATGAACTGCACCAGACTAACACATATAAATGTGGGAAGGTGTCAGCGCTGAGATAACGGCCTGAAAACGTCTTTTTCCCTTGTTTGTTTTGTGTGAAGTTGTGAAGTTGAAGTTTGATAATGGCACTCTGGTCACTTTTGACTTATTCTGATATTTCAGCCTGGACATCCTACTTTTCCTTCTGTCTTTTCGCTTTTTAATCTGTAAAAGATGACTAACTTGTTAACTTTAACACTAGCATCACAAAGGTTAAAGGCAACTTTAAAAAACAATTACTGAGGATGTCAACTGAAAACGTATTGCCTTCTTAAGATGAATCGCTTGTTGTATTCCTCAACTGTAAGTCACTTTGGATAAAAGCGTTTGCTAAATTATTAAACGTAAATGACATTTTGATTAAAGACATTGTTTGAGGGTAGAATAAGACCAGGACATGTATAAAGAAACTGAATCAGGACAACTGTTAACTTTAAAGTGCCTGTTTAAGTCTTTTGTTCAGTGTGAGAACATTTATTATCATCGTCTGCCTATCCCACAGAAACTGTCCAGTTCCTGATCCTGACAATGTCATATAATAAATTAAAAACTGTCCATGAAATCCTGGATTGATTCTTTTGTCTGATTGACAGTGCATATGCTTTTAATATGGGTGCTAAATCCCTAACCTGAGAGTTATAGCTTTCAGACCGACTAACCCAGAAATCCAAGGAAGAAAAGTCAATGTGACCCTTTTCTATCGGAAACTGTAAGTCAAGGACCATAAAGTCAAATTATGGAGAATTTCTATTAATGGCATAGGAGCATTTAAATACATGAATCTGGTTTAGGACGTTACATTTGTATAGTGTACATTTTCAGCAGGAAAACGACATGGGTCAATGTCAGTAATTTTCCTAATGTTTTTTCCCTTTTATTTGTTTAGTGACCTAAAAAGAGCACAAAAGCTTACATTTCTTATTAGGAGCCAAGCACTGAAGGTGTGAAGACACCTATTGTAACTGTTAGCTTTCTTCTTTTATTATTATTCTTCCTTCGTTTTCCGCTCTTGAAGTCTATGGCAGCCGATAGAACTGCTTGCAGGAAAATGATTAGATTTGGCACACAAGGACAGTCTGAACATTTAATCACAATAATTACTAAACCCCTCTAGCGCCACCAACTGTCCAAATTCGCACACACGGTTATGATAATAACTTTTAGATTCGATTGCGCCCTATAGACAGTTCGTCCAATTTTCAACAAAATTGGCTCAGATCATCTTGTCCAATGTCCATGCTATCCATCCTAAATAAGTGTGTCCCAAAGCATAGTATGGTCCCCGGATGGTCTATTTCTGGTAGTTTTTTGAAGTGTGGATCCGTGCACACTCTAAAGGCTAATATTGCCCATAAACTGTTGCACTTTGGATGAGGATTTGGTTCAGAACTACAAACAAGAGTAAAAGTGTTAAAAACTACAAAACATGGCGGATACGACCGACGGTGAGAGGTTTAAGTGACTAATAATCAAAGTTCAACCTGATACATTTTTTTTATTATCTGTGTTATATTTCATCTGCAACAACAATGTGGACTTTTA
Organism: Chrosomus eos; assembly: GCA_036326025.1. Lineage (NCBI taxonomy): Eukaryota > Metazoa > Chordata > Actinopteri > Cypriniformes > Leuciscidae > Chrosomus > Chrosomus eos. The sequence goes on from CM070842.1 coordinate 25,671,222, forward strand.
TAAAGATCCGTTTGGCCATTAACTTTTAAATGCATGTTACGCATTGATATGAGGAGAGCATGAATGAGCGTCGGCCATTTTGAATTTTGTCATAAAATGCTGTATTTTATGAACGCATTAGCGTATCATTACGAAACTTGGTATGTTTCATCGGGACCCTGCCCTGAATATACTCAAAAAGTCTCAGAATGGCGCCACCTTCTGTTAAAAAATTATAATGAATAAAAAAAGCTAATAGCTTTTGATTCATTTTGCCTATTTGAATGAATATAGTCTTAATATCGTCTTTTTCAAGCTCTTCCTAGACCGCTGGTCCGATTTTCACTACAAATCGGCTCAGATCATCTTCAGAGCATGGTAAAAAGTAATTAAAGCAAGCCGTTCTCGAATAACGCATCGATAAATTTGATGGTGCCAAGCTGATTCCGAGACTGTAACTCTGGAATGCTTTGGCATATTAATACAAAACTTTGTATGTGTCATTGTCTCCTCACACTGACCACACAACATCAATTTGGTAACAGCGCCACCTATTGGTCAAAAGTGATAGACATTTCAGCCATTGTATTTGAGATTTTTCATCAATTTTGACTAAAATTATATATATATATATATATATATATATATATATATATATATATATATATATATATATATATATATATATATATATATATATATATGCTAAATAAATATGCTAAATAAAATTAATATGATATTTTAAATGTTTCCTTCATTGTAAAGCAGCATATGGGATCCAAAAGTCTGAGAAAGATAAAAAATCTGGCCACTACTCTAAAAAATCTATACATTTTGTATATATACTGTGTTTCATTGCTATACACAAGCTTTAGCATAAATTATAAGCATTTCATGTACTAGATCACATGGGTACATTTGTTTTTCTGAGTTCATGTTGCTGTAGCATTTAGCTCTAATGAACATGTTTGCTTGTTTAATGCACAATTATTTTGTTGAGCGGCTTGTAATTGCAAATTGTTATTGGTATTACTACAGTAATTGATTATATCAATATGTGTAACATGGACAATGTAAAATCGTCCCCTCCTTTCCAGTTGACATCTCACAATAATTCTTTAACGAACAAGCACACCTCATGATCCAGTTTAATTTGTGGATCTACCCAGTCATCCCGGGTCAACTATCACCATGAATCACAACCACCATCCCGCTTGGAGTTCTACAAACCGATCCAACCTACTCAATAGGTGTCGCTGTCAAGCCCAGGCTACAATCTCTCCCTCCATCTCTCTCTAGTATTCCCTTTTGACTGCAGAGCAAGTATTTCCCTCAATCCCAGGCTGACGCCTAACCTTTTCTAGCCTTTTAATATGCAGCATCATCTTCTTCAGCATGGCTTCCTGAATGTCACTCTCAATCTCTTCTGACATTTGTGCTGAAGATGCCACATTAGGTGACAAAATGCAACATGCGTTACAGCGCTCTTTTAAGACATGCACGGAGACACAAAACGTGCTGATGCGGCTCTCAGGCATACACGAGTGATGTTTGCAAACAGAATGCTAGATTAAAGCAGTTTGCCTTTGCATTACAGTAGTTTTACCACAGCACAACCAAGGACATTAACACGGAAAACAACAACTATTTAAATTATAGATGCACAAACATTAAAATTGTGTCTGATAACCAATAAATTGCCAATATTATAAAATACTTATCTAAGCTACAGTATAAAAAGATGGATGAATATCCTATTGAAAGTTCGGGTGTATAATACATCGTATTGGTTATTGGCTGACGTCAGACAATTTTTTTATTTATTAGTTATTGATATTGATTAAATAGGATATTTAATTGTGCCAGTTGTACATTTTAGATTACATTTGCCTGCTTGTTAATGCTCACTTAAAGGAATATCAAATTTGAATCCTGCATATTGTAATGTTGTGATGCCTAACTTTATTTAGCATTTAAACAATTACTTTTATTTAGCCAAAATATTATATTTTCATTAAACTTTAATTTTCATATTGGCCATTTATCGGCTATTATTGTGCATTGTAAATTAAATAGTCATGGAATAACTTAATTTATTTTCTTTTGTAATTTCTTTTGACTGTTTAAATCAAATATTCAATTTGAAAAGTGTATTTGTGTAAGCTGTGCTGTTTAAAAAATATTTTTAGCATGTATTTAAAATATATTTTTGCCTGAAAAAAATAAATATTATTTGCTGTATGAGTTGATATTTATATTTATATGTATTATATTCATATTTTAAGTCACATCTTGAGTCAAAGTTATGAACTAATGTTTAGTATGTTTTTGTTGTCATTTTTTAGCCAATGAAATTACCTTTATCTTTAACAATTCAAAAATAATTGTATTTAATGGATTCAAATATGACAAAATGTGCAACACTTAAATAACAATCAGGTTTTTGTGTTGAAATCCCAACAATTCTGCGAATTCTCAAAACGAGAAACTTTCCACATTACATTTTTCACATACATTCCCCATAGTTGAATAGAACGTTCCCCTGGCCGAGAAGAACTCGAACAGAAGGCGGCAGAATCCGTTCTAATCCCAAGATCTGTGTTCTGAAGCCCTCAGAAGTGATTTTCAACAGGAGCTGCAGTCTGCCCCTCTGGACCGAGTGCTATCATTGCTCAGAGCCAGATTTGATCTGGGAATCTTGGGACTGGATGTCCTGTGTACTAATCAGCAAACTAAAAGTGTGGGCCTCTGGCTCGCTTCGAGATCATTTGTTTTCAGGGGAAAGACTGTCCAGCATAACAGGAAACCTGGGCCTGACCAGCCCCACTCCATTACACTATCACTGAGAGAGAGAGAGAGAGAGAGAGAGATAGAGGAGGAGTGCTCTTTTATCATTGTACTATTACTGCACACACATCTCCTCTCTCGCCAGCATTTAGACATGAAAAGCTAAAGAAAATCTGAGGAACAAGCTCATTTTGGGATATTACAGCCCTGCGACCACTCAATATATATATATATATATATATATAATATAGATATATGTGTAAGATTTATATGATTATAAAACTGTCACTTTTTAAAATATAGTTTTATAAATATGTCTATATATTTATTCATATACATAGACAGACAGACGGATAGATAGTGCATTTTTTTAAACCTTGATTTTATGAAAGATGCTAAATAAAGAAAATATATTCATTAATATTTTTCTAGATATTTTTTAAAGCTTTTTTTAATCATTTTTTCTAACAATTTCTTGGCTTTATAACATGTATTTTAAGATATAATCATTATGCATATATATGTATATGCTTGCCTTTGTAATGTATTTTGGCATTGGAAACCATGCACACATATTGCATATATAAAATATATTTTGGTCATTTTATTTTTGTATGGGTCTACTGAATAATCCAAACCAATATTTCTAGCAATTGCAGTTGATTGTTAAAGGTGCCCTATACTGCTTTGAAATAATATAAAAATTTGGTCTTTGATATCTACATAGAGGGTATTTCATATTTTAGTTCATTTAAAATGTCCAGAAATGGTTTTACAGGTCCATGTTCAACTCTAGAAATTGCCCCTAGAATGAAATGGTCTGTTTTTACCTTATTTGGAAGGGTCATGAATAGTAATGAAGAGCTCTGCAGTGATTGGCTGTTTCACTGCGGGCTCATTACAGTAGCTCCGAGTGTCATCAAACAGGTTCCTGATGTACAGCGTGACTGACAATGGAGAGATTAGGTGTTCGACCTTACATGTTTGAGCCTGTTTCAGACGTAGACGGCGATTTTGAAGAACAACCAATTATTTTAAGATTAGAAATGGACGTTTCTGAGTGGTAAGTTAATTTTTCTATTGTCAATAAGAACTTAACTGTCACGTCAATGCTAGAACTTCTAACGTTAACTTACCTAAACGTTACGTTAACTTGATAGCATTAGCTTTACTCATTAACTCATAACGTCAGCAGTCACAATGTACGTTATGTACGTTATGTACGTTAACTCGTTACTTGGAGTTTGCAATATGTTACTGTACTATGATGTTGCGCTGGATCTAGATAACAGTGTAAATTATCGTTAATAAAATCACTACTTACCGCTGGCGCGATTAGAGTTGGAATTGCCCCCTTCTTCAGATAAAGACGCTGAGAGAAGCCTGTTTGAAATTGTCCCAGATTTGCAAATGCGTCCGAGGTGAAATGCGCGGAACAAACTAACAATCTAGAATTAAACTGTTGCGGTATTCGATTATAAATGAACATCAACCACGCCTGTTGACATGTCTTTTCTGAAGGAAGGGTATGAAAAGTTTTCACATTCCCTGCACAGCCTGGGACATAACATTTATTGCCATGGTCTGCCATTTTCCCTATGAGTCTCGATTGTATCTTCCACGGGAAAATTGCCTATGCTTCGACTGCGCAGTTCCGCTTGTCATTGAACATGGGCTGGCATATGCAAAGTTGTGGAGTCATACATATTAATGATCCCGACAACTGCGTCACAGTCGGTATTATGTGGAGATTCGACTGTTTTTCAGGGGTGTTTTACAAAAACGTGAATTAAATGAGAACGAGAAAACAATACAGTTTGAGACTCACTCTATGTCTTGTCCATGCACTGAACTCTTGTAATTTGACTAGACCAAGATAAATTCAATTTTGAAGTTGAGGGCACCTTTAAGTTAATTAAAAAATGTTATGCTATGTTTTCCCTCATAAAATAAGCATTTTATTTCACTTTATAAATAAGTCAATGCCATATGCTGCAAAATTAGTCAGACCACAATTCAATTATTCAATTCGATTTAGTTTTTTGAACGGAAGCATCATACAAATACTGTTTTTTTATGGAATGTGTATTACAAGATTTCTTTATTTTATTGATTATAATGTATAAATATGATTTTAAATACAACTTTGTTTTATTGATTTTATATTTTATTTATTATTATAGTGTACAAAATATAGTAGATCAATTTTACTGTGTAAGCAAACACAGTGGTGCATATATAGTTCTCTTGATTTTATAAAAAATGTCTGTATTAGTGTTAAAGCCAAACCTATGCCCTTACATATTGTGCTTCATCACAACCAATAATAATAATAAAAAAGCGATCAGAGTTATAGATTATTTAGGTCATAGTCGAGGTTCTTAAAGGGTACCTATTATGGAATTTTGAAAATTACCTTTCATGTAGTGTGTAACAGATTTAAGTGAACGAAAACATCCTGCAAAGTATTAAATATGAAAGTTCACCGTATACAAAGTTATTGTCTCTCAAAAGTAAGAGTCGACTCTGAGTCGCTGATATGAATCGATAGACGAACGATGCTTTTTCTCTAGCTCTATGACGTCACCTAGACAAGTTATTTGAATAAGACACGCCCACTCAGTGCGCTCGTAGACACCAGGTAAACTTGAAAACATGTCGACAACAAGATGCTGTGTTCTGAAGTGCGAATCAAAAGCGATCTTTTTTTTTCACTGCCCTGGACGAGCATGTGAAGAATCAGTGGCTTAGAGTTTATATTTACAACTGTACCACACAAGTATAGCCAGAACCTTGTGCTGTGTTCGCCTCATTTTAATGATGATTGCTTTACAAACATAAATCCTTTCAAGTGTGGATTCGCGAGCCGGTTGATACTGAAGGAAGGTTCAGTACCAAGTTTATTTGGATCAGCTTCCTCCTCCGAATCACAACCTGTAAGTATTATTAATAATTGTTGCTTTTATGGGTTTTGTAGCATGTTATGAAGCAATGCATATTATAAGACAACAAAAGTGTCATTGTCATTGCATGCATGTAAAACTTTTGTTGGGGACTCCCAGAACAATATTAGGAACATTTTAAATGCCATAATAGGTGCCCTTTAAAAATGGATCTGGGAATGGTGTTGGGAAAAAACACCAAGGACTTGACGGAAACAGATATTCATCTCCCTGTAGATAACCAGGGCTGTAGATCAAGCCTCTCCAGCTGCCCGAAGATTCAGTCTCCATCTGTGTGATCGGCTGCCAGATTACTGGCCTCTGGAATTGGTCGATCACATGTTTTTTTCCATGTGTGGGACCAGTCACAAGTGGGACCAGGCCGGAATATCAGATCTCATGTTCTACTGACTGAACACACTCATATGTGCCTGCCCGGACCAGCCAATAATCTGCAGGTGTGTTTAACAAACAAGCCTTTCCCATTTAACATTAAATGTCATGCCGTCTTAATTTGAGATGTAGTCACCTTCCTGTAGGTCAGAATCCATAATATCGCTTATACTTGATAATACACAACCTTAGTTAATCTTTATATTCTTTATATATCCAACCAATTATTATTGTCTTCACCAATATAGGAGGAGGAGATGGAAAAAGATCTTGGGTGAAGAGTGAATGCATAAACAGAAGAACAGAGATTTTCAACTGTAAGCTAACAAAACATAATAGTACTATTGAATGCCTTTGATATTTGACATCATCTCAGTGCCTACATCTATAAGGCATTTCACTCCACACATCATTGGATCAAAGCAGCCAGGGCTGAGAGATAAAACACTCTGGCAGTGAAGCCTCTCGGATGAGAGTTCACTCTCACAGCAGGAATGGCCTGGCTGGGCAAATGGTCCGAGATGAAACCATCCGAGTCATTATGAAGTCATGATGGCTGGTGACGTGAGATGTGATTCTCTCCAGAGCACAACAGACAATGCTTTGTCATCACAGGACTAAATTAGATTTTAAATGATATTCAAATATAAAGCATTTATTTTAAACGGTAATAATGTTTCACAATTTTACTGTATTTTTTTTAAATTAAAGGGCACCTATTATGGCATTTAAAATGTTCCTAATAATGTTCTGGGAGTCCCCAACAACAGTTTTACAAGCACGAAATGACAAAAAACACTTTTGTTGTCTTATAATATGCATTTATTTTTACCTGATTTGCTCACCGACTCGCATATGAATCGTTTAGCGAGTCATTTTTCCAAACCCCGCCTTTGCGTGACGCTGATCTGCGGTGATATGTTTGCTACCCATAGCCCAAAGGAGTCACACCGAGCCGACGGGGTGTCATTGGTTGTTGCGTTAAATCTTACCCAGATACAATAGTGCTATTTTCTGATTGGTTAACAACACCAGACGAACAACACCAGAGGAGACGCGCTTGATTCCTGCCTTGTTCCACAGTGAGAGCGGCGCGGCCAGAGTTTTGGGCGCTGCGGCATTAAATATATTACAAATAGTTTTTCAGCGTGAGAAATACAATGTGTGGCGGGAGAGCGTGACAAAAGACCGAAATGAGTGACTGTCACGCTGAATGCGTGACACTTGAGAGCCCTGCACTTCACATTCAATACAATTGACATTGAAGACCTAGAAGCTGTGCTGTGCGTACACAACACACTAAATAACTATTGAGCATGATACATAAAACATAAAAGCAACAATTAATATTAATAATACTTACAGGTTGTGATTCGGAGAAGGAAGCTGATCCAAATAAACTCGGTACTGATCCTTCCTTCAGTATAAGCCGGCTCTCAAATCCATACTTTATAGCATTTAGGTTTGTGAAGCAATCATCTTCAAAATGACACGAACATAGAACAAGGTTCGGCTATACTTCTGTGGTATAGTTGTATATATGAACACAGAACAATGTTCGGGCTATACTTCTGTGGTATAGTTGTATATATGAACACAGAACAAGGTTCGGCTATACTTCTGTGGTATAGTTGTATATATGAACACAGAACAAGGTTCGGCTATACTTCTGTGGTATTGTTGTATATATGAACTGTAGCCACTTAGTCTTCAAATGCTCCTCACTGGGCAGATGAAAAAAGTTTGCTTTTGCGTCGCACTTCAAAACACAGCGTCTCGTCGCCATGATGTTAGTTTTCCCTGGCGTCTCCGAACGCAATGAGTGGGCGTATCTTATTCAAATAACTTGTCAAGTTGACATCAACTAGAGAAAGGAAAAGCATTGTTCGTCGAACGATTCATATCAGCGACTCAGAGTCGACTCTTACTTTTGAGAGACAATAACTTTGTATACGGTGAACTTTCATGTTTAAAACTTTGCAGGATGTTTTCGTTCACTTAGATCTATGTTACACACTACATGAAGGGCAATTTTCAAAAATCCATAATAGGTGCCCTTTAAAGAAATGTAGTTTAGGTGAGCAGAAGAAGAACATTCAAGTCTTACCGACCCCAAACAGTTGAATGCTATTCCATCCATCCATCCATCCATCCATCCATCCATCCATCCATCCATCCATCCATCCATCCATCCATCCATCCATCCATCCATCCATCCATCCATCCATCCATCCATCCATCCATCCATCCATCCGACTGACCGACCGACCGACCGACCGACCGTCCATCCACCTCACCAGTTTATTTCCATCCATCCGTCTGTCCGTCCATCCATCAAACTAACCATCCATCCATCCATCCATCCATCTCCATCCATCCATCCATCCATCCATCCATCCATCCATCCATCCATCCATCCATCCATCCATCCATCCATCCATTTATTCATTTGTCTGTCCGTCCCTCCATCCATCCATTTATTCATTTGTCCGTCTGTCCATCCATCCAACTCACCAGTTTATTTCCATCCGTCTGTCTGTCCAAACAGTCCATCCGTCCGTCCATCCATCCACCCAACTAACTAACTAACTAACTAACTAACTAACTAACTAACTAAACTAACTAACTAACTAACTAACTAACTAACTAACTAACTAACTAACTAACTATCCATCCATCAAACTAACTAACTATCATCCATTTCTTCATCTATCTATCCATCCATCCATCCATTTATTTATTTGTCCGTCTGTCCCTCCATCCATCCATTTAATAATTTGTCCATCCTTCCATCCATCCAACTCACCAGTTTATTTCCATCTGTCTGTATGTCCATCCATCCATCCATCCATCCATCCATCCATCCATCCATCCATCCATCCATCCATCCATCCATCCATCCATCCATCCATCTATTTATTTATTTGTACATCCGTCCATCCCTCCATCCCTCCATTTATTCATTTGTCCATCCGTCCATCCATCCAACTCACCAGTTTATTTCCATCCATCTGCCCATCCATCCATCCATCCGTCCATCTGTCCATCTGTCCATCCATCCATCCATCCATCCGTCCGTCCGTCCGTCCGTCCATCCGTCCGTCCGTCCGTCCGTCCGTCCGTCCGTCCGTCCATTCATCCATCCATCCATCCATCCATCAATCAAACTAACTAACTATCCATCCATTTATTCATTTGTCCGTCCGTCCATCCATCCAACTCACCACAGGGAACTACACTAACCTTTTCCACTGGTGGCACTTGCGCTACTAACTTTTTCAGTTACTGGCGCAAAACATGATTTGGTCGAACAAATTATTTATAGCAAGCCGCTCTCTGGATAATAATGAACAATAATGAAACTGTAATGCATTAGGGGGTGGAACGGTACACAGAAGTCACGGTTGGGTTCATATCTCGGTTCAGACATCACGGTTCGGTACGATTTCGGTACAATGGAGTGAAAAGCAAAACAAAAATGCAGAAGGCATTTTAATAAATGTCTTAAGCCTTGTATTTTTAAGTTTTATAAGTTTTATTAATAAAGGCATAGAACCAGTTTATTTGTAGTGCACTGACAATAGTTTTATATAATTAGTTTATTAATTAAATTAATAAAAAGACAAAATGACCTTGAGATATGTTTGGTAATTGTACCTGAATGAATTTAAAATTAATTTGCTAGATTTCAGATCAATATATATATATTGTTTTCCTTAATTTTACTTAACCCTAGCTTTATACCCTAATTATAAATGATTTCCGTATAAAATAATTACCATTAAAAACACATTTGATTTTCTTTTTTAATCAATGTAGAATGTGTAACTTAAAAATAAACAGATTAGTGCTCCGACTCCGAGGAACACACACAGACTGTTTTTAAATGGGGTTGGATAAATATGTTTTGCTTTTAAAACGGTGTGTGTGTGTGTGTGTGTGGTTGGGTTACAGTTGTAGGTTATAGTTTGACAAGAGTGTGACAAAAGCACAATGTTGTGTTTTATTGCGAGTGTACACAAATATAAGTAAACACTTTGCAGTTTGAATCATGTCCTGTATGAACAAAATGACGGAGTATGTTTTTATGTTTCCACTGTTCGATCGCGCCCGCGTCTCTCTCTCACACACACACACACACACATAGTTCGATCGCGCCCGCGTCTCTCTCTCACACACACACAGAGTTCGATCGCCCCGTGCCTCTCTCTCACACACGCACACACACACACAAACAAACACACACACACACAGTTCGATCGTGCCCGCGCCTCTCTCTCATGCACACACACACAGTTTGAACGCGCCCGCGCCTCTCTCTCTCACACACACACACACACACAGTTCGATTGTGCCTGCGCCTCTCTCTCACACACACACACACACAGTTCGATCGCGCCTGCGCCTCTCTCTCTCTCGCGGGGCTGAAGCCAACTTGATGTGTTGAATCAGAGACAATTTATAAAAAAATTATACAAACTTAATTTATAAAATATACATTTTTATATTTATTTTAGGCAGGACTTGCCTGAAAGGACTTTGGTTGAATGCTCAGAGCACGTTATAAAAACGTATACTTAAAATAGGCTACACATTTCTGTTTTAATAAATGCTTATAGCAAATCATATATTGCCTAAAACATAAGGTAGGTACAAAAATAGTCAGTGATACATTTGCGACCCATAAAAAATTAGGGTTGCAATGGCATTTCAAAAGGTCGCATATGCAACCATTTTGGTCGCAGTGTAGTTCCCTGCACCAGTTTATTTCCATCCGTCCGTCCGTCCGTCCGTCAAACTAACTATCCATCCATTTCTTCATCCATCCATCCATCCATTTATTTATTTGTCCATCCATCCATCCATCCATTTATTCATTTGTCCGTCCGTCCGTCCATCCATCCAACTCACCAGTTTATTTCCGTCCGTCCGTCCATCCGTCCAACAAACCATGCAGGCAGTGCATTGCATTCAACAGGCTCAATTCATTCCTAATGTCTCAAAATGTGGTTCTTTCTTGATAATGCTGACTTGTAAGAGGGTGCTCTCAGTAAAATTTTGAAAAAATGATATCTTTAGTTTACTGAATGAAGCCATTACCATTTTCCCAACAACTAATAAACCAAATTTCAGGGTATGTGCTATTATTCCCAAAAAAAAAAAAAAAATCTTCACGAGGTCCTTAGAAGCGTTAAGCATTAAACTAATTAGAACAAACAATCAAACCAAATAATTGGAGTTGGTAGATTGGAGAATTTGTCTGTTAAAAAAAAATCCCACAGGACATTTAAAATAGTGAGATACGTACAAGCTATTGCAGCCTCTCTAATTATCTCAATTGGTTTAAGAAAAAAAAAAAAAAAAAAACGAATTTCATAGAGGGTTTTACCCATGTCAGTGCTTAGTGTTTCCTTCCAGTTGCAATATAACAGTTTTGTAAAAAATGTCACAACTTAATAGAATCGGTTGGATGATGTGAACGTTAAAAAGGCTGCTGTGAGGTGTTAATGAGGTTGAACTCGGCACAGAAAGGCCAACAACTTTAAAAATGGACACTGCCTTAGGGCTGCTTCCTTCAGGAGGGCCTGACTAACTATATCCCGATAAAGATTGTGTTGCTGACGGAAGCTAAATTGCTCAGATTGCTCTTTCATTGCTCAGGAGAATTAATGGAGTTCTCCGTAACATATGAATCAAACTCCTGTACATTCGGATCAAACTTTTCTCAGAGGTTTCTCCTGAAAGTCCATTGAGGAGATAAAAATGATAAGACAGATATGAAACATTTGTTGATGTTCAGGACATATACACCTAGGATGGCTTGATGATGAGTAAATTATGGGATAATTTAATTTTTGGGTGAACTTACCCAAAACTGAACTCAAAGATTTACATTGAAGACTAAAGTCTGGTTTCACAGACAGGGCTTAGAATAAGCCAGGATTTAGTTTAATTAGGACATTTAAGTAGCTTTTATATATGTGCCTTAGAAGAAAAATATTATTGGTGTGCATCTTGAGACAAAACAATGGATGACATATTTGAGATATGCCAATGCAAGTTGCGTTCAGTTAAAACAGCTCAAACATGCATTTTAGTCTAGGCTAAACCGGGGTTAAATGGTCCGGATGAAGCTTTCTAAATCAATTTCATATTTTTGATATCTTTCCTTCTCTTTTTATTTATCCCAAGGTATTTTAGGAGAAGCATCTGAGACAAAGTTGAAACGCTAACCCGAGGTGAGAGTTCCATTAAGTTTCCTAACTATGAAACAACACACAATTTGTCCTAAAATATTTGTCATTCATTGCAAATCGGAGCAAATGATCTCTTTTATATATGAGACACATTCTCAGAAGCCGAAGACGTTTGTGAAAGTCTCCATTCGCTGTCTGTTTAATGTTGTTGTCTGGAAGCAATTGAGATCTCGACCATGTTGCAGCCTACAAAATCAGGTTGTTTGGGCTTGTATTTTTTACAGACGCATCCAGTCAGCGTAAACCGCATGCGTGATTAAGCAGTCATCCCTCACAGCTGTCTCCACATCAGTGAAGCGGTTGCCAAGGCAAAGCAGAGGATCAGACAGCAGGTGCGTTCTGAACAGCAGCCACCGGCTCTTGTTAGGCTTTCTTAAGTGGCGGGAGGTCGGCATGGCGTCTCTTGTTGTTTCTTCTGAGGCTGTCCCTCTTATTGCGGCTCCACCGGCGAATAATTAACAGCTCACCTTTCCAGCCCTACAGACTCCTACTGGTTTCCAGCAGAGGCGGGAAGGTAATTAGACAGGGAACGGGGTCGGAAATACCACCACATACGGGCTGGAAGTTACAAACAGCGAATGCAACTGTAGCTGTAATAAACATTGGATTGAGAGATGAGTCACATGAAAACATGTATACACATAAACATCTGAAAACTTAGCATGAACGTGTTGAGTTTGATGACATGTTGGGAAGTGTTTTTTAAAGTAGTCGCTTAATGGTTTTTTTTTTACTTGTTCAGTAAACATCAAAAATCCTTACAGTTTTTCTCCATTGGTTTGGCTCATTTCTTGAAACAGAAATTACATTCTCAAAACAACATGGACAAACCTCCAAACCACTTGGCAATTGTTTCACAACAGAATTGAATTTCTCATTCAGTTCATTAGATTGCAAATGCCTAAGTACATGTCTCAATGTCTCAGTACATCTTTGCAAATGATTAAATACAGGTAGCCTACATTCAGCACAATTTCCAAGTGAAAAGATCTTGTTGATCTAAACTGATTGTTCATTCTCAGTCTAATGGTTGTTCACTCCAAAACGTGTCAGCGTCATTTCATTGTATAAGTCATCACATGCACAATAGTCTATTCAATTGTCAAAATTAGTCAAGAACATAATACCACGAATACCACATATGATAGTGATACCCCAGAGGAATAATCAAAGGAATAAAGTACATTTTAAAATATATTAAAGTAGAATGACAGTATTTTTTGACAGTGTTTTGATAAAATAAATGCAGCCTTGGTGAGCATAAGAGACAAAACATTCAGAAGCCAGAAGCAGACCATCAATAAACCCAGATTTGTGTTTTTGGAGTGGGAAGCAGCATAAAAAAAATGACTGTTAAATCCATTGAGAAAATGCCGTAAAACAAAAATAATTAGACGCCACTCGGAAATCTCTCCCTCATGTTGTTCCAAACCTGTATGATGACAACATTTTCATTTTTTGGGCAAACTGCCTTTAAAGAAATATAATTGTTTAAATTTCGGATGATTCATGTCCATGTTTTGTACAGTACAAAAACAGACTCTATTGAAGTTGCGTTAACCATATTGAAGAATACATTATATCTCTCAATAGCAATTTCTAAGACCACAAATTGAAAATGAAAGAAATAAAGGGAAATAAATGCTGTCATCATAGTTGCTGCCATTGTAGAGAAAGGAAGCAAGGTCAGTAGTCAGACGACACCTTCATTATTGTCGGCTGTGTGCCGGTACAGTACAGGACGGTTACAGTGCAGTCTCTTCAAAAAACGTCTACAGTGCAGATCACACACCTGCTCTTCACACAAACCTGCAGGTGACTTCAGAAATGGCCTGTCCTTGAGTTCCCAAGATCCCCTTTCATTCCGTGTCAGTGAAAGAGAGCCACGTGAATACCATTTATGGTTCATATAAAACCTTCCGGCATTTTGAATGTAAATACTTTTCCGTTGATGGAGGTCTCGCATATACTGTATGTGTGAATTGAAAACTGTGAGATGAGGTTTCATTGCATGTAGCAATCACATCCTGAACTATGTTACCATGGCAATAAAAATATTTATGATGGCAGGAATGCGTTCTGCAGACCAATCCAAGCTGTATTTAAATCAAGGAAGCCTGGTGAAAGCTATCCGTTAACATTTTTATTCATCTCCATGACTGTTGCGCAACTTGGCCATATCCTCCACAAATCCCTCAGCTAATTGAAATTCTGCAGACAGGTTTTTTTTAGCCAATCACCTGAGTCGTAACTCAGAGGACACGCCCCTTCTCTTAGCATGGTTTGTCCACTTGCCACCCTGTTATTAGAACAAACTCTGGATGAATATTATCACTCTTTCAAAATAAAGGTTATTTATTGGCATCAATGGTTACTGGAGGAACCTTTCACATCCATGGAACCTTGCAGATAGTTTTATAGTGGAAAGATGTTCTTTAGATGTTTTAAAAATGTTCTTCACACTACACTAAAAAAAATAGGCCTATCTAGTTCAGGGTACGTTTACACGACAATGATATGCTTAAAATGACACGACAACGATACGGATACATTTTTTCTTTGAGTTTTCCGCTTACAGGCGCAAAACAGCCATTATCAAACTGATCTACATTCACACGTATCCTGGAAAATGACTAAAAACGCTGTATTCTGCTGCCAGGCCATTAGATGGCGATGGAACACTATAGAGTAGACTGAACACGTAATACAAATATGCACAACGTCATCGTCTTCAGAGATTCGCGTTTTTGTTGTTTACACAGAGACCATTTTCAAAAACGTCCACTTTGAAATCCGTTTTTAAAACTTTGCGTTTTCAGGCACCCAAAACGCTGTTGTCGTGTAAACGAACAGCCAAAACGCATAGAAAGTTTTACGTTTTTAGTTGAAATGGTGTCGTGTAAACAGCCCCTTAGTCATAAATCTCTATAGGGCGCAGGCTGATAGGTCGTTTACATGCAATCTTCAAGCAATCAAATCATTACCGTACGGCACAAGCTGATTGGCCTCTGCTGATTCTGCAGCCAATGAGATTGCTTGCTCAACATTTAAATAGTCTGGTTCAGTGTTTTCTGGCTAGTCTTAGTGGACTAGAGTTCCTCTGAAACCCTCCACCGCCAGCTATTTTTGGTTCCTGGAACCTTTCAAGGAGCAGTTCTTAAAAGAACCATTTTTTTCTCTTAGTGTAAAAACTTTTAAAAAATCTAAAGAACCACTTTCCACTATAAAGAAGCTTTTGTGGAATGCAAAGGTTATATAGATGTTAAAAGTTATCCGTGAAACCACAAATGCCTATAAAGAATCTTTATTTTTAACAGTGTAAGAAAAAAAATATATTTTAAGAAATGTTCACTGAAAGGTTATTTGGGGAGGCAATCATTCTTATATGGCATTGCTGCAAAAACCATTTTTTGGAATAATTTTCCCCCTACTTTTGTCTTTGGAGTGAAACAAATACATTGACTGACTGACTGACTGGCGCAGCAGACGGCTCTTTTCTGTCCGGTTGCAGAAACACTGAACAGGCCTGTTTTTGGAACGATTAAGGGGCAAATACCCACAAGCAACTGCTACTGTACATTAGAGTGGCGGATCCGTCTCAGATTAATGCATCAAGAGAGGGATTTAACCTTGAGAAGTGCAGAAGATCGATGGTGGTTCAAAGGCCCTGACAATCACTCTCACAGCTGCTAAAAATGACTAGAGCAGCAGTTGTTTTAGACTAAATCAAGTTGCCCAGCAACATCATAAGGCTAGACAGAAAAAATAAGTATTTTATTAAAAAGCAACCTCATTTTTATTTTTGCCTCGTAGTAGCTGTTGCACTGATTGGGGCGTTTTATGTAACAACTATAGACACTTTTAAATGATTTCAGATGTTTTTAAAATCTTTATTATATGAAGGTCAAATTTTAAATATTACTTATTTTTACTACTTTCTTAAAATGTTTGTGAAGATTTTATTGTTTTACCCTTGTCCACATCCCCTTATTAATCTTAAAATATATGAAAATCCATCATAGAAACAATAATCCAATAAAAGAGCGAAATAAAGCATTTAAATGTTTATCCGCAAAAATTCCAAAAAAATTTAAAATCATTTTTTTGCAGATTTAGTTCCGGTGTAATTTCCACCATAACCACTAGTTAGTTATGGAAATTAGTTCTAGTACTATTTAGTACAGTCCACAGAGCGAAAAGTCATCAGAGAAACAGACTTTTAGAGATTCTACACCATGTCCTGTGAGTTTCTGTCATCACCGTTGCTGATTGAGAGAATGAGAGGGATTGTAACATGGGCCACTCCTCTATTCCATTTGAGGTCTGATTTAAGGCCTGTTGTTTTTATACCCATAAATACCCTGAGTATGGGAGTGCACAATGCTTTATTGGCAAGTGCTGCTCTTCACCGGCAAAGCTTTACAAGGGAATGGGTGTCAAATAAACCTAGTAATATACCGACCTTCCCCATAACTGCTGAGAGGCCATCCTGTGTGCTTTTAATTTATCTCATTCAATGTACTGGGGCAGAACAAATGCTGCTTAAGTGACTGAGAGTGACAGACAAGCTCCAGAGAAATTCTTCTCTTTGAAATTGACACGTTTCTTAGAAAGTAGACTGGGTTTGATAATAAAAAGAGCCGTTATGTTGGTTTTTATTAGGTTTTTATTGTCTAGAGAGATCTACCCATTAGCATGGAGATAAATGCTTTTTGGCAGCAGAATAGTGTACTGTAGTTATGGCGTTTACCAGCTAACCAGCCAAACCTTTACGCCTTTTAGCAAATGAAAATATTTAGGCTATAATTTTTTCCTTAAAGTGTAACTAAACCCTGAAACAACTTTTTTATTTAGTTAATGATCTGTAAGACTGAGGCTTTTTTAATGCTGTTCATTGATTCGAGTAAATTTTTTTGACATTTGGTTATAAAGTGTTTAAATTCGACAATATATGGTGTCAAAACGTCTGAGTGCTGGCTACTGCAGTTGAATTGTCCTTTTGGATGTTGTGGTACTGCGTGATGTAAGCAGGCACCAGCTCACCATGGCCTTGCCTACAGAGAGATGTGGGTCTCAGGTGCACCCCCCCCCCTCCCTCCCCTGGGCTCTGCCCACTTTTCCAGCATTTTTCAAATATTGCCAGTGTGTGGAGTCAGGCTCGAAAAATGTGTTACTATGCTATACCTACCAAATAAATAATTAATTAATGACAATGAATTATTTTAATTTATTATTACCCCTAAAGTGGTCATGACATGCGGAATTATATTTGCCTTTATCTTTTGACATATAAGAGGTCTTTGTACCATTTTCATCCTGCAAGTTCCATAGCTTAAAACATTTTCCTCATTATCAACAGAGCATTTATTTTAATCAAGCTCCAAAAACAGCTTGTTTTGATATTGGGTGACCTGTGACATCACAAGGGCAAATATATTTGCATATGACTGCCTCCAGAGCAAGACATCGATGACTAGTAATACATCATCACACATAGGCTCCGCCCACTGGTGCTTTTTTTACTCAGCGAGGCTGTCTACACTGGATACAGTGTACAGATGTGCTCTCAGTTTCTGATATCATACACTTGAATCCGTTGACAACAGGACAAATGGAAGAGAGAAACGTTCGCTTTGATGCGTCCAGTTTAAACAACTTGTTTGCGCCTCTGTACAGACTTTAGAAGGATCCCAGTGTTGGAAACAAGTGGATGGCTTATTTAAATGCCATTCCGGATCACGTCGGAGGATTATATGTTGGTTCGGAGCGTTTTGTTTTGTAAACGAGGCACTGTGTAATGAAGAGTTCACAAAGAAACTTTTGTTGAAAGAGGATGCAGCTAAACTGTATTGGATCTGACTGCAGCATCACAAACCATAAGTGAATGATTTCATAATTCTTTGTCTGTAAATTATGGTTTTATATGGATGTTTTCAAAACACTTACTTTTGTGCAATAGCAAGTGGCTGTTTATACTGTTTCCTATGCAATGATGTTAGCCAATCATAACAGTGGCCGTTTACTGACATGCCTTAAAAGAGCCGCCCCTTAACCCTCTGGGGTCTGAGGTGTTTTTGGGGCCCTTGAGATATTTTGACATGCCCTGACATTTGTGCTTATTTCAGCTACTTAAAACATACCATTTGCCAACATATACATTTGAGCATGATGCAGCCACATTCAGGGGCGTCACTAGAATTTTCATTTTAGGGGGGTTAAGCCCCCAATAAGGGTATGATTTTTAATAATAATAATAATAATAAAAAATAACACTTTAGTTTAGGATCTAATGCTCACTATTAACCAGTTTCATTACCATGCAAAGGCAGGGTTTTATACTCACTGTGGTCCCAAATGTGAGGTAGGGTAGATAGGTGGTTCGGGGTTTCCCCGAGAAAATTTTGATTTCTCTGATCTACACATGTGCATTTTAAGATGTTTTGAAGGCCAAAAAAATTGGATAACAGCTTTAAAACCATGTCAGTGGGCAGCTAATTAATTTTTCTCTCCTCATCAGCATCACACTCTTTTTTCTCTTTGTTTTTTCTCTTACCCTGTCTCTTCCCCTCCTAAAGCTGAGCTTTGACTGATATAGGCTTTTCATTTTTGTCTGTCAGTGAAGAAAGTAAACATAGGGCCAACTGATTTTGCCTATGAATCATTTTCTCAGATGCGTTTTATTTACCGAAAGCTACTAAAGCTAGGTAATTAAGTTTATTAAATGCATTCACAATATGTAGGCTACACATTCATTATTGATCTTATGCCTAATACAGGGCCATAAACAGGCTTTATAATCAAAGAGGTCCAAAATTTGAGGTTAGTAGGGGGTTCAAATTTTTTATTTCTCTGAGACGTGCAATACCTGCTCTCTCCTCATCTCCATCACTTTCTTTTTTTCTCAGTCTCTTCATCCCTTTCTCTTCCCCTCTTAAAGCTGAGCTTTTTTAATTTACTAAAGGCTACAATTTGTATTATATTCTCAATATGTACACATTCATTATTTAATCTTTTGCCTAACATAATGAAAACGGCTTTGATTAACAAAGTTAATGATCCCCTGACAATGACAGTAAACTAATTACTAGGCTAACGTTACATGAGTCACGGTATTTTCTCAGCAGGCACATAAAGCCCGCCTACTTTGATTTGATTGGTCATCTCAAATATTCTGACATTGACGAGCAGTGACAGACCAATAGCCTATCATATTTTTACCGCAGTCTGAAATATATTTCTCTCAATCACATTATATAACCTAAGTAGTTATTCGCAAACAAAATGCATCACACATAAGGCAGTATTTTAGCATGTAGTGTCATAGGCTAACCAAAACTGAACATTTATATATAAAAAATATAGGCCTATTGTATTTAGTAGGCTATCACATATTTTACCGGAGTCTGAAATATATTTCTCTCAATCAATCTCTCAATTCAATCTCTCAGTGAAATGTAATATACAAACATGTTAGAGAGTACATTTACATTTTGACAAAAAGCGTCTGCTACATGACTAAATGTAAATGTAATACTACTTTTTAAAAGTTTACACGAGCGTACACTATTGAGGCAATCTTTCCTATGTCAAAAGCTAGCCAAAACTAGGCAAAATATAGTCTGAAAATTCATTTGAGCTCTATATGATCAGAAAAAGAATTATACAACACTAAACAACTTACTCCGAACTTATTTTATATGGGTTTTATTTGGGTTATTTTATTTGGACTTTAACAATGGGTTACTCAAACTGAAGGTCTCCTAAAGATAGTTTAGCAACAACCATTTCCCCCTCCCTTCTTCTTTTGCATTTCATATCACAAAGTGTCAACACCTTTGGGAAAGGAGTCTGAGCAACAAAAGACATTTCGTAAAAAACGAGAAACAGCTAAATATGGTGTGACATTTACAGTAATTCTGCTGGTTGTCCTGAAAAGCATGTCATTGGGAAAATAGTTGCTCCCTCTGAGGTCAAAGCTGCTTCCAGAAATGAAATGCTCATTGCACTTTTTTGCCTTTTCTCAGAAATTATCCCCCATGTTTCTCAAAGACATTCTCCAAGAACAGCATAAATTAATTTACTCAAAGGAGTTTACTAAGGAGAGGTTTTGAATTTCATCAATGACAAGATGAAAAAGATGCATCATGATGGTATTAGGTAATCATAATTAAAGTATACTGTTGATGAAAATATAACAAGCTAAATGTTTAAATTATTAAATGTTTGTTCTGTTACAGTTTAGCACATATTTTTGTCATCTTGCATATTTCATTGACAAATCATTTTCTTTTGATATGTCTTAAGATGCTAGATGCTAGTTTAGACTATGAAATGATGATCATTTGAAATCAAGTTCAAGTAATCTAGAAATTTCTATGTTCTTCCAGGTCTGGAAATATTAAAATTGCACGAGAATGGAAACCCATAGGACTTCTTATGGGTCCTCTTTAACCAATGGCACAGCTACTGTCATGGTCCAAAGAAATAATTTTAAGCAAAGTCGCTCTGTTCGTTTGTGCTCTTCTGGTCTGAGCTCTTTGAAGTTCCTCAACCAGTCGAGCCTAAAATGCATACGTGTCCTCTCACAAACAGCACATCCTGTAGTCTGACATAATAATTATTCAGATCAAGCGCATTGTATTTTAAATGCTAATTTATCTTCTTGATTCGCCTGCCGCTGGGTTCAGTGCTGCACAGTGTGACACTGATCTAATCTCTATATGTTATACGGCAGGTTTCTTCACATAGCAGCGGGAAACAGATTGCATCAAACATCTGATTGGATGCTAACTTGGCGACTTGGTTCTCTTTGATTTCAGTGACGACAATGTAAACATGTATCTAACAATACAAGCTGTGAGTACAAATGTAGGAGTCAATGCACTGAGCGTACAGATGTGACTGGTGGTGTTCTAAATTCCCTATCTAAGACTATACCAGAAGGACTTTTATTATGAACGTTTACTGTGCGCGCTGCTGATTAACGTTAGTTTCCGCTATTGTGTTCACTTTCACTTTCACCAGCCGTTCTCTTACGAGAGTATCTCTCGTACTGCGTAATATCTTACGCTATGGGGAAAACTCTTTTCCACGAGATATTGAAGCCAAAAATTATCCTTAATTTTTTATTAATGTAAAACGCTTTGCGGCAGCAAGCAGACATAGGCGAGACAGCTCGCGCGCCTATTGGCTGCCCTGCGGCAACAGCAGCAGCCTATCGAGAGAGGCTCTGCGTGACGTCACGACGAATGGGGGCCTTTCGCGCCCATATCGTCACGTCCCGCCAGAAAGGGCGTGGTCTCGCCCTAGAAATAGGCTCGATAGCTGCTCTTACGTTGATTTTTCATCTCTTCAGCGAAGCCTCCCGCATCGCTGGATCCAGAGTGAGAAGCCGCGCCGTCGACCTGTAGCCTTTCAGCGGGACGTGCCATCGACCCTGGAGTCGCTGGCCTCGCCGCCTTCAGCCGCCGTAACTGCTGCGCTTTCCGGCGTACATATCCTTTCCTCTGCTTAGAGTGTGTGTGATTGCATTATCTGCCTTTTTTCCCACCCCTCTAAAAGAGCGGCGTCTTTTTAAAGATGCCTTCCTGTGGTTCGAGCCCCACTCAGCGATGAGGACCGCCATGTCATCTGCGTGTCCTGCCTGGGTGAGGATCACGCGGCCATCGCGCTCGCTGACGGCGGATGCCATCATTGTGAACGCTTGCCTATGGTGACTCTGCGGACTCGCCTAGCTTTGTTCTCCGAGCCCGCATCCCAGCCCGCCGTGATGCCGCGCCGCAAGAAGCGCCGCGTCCAGCGCGCGCCCGAGCTATCTCCAGCCCGCCAGAGCTCGCCGGTTCGCCCGCCAGCTTCGCCGGCTTCGCTCGAGTCGCTCCCGGACGGACAGCGGCCGCCGTATGCCGCCGCATACGCCGTCGAGTTGGACGACAACACTGAGGCACGTTCTCTTTTGGCTTCGGATAGCGAGGATCGGGCGAGCTCCGTGGACCTCCCCTCCGCTAACGTTTCCCGCCAACCCTCTGGGAAGAGAGCCGCATTGAGGTTGAGCTGATGCGTCTGCTCACCCAGGCCGTGGAAAGCATCGGCCTCGATTGGGAGGCGCCCACGCTGCTAGGAAAGCGACGGTGTTCAGTTCCCGCTGCGGCCGGAATTTCACCAAAACTTCTCGCTCGTTCAGTTCCAAGCAATGTGACTGTTCCAGTGTATTTCGCAGTGAGCAAGCTGGTTCCACAGCCCGCTTTCCTGCGCACAAAGGCCGTCGTTTCGGCTACTCAGCAGCGCCGCCAGGCCCGAGATCAGACACCGCGCTCTCGCTCTGCTGGACGCCGCCCCCCTCAGCGCGGGCCCCGGCCGAGGATTGAGGTAAAGCCCGAGGTCTCAAGGCCTTCCTAGTCTCTCTAGGAAAGTGACTGTGTTCAGATCCCGCTGCGGCCGGATTTCCACCAAAACTTCTCGCTCGTTCAGTTCCATGCTTTGTGACTGTCCCAGTGTATTTCGCAGCGAAGCAGCCGGTGTCTCAGCCCGCTTGCCTGCGCACAAAAGCCGTTTCTATGGCTACCCAGATAAATCCAATAAAGAGTGTATTTTCTGGTGTTCCGGCTACAGCCGATGGTGTTATGAGTGTTGTAAGAATGCCCACGCCCCAGTGCCCATTCCCAAACCCAGACACAGCCCGCCACGGTGCAGGGCTAGCACACATAAAATCGACTCAGGTCGATTGTGCAGACTATGTAGTGAACGCGCCCATACAATGCCCGCTTACACTACACACTGCGTGTCCCTTGGTTTCTGTAAAAACGAAACCAACACACATTCAGTCGGCTCCGGCCGAAAGTGTTCTCAGTGCAGTAAATGTGCCCGCTGTCCCGCGCCCGCATCCTCTCACTGACACGCCGAATCCCACGAGATTCACCCCCGCTCGCTTCCTCTGCGCAACCCGTCATAGAGAAGCTGAGCGCGGCCAGGCTGCCCGCTGTAATCAGCGCGCGCCTTGCACGCTGTAAACACAGCAGCGTTGATTCAGTCAGCGCGAGCTGACAGTGTTCTCAGTACAGTTAATGTGCCCGCAGTCTCGCGCCCACATTCTGGCACACACGCCGAATCCCACGGGATTCACCCCCGCTCGCTTCCTCTGCACAACCTGTCACAGAGAAGCTGAGCGCGGCCAGGCTGCCAGCTGTGATCAGCGCGCGCCTCGCACGCTGTAAACACAGCATTGATTCAGTCGGCGCGAGCTGACAGTATTCTCAGTGTAGTAAATGTGCCCACATTCTCTAACACACGCCGAATCCCACGGGATTCGCCCCGCTCGCTTTCTCTGCGCGTCCCGCCATAGAGAAGCTGAGCGCGGCCAGGCTGCCCGCTGTGATCAGCGCAAACCTTTTCTGGTACCGAAAAAAGATGGTGGGCTCAGACCCATTCTAGATCTGCGACTGCTGAACAGAACGCTCGTGAAGCGCCAGTTCAGAATGCTTACGGCCAGGAAAATCCTCGCGCAAGTGCGCCAAGGAGACTGGTTCATGTCAATAGATCTTAAAGACGCCTATTTTCAAATACAAATAGCGTCCCATCACAGGCGATTCTTGAGATTCGCCTTCGAGGGCCAGGCATATCAATACACAGTCCTGCCGTTCGGCCTGTCCCTAGCACCCCGTACGTTCACGAAGTGCATGGACGCGGCACTCGCCCCCCTGAGACTTCGGGGCATGCGAGTTTTGAACTACTTGGACGATTGGCTGATTCTAGGTCGTTCACGAACGGAGCTCATAGAACACAGGGCCGCATTACTCGAGCACCTCGAGGAGCTGGGCCTTACAGTCAATTGGGCGAAAAGCTCACTGCTCCCCAGTCGGAGAATTTCCTTTCTGGGAACAGTGTTGGACTCGCTATCCATGACGGCACGCCTGTCACCGGAGCGCGGATTGAATATTCAGCACGTCGCGAAATCCTTCCGCCACGGTTCTATAGTCCCGCTTAGAAGGTTTCAGAAAATGCTGGGTCTGATGGCCTCAGCAGCCTCCGTACTCCAGTTGGGCCTGCTCCGCATGCGCCCACTGCAGCTATGGCTAAAAGCACGAGTTCCCCCCAGGGCGTGGACCGCAGGTCTATTTCGCCTCAGGGTCGACCTTCAGTGCATTTCGGCTCTGAAACCATGGAAAGTAACCGACTGGTATCAGTCAGGTGTGAGTCTGGGGATCCCCTCGAGTGTGAGGGTGGTGTCTACGGACGCCTCCACATCGGGGTGGGGAGCGCTGCTCGAGGGCAGACCGCTAGCTGGCCTATGGTCAGTACGGGAGAAGCTCCTTCACAAAAACTGCTTGGAATTAATAGCAGTCGACAAAGCGCTACGGCGCTTCTGTCCCCAGATAAAAGGCCACCACGTATTGGTCCGGTCGGACAACATGTCAGTGGTGGCGTACATAAATCGCCAGGGCGGTGTCAGGTCCCGAAACCTTTACAGGCTGACGGAGCGCCTCCTGGTCTGGGCTCAGCACAACCTGCTCTCGCTGAGAGCGGCGCATGTGCCTGGTCAACTAAATGTGGGACCAGACAGGCTGTCCAGAAACAACGTCCCAGCAGGAGAATGGTCTCTGAACCCGCAGACTATCCAGCTGCTGTGGGAAACGTTTGGCAAAGAGCAGGTGGACCTGTTCGCGTCCCAAGAAAACGCTCACTGCCCGAGATTCTTCTCGAAAAGCCGGGACGCGCTGGCCCATGTTTGGCCCTGCCGCCCCCAATATGCTTTTCCCCCTGTCTCACTCCTGCCTCAGGTGTTGGAGCGAATCAGGAGGGAGGGATGCCCAGTGCTACTCATAGCTCCGCTCTGGACAAACCAGTCGTGGTTCCCTGTCCTGATGCAGCTGACCAGCGCTGCCCCATGGCCTTTACCGTTGAGGAGAGACCTCCTCTCTCAGGCGGAAGGCTCGATTTGGCATCCTCGCCCGGATTTGTGGTCCCTGCACACATGGGCCATCAACGGGTACCCGCTGACCTCCCAGAGGGAGTGTTAAACACGATCGCGCAGGCTAGAGCCCCGTCTACCAGACTGCTCTACTCCTCGAAGTGGTCTGTGTTCTCTGCTTGGTGTCAAGCGCAGGGCTTTTCACCTGTAGACTGCGGGGTTACGGAAGTGCTTTCCTTCCTTCAGGAGCTACTGGATAAGGGCAGGTCCCCTTCCACGCTCAAAGTATACGTGGCGGCCATAGCAACGTTTGCAAAACCGGTGTCTGGCCAGTCACTAGGAAAGAACGACTTAGTCGTGCGTTTCCTTAGAGGAGCTCGGAGGCTAAACCCTCCCAGGCCCCCTTCAGTCCCGACATGGGACCTTTCCACGGTCTTGGAGGCCATGAAAGGTGCCCCATTCGAGCCAATCCAGTCGTCAGACATGAAACACTTGTCTTTCAAGACAGCGTTTCTTATGGCTCTCGCTTCAGTGAAGTGCGTAGGGGACTTGCAAGCGCTTTCAGTGAGTGCGTCATGCATGGAGTTTGGACCTAATGACTCAAAGGTCATACTCAAACCGAAGCACGGCTACGTGCCAAAATCCCTCAACACACCGTTCAGGGCCCAGGTGATTTCCCTGTCTGCCCTTCCGGTTCTCAATGAGGAGAAGGACGCGAGTCTCCTTTGCCCTGTCAGGGCACTAAGGGCTTATGTGTCCCGCTCGTCTGGTTTCAGACAGACTGAGCAGCTTTTCGTTTCGTTTGGCGGCCGTGCTAAGGGACTTGCCGCTTCGAAACAGAGCCTATCCAGATGGATAGTCGGTGCCATAGCGCTGGCTTACACTTCTAAGGGCCTACAGTGCCCTTTGGGTGTTAGAGAGCACTCCACAAGAGGCATGGCCTCCTCGTGGGCATGGTCTAGCGGGGTTACCCTGCAAGATATTTGTATGGCCGCGGGCTGGGCCTCGCCGTCTACATTTATAAAATACTATAACCTGGAGGTTCCCGCCTTACAAGCTAAGCTTTTGGCGGTATAAAATTCAGTGCTATCTGCCCGCTGTGCGTCTCGGATACTGAGTTTGACCTGCGTATTGCTCACTGACCGGTACAGCAGCTCATTAAAAATGTTGACACACATGTGGCCACCCAGTTCAGGCTGAATGTTCACCCTGACGGTATGCTCTATTTGTCACATGATTAGCTCCTTTCGGATGCTATTTTACAGGGAATGATGCTTCTAGCCTCTCTTCCCTCACTCTCTGAGTTTATGGTGATTATGCACTATATGCGCCCCGGGCTTCGGCCCCTGGGACTTTGGTGTTGGATCCCTACCAGCACGGCGTGTTGCATTGTGTTCCCCATAGCGTAAGATATTACGCAGTACGAGAGATACTCTCGTAAGAGAACGTACTCGGTTACTAACGTAACCTCGGTTCTCTCTAGAGAGGGAACGAGTACTGCGTATCTTGCCGTGCTTGGAATACGCTCTGGTTCGCTTCGGCGATGAAAACCAACGTAAGAGCAGCTATCGAGCCTATTTCTAGGGCGAGACCACGCCCTTTCTGGCGGGACGTGACGATATGGGCGCGAAAGGCACCCATTCGTCGTGACGTCACGCAGAGCCTCTCTCGATAGGCTGCTGCTGTTGCCGCAGGGCAGCCAATAGGCGCGCGAGCTGTCTCGTCTATGTCTGCTTGCTGCCGCAAAGCGTTTTACATTAATAAAAAATTAAGGATAATTTTTGGCTTCAATATCTCGTGGAAAAGAGTTTTCCCCATAGCGTAAGATATTACGCAGTACTCGTTCCCTCTCTAGAGAGAACCGAGGTTACGTTAGTAACCGAGTACGTTTTCTCCGCTATTCCCTCAGGTGTTAATGTGCGTGATTGAACGTAAGTTTATTTATTTATACACAGTTATAAGTGATGTATGTTTGTTAAATTGTTGTATTTGAATATTTAGTTAGTGCAACCGAGCTTTACATTGTGCACAACATCAGAATATGAGAGTTATATTATACAGTGATTCACGTGTATATGGCAGCAGCTGTCAATCGTATGTGACGGTTCATAAATAACGTGTCAGTAGTAGTGAGTTTCTGTTTATGTTTGTGTAACTCAAAGTTATTAGACATACACTGATGTATCTTTTTATTCTGTTTATTCCAGAAATACCACATTCAATACCCTGTAATAGAAAACTCAGTACAGCTGGAAAGTGCCAATGCATGTGAATATCAGTCTATAAAGAGTTTAACGGTTCCCTGTCTCCTGTCACGCTTCTTATCGGAGCCCCGTAGTGGATGAGCATTCACCTACCTATAATCAAACCCTACAGTTCGCAATAGGTGGCGTTTATTAAAGCTGCTGCACTGTAAAAAGTGTAAAGCGGTACCATTTGATTTCAGGTCATCTACTTGTTTTCCTGCAAGCACTGCAGGTAGATAAGATACTTTTCCTTTACCGTTACATCAAGGGCAAAAAATAAAACAGATGAATATGGCCATTGCAGCAAAAACAATTTCAGTCATTTTATGCACGACTGTGCAAGCACTTGCTCTCTTAACTCAATACAGTGTGTTTTCTCAAATGAATAGAGTCAGCCTTTAAAATTGGTCTTCCTTTAGGTAAAAGGACTGGAGAATAGCAGGTACAACCACTGCAATCAGATCTTCTCCTCCATTTTGCACGTCGAAGCAGGATGTTGCTTTTCGAATGCTTGCCTCCGCCGTATAAGTCGGGTAGTTCACATCTAATGACGTATGATGTGGTGCCACGCTGACCAGTTTGCCATGACACATGGAGCTAATTTCAAGACACCCGCTGGCATACAGGACACCCTGACCCTACACATGGGCCCCTTGTGGTTTTATGAACCCATTATGTTGTGGTTAAAGTTGTCTAGCACAGTTTCCAAGCCACATATAAGATGTAAGACATACATCTATAGAATAGCAGAAAAGGTACTGCTCATTTTCTGCTGGGAAATGTGGAATCTCTCATTTTTGTCAAAATTATTTGTTTACTAATTGGTTGTGAAATACAATCTCCAAAGCTAACCAGCAATAGATCTAATGTAGTATTAGAGCCCTCAGAGTAAAAAATAAAGCGGATCATTGTGAGCTAGTATAAAATAAGAAATAGTCACATTGACTATCATAATTGTGAGTTTATATATCTAAAAAAAAAATGCTTTTCCCCTCACATGTTTGATTATAAATAAAGTGACAAGTATGGGAAAACAATGCGATTGTGAAAAAGAAGTTGCATTTGGGAGATACAGTTTAAGGCCACAATTATGATAAATTTGACAAAGTTGCAAATATACAATAGTTGTAAGCTTATATACTTGTTTTGGGTAAAAAAAAAATTATTTGTGATATCTAAGAAATAGTCAAATTGTGAGATGTAAATTTACAGTTGTGACAAAGATATAAATTCTCATTTTTGAGATATAATGTTGTAATTTTGAGCTATAAAGTTATATAATAGAAATTTTGTAATAGAATCAAGGTTATAAGAAAAAAAGTGCAATTACGATAAATTATATAAATTCCCCAAAATAGGCTGTTTCCGCTAAAAAATACTTGTGAGTTTCAAATATGTTGTCACATTGTGAGATGTGTACAGTAATAATTATAATTTATAAAATTGGTATTTCAAGATAGAAATATATATGTTTTTAGATATAGTATTGTAATTGTGAGATATAAAGTAGAAATTATGATTTGATCCCCACAATTATGAGGGGGAAAAATATCACAATTGTAAAAAAAAGTTGCAATTGGGATACAAAGTCACAATTACAATAAATTAGATAAAGTCGCAGAGATACAGTAGTTCCAATTGAAACCCGTTTCCATTAAATAATGTATTGTGAGAATTTCAAATAAGTAAATACACAACAACTAAGTACTAAAATTGGAAAAGTGGAAATGTGTTTTTCGCGTACAGACAAAAAAAAATATCCCAGTTTACATGATCCACGAAACCAAATAAAACGCTGTAATATTCATGCCAGGCCAGTAGATGGCGATGTCACTTTGTAAAGAAACACCACGCACTTATAGACGGAGACGATAACGGTATTGTTTAAAAAAACATGCACTTTGAAACCCGTTTTCAAAAGTTAGCATTTCCAGGGCCCCAATAGGTCATTATCATGTAAATAAATGGCCTCATCACTCAAATTTTAGTTGAAAACAGTGTCGTGTAAACGGCCCCTTAGATGTAAAGTAACAATTGCGACACAATAGACTGTTTGAACTACTGGATTCCAGCTCAGATAAGCATGACATCACTATTAGTGTGCGGAGCCTGAGATTTAAAGCCAAAGGTTCCTGACACAAACCCAACAGAATCAAACACATTCGTAAAGAGTCTTTGTGCTGTTATACATGAGGTGGCATTGCATCAGTTTAACTTCACACACAAAAGCAGTTCATTTCCTGTCTCATATGTCCCCCGTCACATAAAGCACATGCAGTGGAGCTGCCGTCATATCTGTAATTTATCATGGCCACATTCCTTTCTCTCTCACTTTTTTCCCATCATCTCACTCCCACACATCGAAACACTCCCACACATCCAATGTTCCTCAGCAAATGTCTCCTACAGACATTTATTCATGCCATACCGTCAGTCATTTTCATAATAAACAAGACATCACAATATGGACCGTGGAGTTTAATATAATAACTGTCTGTCTGTCAAAAACACTGATGGAGTGTTTGTTTAACCAGCAGGGGTCAGTGTGGTCTCACACACACACACACACACACACACACACACACACACACACACACACACACACACACACACACACACACACAACACACACACACACACACACACACACACACACACACACACACACACACACACACACACACACACACACACACACACACACACACACACACACACACACACACACCGTACAGTACTCTGAGGCAGTCGAAGCCAAACGTGGCCCTCTTAACAGATGCCCTGTGTGAAATAATTCATACCGAAGCCTCATCCAGCACAATGGCCCTTTCACGTCTCTGCTGAATCTCTGAGTTCTTGTGTGTTGAAGAACGACACAGTGATTAGCGGCACCTCTCATCCGCTCAGAGCTCGTTCTCTCCCTCCACAGTGCATGAGAACTTCGTGTTTAATTCATTTTGTGTAACTTAAATTCCAGGGAAACATAGGCGAAGCAATATCACTGCACGCGACATCATTTAAAATTCTGTTACGCTTGTTTGCCCTGCACAACCTCTGTTTTGTGAGGGTGGGATGTTTTTTGGGGAAAAAAATTGGAACGCATTTCAGAAATCTGAGTTCGAAAGGGAAAATAAATGTGGTGGAATACAGTATGTTGTTGCAAAGCTGGATGGAAGTCAAATCACTTGCATGATCTGTTTAAAATCTTGCTTAAACCAGCCTAATGTGGTTTGATGGTCTTAACTGGATTAAGCTGGTCTTCCAGCCTGGTCAAGCTGGTCTTCAGATGGTCTCCCATTTTAAAATACCTAAACACCCTCTAAAACCAGCCAGCACAGATCAGTCTGACCTAGACGGAAGACCGTCAAAGACCAGTAAACTAGCATAGGCTGGTTTAAAAACATTTTTTCCTGCAGGTTATTACTGAAACAATTTTACATTTTGGTTTCATTGTTGCTATTACAATCAGGATGCCATTCAATTCATTAATGCTTTTTTCCTGGTCGTATTGTGCACAATTCATCAGTATACATTATTCTAAAAAACAAAAAACAAACACTTAAACGCCTTTCCTTTTCAGATGATCACCAAGCCCTTTTGTTGTGTTTTTTTTTCGTGTCTGGCTCCATTTTTAATTTTAAAATAAATTCCAGATGGATAAAATCAGGTAAAAAAAAAAAAGATGTGCAAATCCAAAACCCAAACTGGACTCAGATGCAGGACAAAAAGATAACCATAATTGAAAAGAGAATTCATTGTGCCTGATGAAGATTTGACTGGTCAAACGTTGCATTGTTTATTAACAAAAACATTTGGAGCTGTAATGTCAGGTTGCATACATTACTGTTCTCTGTAAAATCAGGTCAGTCCTATTCTTTTTTTCCCATTGAATATTCAGATACATTTGAATTAGCATATACATTTGATTGTGTCTTATTTCAGAAGTAAATGAGTTTCAAACATGTTTAATGTTTTCGAGGTGATATGTAAGGGATAATGTATTCGCTATAACAACCGCCTCGCTATACATTATCCCGCTTATTACATGGCTACCTACCAAATAAATCAATAATTTGACTCAAAATATAAATTTTAAAAAGGAGTTTATTGATTTAAAAACGATTGTGTTGCTTCCGCTAAAGAAAATAGTCTGTTCTTTCTCTAAACTGCGTCTGTGGCAACACTCTGTTTTTCATGGCAACGGTGTGTTTTAGGCAAAGTCCAAAGTCCTTATAGGCAAGTCATGCCACTCGGCCGCCATCTTGGCAACGCCTCCGGACAGCTATTTCGGACTAACAATACCAGGCTCCTCTAAATGAATGGGCAGAGAGTCAGAACTGCACTTTCTCTGGTCACCGGGACATAAAAACTGCATGTATAGAAACAGCAGTAAAATATGATAAAAATCGCTGAAAAAGTTTGATGACTTTGCCCCAAAATAAGGTTTAAAATGCCTTTTCCCCCACAGGTTATACTTTTACTACGCATGCGCAAGGGTTTACGACACCAACACGCAAGGTCTCTCACTCTCTGCTGTGCGCGCTACACGGTTTGAAGCACACTCGCTCTAGATAGCGGGAGATTTGAACTAGTTTGCGGGCATCAGGAAGCCGCTATCAATATGCCGGAGACTTGGGATATCTGATATTCTCTGTATTTACACAACGCACACACACACTGCATATCAAATCTGCCGCCTTTTCAAATAGTAACGTATTCTCCTCTATCGCAAACCTCAACTGTGCGCATGCGTCAGTGGAACCAGACGATAGGCTGAAATGTTTCCCGGCTTGACTGTTAAAAGCAGACGATTGGCTTTCCAGCGGGAGGGGCGGGACATGTGGATATAACCGCCATCTTTGGCGTTACAGGTTTTCCCTATATAGTTCTATTGAGGATTGAGGAAGTGGCATGTCTCTTATATAAATTGTCTCTGGTTATACTTTTAATTAAAAGAAATTACAGACCGCATTCTACTTTGGAATTCTACCAAGCCATGTAATATGCATATACATGTTTATAATTGCATCTCATTGAACTAATAGTGAACGACTCATTTATGCATAGGTTTCATAAAAAGAAGCATCAACCGATCTTCTGATGTAATGTCAGTCTTGACGTACACTGGATTTCTCCAATCATTTAGTCCTTTACGCCCTGCCCCTTTCCAGCAATCGACTACCAGTTCACATTCAGATCTGCTTCCATCCAAACAGCAGCTGTTGAAGTGAACAACTTTTTTTCCTTTTTTTTTTAAATAATCTGTTACACTTGGATGTACGTCACAATATGGAATGAAAGAGCTGTGTTATGCGACTTTACTGTTTACTGTTTTTACACTCATTTAGATTGATGCAATTTGATAGAGATCGATTAAATCACTCCTGAAGGTTTTAGATTCTTGAAAGGGGTTCAAAGGTGTCAAAATTCTCACCTGACTGAGGACAAAACACAGTCTTTAATGATGTGTTGTCATCCTGCCATAAATCCAGCGATCTCTCCTCTCTCTCTCTCTCTCTCTCTCTCTCTCTCTCTCCTCTCCTCTCTCTCTCTCTCTCTCCTCTCTCTCTCTCTCTCTCTCTCTCTCCTCTCTCTCTCTCTCCTCTCTCTCTCCTCTCTCTCTCTCTCTCTCTCTCTCTCTCTCTCTCTCTCTCTTCCTCTCCTCGCTCCCTCCCTCTTGGCGAGTGTTGGTGGTTAGTGAAGCCTGTACTTCTGCAGACTGAGTGCCAGAATGACAGAGAAAAGTGCCAGCAATCTGGTCTTTCTCAGCCACAACACTGAGAGAGCCATACTGAGCAACACCGCCATCAAACACCTCCACAGTTTCATCTTAACTACCGGATACTCACATCTGTTTAAATCAGTACTGTTCCGAATCCTTCATTTGCCAATGCCCTTGACAGAAAATGTTATTCTTTTGATAGAGATGAATGAAATCATATTTATTTTGTAATGTTTAAAAAAAAATATTTTGCAAAAAATTGTTAGTCAGACTATCATTTCCCTTAAAATTAGAAACTACAATTGTTTATAAATGATCTTAGTACCTTGACAGGAATGCTATGAGGTTGGAAGTGGGAAACGTGGCACAAGGTTTAGTTGGTTAGTATGGTCCAGTTAACCCCTGTTGGTAGAAACTGTAACTACAACTAAGAGAAAAAAAAATCCTTCTCAATTGACTGCCATTCAAAAGAACCCATGACTGAATAATTGGCCTCAATCTGGTATTGTTTTAACCAAACAAACCTCATCCCAATTTCTGTACTTCAACTGTGCACTAAAGTATGTACTTTTGAGTAAGTAGTAGGGCATACCAACAAGGAATAATATTGTCTTGAATTTGTTGTGTACATTTTGAGTTCACATGTAAGCATTAGCATCTAGCTAAATTTGGTATCACTCAACTTTTACATTCTGTTGCAGCTTTAGTTTTACTTCCTCACCATGTTCAAACTAATTAAAAACGTTGACAGAAATCCATCACAAATATTAACTAATATTATTAACACTTTGCACCACTGATGAGAAAAGTGTGAAAATCGCTAACAACACTGTACTATGGATAAGGTGTTTGGCTAATATTGCAACATTTCACACTACGAATGAGGAGGTGTGAGGATTTTAACAACACCTTGCACAAATGATGAAGAGTTTGGGCTTATATTACTCCTCGAAAAATCTACTGGAACACTATCTGGGCACCAACAACGTACTATGATTTGATATGCACCAATCTTGTATACTATTTCAGGTGGATTGTATGCAAATTGGGATGCAGTCATGTTTTACCAAAGTTAGCTCTTTGGAAGTGTCAGGTATTGTGGCCAATTTCGAGGGTGATATTCAGTCATTTAAATAGGAGTCTTTACATTTAGGAGTTTCATATAGGCTTTGAATGAAAAACTTTTCGATTGTGTTGATGTTGGTCACGCAAATTGGCCAATGGACAATGATTAATTTCATTGAAATGTCACTCATGTTATCGCACCTTGATTTTAAACACATTAATGCTCATTATGGTGTGTATATTCAAAATCTTCTGTACCAGTTCAGTCAGAATAAACAGATGCAACTTTGTTAACTTTGCTTATTAAAGGTCCGTTTACATGACAACAATGTATTCAAAACGAACCCCGTTCACATGGATCCACTACTAAAACAATGTGTTATGCATGCCAGCCCAGTAGTTGGCAATCTCACTTTGTAAAGAAACACTACGTACTTATAGACCGAACACGTGAAATGCATGTGCATAGTGTCATCGTTTATTTTTATTTTTTACAATTTGATTCTATGTTGTTTACACAGAGGCGATAACGGTATAGCTTTCAAAAACGTCCACTTTGAAACCCATTTTTAAAAGCTTGCATTTTCAGACCCCCAAAACGCCATTGTCGTGTAAATGAACAGCTAAAATGCATAAAAAGTTCAGTGTTGTGTAAACGGCCCCTAAGTTAGACATAGAATTGTTTTCAGCTGTGGAATTGAGACTAATGACCAGGTGCACAGTCATTGAAATCCAATATCATTCTCTCCAGCACAGCGTCTCCCACGATGCATTATAAAATAAACAACAAAAATAAGCTGTGATATACAACCCTGACTTATTCTTATAAAATATATGCTCACTTACTATTTGATAGAGGTTATCTCAGTACTATGTAGATGAGGTTGTTCTGATCTGTAAGTGAGGTTGTGACCATGCCATTCTCCTGTCTGCTTGGATTAGTTAACCAGATGCTTGTTCTGGTGTCGTCTAGACAGCTAGTAAGGGAAAAGGGTGAAGAGGAAGTGCACATCAAACCAGAGGAAATCAATGCTGTTCCATCTTGCCAGGAGTCTTGAGAATGAGCAAGATTAGTTTAATTGGCTAACGATCCAAAAGCCCCGGCTAGAGTCTAATCCTCCGCGAGTGGCCTGAGCCTCGGCTGGATCTGGCCTCCAGATCCGGAAGCAGAGTAAAAGAAAGAGACTTCCAAATCAAAGTTTTTCAGACAGGCTAATGCTGTTAGCATCAATAGCATCTGCTGAGAGACTTTAATGCTGCGGGGGGTTGAGTTCAGTTAACGCTCTTTACTTTATGCAAGGCTGAAATTATGCTTTTGTTTGTTAACTATACATTTAAGATAACATTTGTAAAGTCTTACATTAGAAAAAGAAAATGTAAGGGATAATGTACAGCCATCCCTAAAGGGGTTTATTTTGCATTAATGACCGGCTGGCTGTTCATTATCCTGCTCATTACACAGCTACTTGCCAAAGAAATAAATACATGGACATGAAATATTGATTTTGAGTTGAAGTTATTTTATTACCTCTGTAAATTAGCTTAAAGCTATTGCTAAGAAAAATAGTCCAGGAAACAATCAACCTAGAACCAGACAAACACTATTAATCTGCATTGTTGTTCTGCACTCCATGGACTTGCTAAAGTCGCAGTCATTGTCTGTTTTCGGTGGTTTAGCTATGTATGTCACTTTTAACTAACTAATGTAGTCACTTTCATCTAAATGGCTTTCTGTAGCAGACATTTGCACCCAAACTTGAAATTTTTGAGTTTCTTGTCGGTTTGTAGTTCTTTCAAACAGTGTTTTCATTGTGCAATTTTAAAATGAATATAATTAAATTAATGCTGGCCACTGAGGTTGTTTATTACATTCGGTAGTTAGACAGTGTAGTTATTCTAGCGACGATATGCGGGTACGCAGATATGACTGAATTGAAATTAGCGTCGATATGTTGTCATAGCCAGAAATATCCAGTTTAGCGCCATTGTACAAAAATATTTGACTGCTCAATGCTGCGATTGTTCAATCAGAATTAAGTATTCCAGAGAGCCGCGGAACAACCCCATTCAAATTCTAACCACCAGTGATGATGATATTGTGATATTTGCATACTGAGGCCATGTCCACACTAATACGTTTTCGTTTGAAAACGTATACTTTTCTCTCCGTTTTGGCCTTCCGTCCACACTGAGACGGCGTTTTAAGTCAACGAAAACGTAGCGTTTGAAAAACGCTCTCCAAAGTGGATAAATTTGAAAACGCCGTTTTCACGTTGTAGTGTGGACTGTGAAGCCGGTTTTATTTGAAAACGATGACGTAAGTTTAGTCATGTGATCCATGTTGTACCAATAGATTTTCATGTTTACCGGTATTGTGCCTGTTAATTTCACTTTTACACTGTTGCTAAAATATATTACTTTCCACACTCTTCATATCACAGTAGCCTACTGCAAAGATGACAGAAAATGTACTCACATTTGCTGTCCTGCGTCAATTCAGGAGAGCAGTCGCGTTTTAGACCAAACATATGGTGACTGAGTGCGACCAGGACGCATCAGTGAATGGTGAGATTTTTTGCTAAATAAAATTATCATGTTAGAAGAATTGCGCGATACCTTTATTATTTATTTTTCTATCTGTATCATCTCAGTGAGCTTTTGTGAGGTTTGACCCATGCGCAGTAAGGTGAATTTATAAGTTTCTCATCCACACTGAAACACCTGAAAACGTACTCGGTTACTAACGTAACCTCGGTTCTCTCTAGAGAGGGAACGAGTACTGCGTAATATCTTACGCTATGGGGAAACACTCTTTCCTCGAGATATTGAAGCCAAAAATTACCCTTAATTTTTTAATCATGCAAAACGCTTTTGCAGCAGCAAGCAGACAAGGGCGAGACAGCTCGCGCGCCCATTGGCTGCCTCACTGGAAAAGCTGCAGCCTATCGAGTGAGGCACTGCGTGACGTAATGACGAATGAGGACGCTTCGCGCTCATTCCGTCATGTCCCGCCAGTATAGGCGTGGTCTCGCCCTATAAATACCCCCTCGATAGCTGTATTTCCTCTGATTTTGTACGCCGAAGCGAACCAGAGCATAGTCCAAGCACGGCAAGATAAGCAGTACTCGTTCCCTCTCTAGAGAGAACCGAGGTTACGTTAGTAACCGAGTACGTTCTCTTACGAGAGTATCTCTCGTACTGCGTAATATCTTACGCTATGGGGACCCCATGCAAAACGCCGTGCGGACAGGGATCCAACACCAGAGTCCCGGGGCCAAGCCCGGGGCACATCTAGTGCACAATCACCACAACTCACACAGAGTAGAGGAGGAGAGGCTAGAAGCATCACTCCTTCATAAAAGTCCCGTAGGGGTACCGACCCGTAGGGGTACACATAGCCGCATTGGCGGCCGATAAGCCCGAAGTTCAGACCGCCAAAAGCTTAGCTTGTAAGGCGGGCACCTCCAGGTTATAGTACTTGATAAATGTAGACGGCGAGGCCCAGCCCGCAGCCGTACAGATATCCTGCAGGGAGACCCCGCTATACCATGCCCATGACGAGGCCACGCCTCTCGTGGAGTGCGCTTTGACACCCAATGGGCACCGCAGGCCCCTGGAAGTGTAAGCCAGCGCTATGGCATCCACTATCCATCTGGATAGGCTCTGTTTTGAAGCGGCGAGTCCCTTAGAACGGCCGCCAAACAACACGAAAAGCTGCTCGGTCTGTCTGAACTCAGCCGAGCGGGACACATAAGCCCTTAACGCCCTGACAGGGCAAAGGAGACTCGCGTCCCTCTCCTCATCGAGAACCGGAAGGGCTGACAGGGAAATTACCTGGGCCCTAAACGGTGTATTGAGGGATTTCGGCACGTAGCCGTGCCTCGGTTTGAGTACGACCTTTGAGTCGTTAGGCCCAAACTCCAGACATGACGCGCTTACAGAAAGTGCCTGTAAGTCCCCTACACGCTTCACTGAAGCGAGAGCCAATAGAAACACCGTCTTAAGGGACAGGTGCTTCATGTCCGACAGCTGGATCGGCTCAAACGGGGCGCCTTTCATGGCCTCCAAGACCGTGGAAAGGTCCCAAGCCGGGACTGAAGGGGGCCTGGGAGGGTTTAACCTCCGAGCTCCTCGTAGGAAACGCACGACTAAGTCGTTTTTTTCCCCAGTGACTGGCCAGACACCGGTTTAGCAAACGTTGCTATGGCCGCCACGTAAACTTTGAGCGTGGATGGGGTCCTTCCCTTATCCATCAGCTCCTGAAGGAAGGCAAGCACTTCCTTAACCCCGCAGTCCACAGGTGAAAAGCCACGGGCTCGACACCAAGTAGAGAACACCGACCATTTCGAGGCATAGAGCCGTCTGGTAGACGGAGCTCTAGCCTGCGCGATCGTGTTTAGCACTCCTTCCGGGAGGCTAGCGGGTACCCGTTGATGGCCCATGCGTGCAGGGACCACAGTTCCGGGCGAGGATGCCAAATCGAGCCCTCCGCCTGAGAGAGGAGATCTCTCCTCAACGGTACAGGCCACGGGGCAGTGCTGGCCATCCGCATCAGGACCGGAAACCAAGCCTGGTTCGTCCAGAGCGGAGCCACAAGCAGCACTGGGCATCCATTTTCCCTGATCCGCTCCAACACCTGAGGCAGGAGCGAGACAGGGGGAAAAGCATACAGGGGACCGCTGGGTCAAGCATGGGCCAGCGCGTCCCTGCTTTTCGAGAAGAATACTGGGCAGTGAGCGTTCTCGCGGGACGCGAACAGGTCCACCTGCGCTCTGCCAAACGTTTCCCACAGCAGCTGGACCGTCTGCGGATGCAGCGACCATTCTCCTGTCGGGACGTTGTCTCTGGACAGCTTGTCTGGACCCGTATTCAGGTGCCCAGGCACGTGCGCCGCTTTCAGAGAAAGGAGGTTGCGCTGGGCCCAGACCAAGAGGGGTTCCGCCAGCCTGCAAAGGCGTGTGGACCCGATGCCGCCCTGGCGATTTATGTACGCCACCACTGACATGTTGTCCGACCGGACCAATACGTGGTGGCCTATTATCTGGGGACAGAAGCGCCTTAGCGCTTTGTCGACTGCCATTAATTCCAAGCAGTTTATGTGAAGGAGCTTCTCCCGTACTGACCATAGGCCAGCTAGTGGTCTGCCCTCGAGCAGCGCTCCCCGCCCCGATGTGGAGGCGTCCGTAGACACCACCT
Organism: Chrosomus eos; assembly: GCA_036326025.1. Classification (NCBI taxonomy): domain Eukaryota; kingdom Metazoa; phylum Chordata; class Actinopteri; order Cypriniformes; family Leuciscidae; genus Chrosomus; species Chrosomus eos. Next base: position 25,710,713 of record CM070842.1, read on the forward strand.
TCACACCCGAGGCGATTCCCAGACTCACACCTGACTGATACCAGTCGGTCACTTTCCACGGTTTCAGAGCTGAAACGCACTGAAGGTCGACCCTGAGGCGAAATAGACCCGCGGTCCACGCCCTGGGGGAACTCGTGCTTTTAGCCATAGCTGCAGTGGGCGCATGCGGAGCAGGCCCAACTGGAGTACGGAGGCTGCTGAGGCCATCAGACCCAGCATTTTCTGAAACCTTCTGAGCGGGACTATAGAGCCGTGGCGGAAGGATCTCGCGACGTGCTGAATATTCAATCCGCGCTCCGGTGACAGGCGTGCTGTCATGGATAGCGAGTCCAACACTGTTCCCAGAAAGGAAATTCTCCGACTGGGGAGCAGTGAGCTTTTCGCCCAATTGACTGTAAGGCCCAGCTCCTCGAGATGCTCGAGTAATGCGGCCCTGTGTTCTATGAGCTCCGTTCGTGAACGAGCTAGAATCAGCCAATCGTCCAAGTAGTTCAAAACTTGCATGCCCCGAAGTCTCAGGGGGGCGAGGGCCGCGTCCATGCACTACGTGAACGTACGGGGTGCTATGGACAGGCCGAACGGCAGGACTGTGTATTGATATGCCTGGCCCTCGAAGGCGAATCTCAAGAATCGCCTGTGATGGGACGCTATTTGTATTTGAAAATAGGCGTCTTTCAGATCTATTGACATGAACCAGTCTCCTTGGCGCACTTGCGCGAGGATTTTCCTGGTCGTAAGCATTCTGAACTGGCGCTTCCCGAGCGTTCTGTTCAGCAGTCGCAGATCTAGAATGGGTCTGAGCCCACCATCTTTTTTCGGTACCACAAAATATCTGCTGTATAAGCCCCCTTCGCCCTGAGATAGAGGTTCTATAGCCCCTTTTCTCAGTAGTTTCGCTATCTCGGCTCGAAGTAGATGAAACACTTCGCTATACACCGTAGTTTCGACTCGCGCCGTATAACGGCGGGGGCGTCGAGCGAACTGTAGCGAACAGCCTCTCGTTATAGTGTTCAACACCCATTCTGATACCCCGGGAAGCCTTGACCACGCATCTGCGTGAATAGCTAGGGGTAGAATGAAATCTGGGCTCTGGCCGCGGCAGGACAGTGGCTCGAGAGCCCCTGTGTACTGGGAACACAGCACCGTGTTTACAGCGTTCGAGGCGGGGGGCGCGCTGATCACAGCGGGCAGCCTGGCCGCGCTCAGCTTCTCTATGGCGGGACGCGCAGAGAAAGCGAGCGGGCGAATCCTGTGGGATTCGGCGCGTGTGAGGGAATGTGGGCACATTTACTAAATGCGGCACATTTACTACACTGAGAATACTGTCAGCTCGCGCGACTAAATCACTGCTGTGTATACAGCGTGCGAGGCGCGCGCTGATCAAAGCCGGCAGCCTGGCCGCGCTCAGCTTCTCTGTGACTGGTTGTGCAGAGAAGACGAGCGGGGGTGAATCCCGTGAGATTCGGAGTGTGTCTGTGAGAAATGCGGGTGCGAGACAGCGGGCACATTTTCTGCACGGAGAATACTCGGCTCGCGCCGACTGAATCAACGCTGTGTTCACAGCCTGCGAGGTGCGCGCTAATCACAGCGGGCAGCCTGGCCACGCTCAGCTTCTCTGTGACGGGTTGTGCATAGAAAGCGAGCGGGGGTGAATCCCGTGGGATTCGGCGTGTCAGTGAGGAAATGCGGAACAGCGGGCACATTTACTGCACTGAGAACACTGTCGGCTCGCGCCGACTAAATGTGTGTTAGTTTCGTTTTCACAGAAACCAAGGGACACGCATCGTGTAGTGTAAGCGGGCATTGTATGGGCGCGTTCACTACATTTTCTGCACAACCAACATGAGTTGGTTTTATTTGTGCTAGCCCTGCACCGTGGCGGGCTGTGTCTGGGTGTGGGAATGGGCACTGGGACGTGGGCATTCTTACAACACTCGTAACACCATCGGCCGTGGCCGGAACACCAGAAAATGCACTCTTTATTGGATTTATCTGGGTAGCCATAGAAACGGCTTTTGTGCGCAGGCAAGCGGGCTGAGACACCGGCTGCTTCACTGCGAAATACACTGGGACAGTCACAACGCATGGAACTGAACGAGCGAGAAGTTTTGGTGGAAATCCGGCCGCAGCGGGATCTGAACACCGTCACTTTCCTAGAGAGACTAGGAAGGCCTTGAGACCTCGGGCTTTACCTCAATCCTCGGCCGGGGCCCGCTGAGGGGGCGGCGTCCAGCAGAGCGAGAGCGCGGTGTTTGATCTCGGGCCTGGCGGCGCTGCTAGTTAGCCGAAACGACGGCCTTTGTGCGCAGGCAAGCGGGCTGTGGAACCAGCTTGCTCACTGCGAAATACACTGGAACAGTCACATTGCTTGGAACTGAACGAGCGAGAAGTTTTGGTGAAAATCCGGCCGCAGCGGGAACTGAACACCGTCGCTTTCCTAGAGAGACTAGGAAGGCCTTGAGACCTCGGGCTTTATCTCAATCCTCGGCCGGGGCCCGCGCTGAGGGGGGGAGAACGTCGAGGAACACGGAGCGCTCAGCTTCCGTCATCTCGGATAGCGTTAGCCACAAATGTATCTCACCATTCAGGCCGATGTAATCCACGGCTTGAGAGAGCGGACGCATCGGCTCAGTTTCAATGCCGTCTCCGGTAAGTTTGTCGAGCTCAAGTGCGGACGCGGCGGCAGACGGCGGCCGCTGTCCGTCTGGGAGCGACTCGAGCGAAGCCGGCGAAGCTGGCGGGCGAACCGGCGAGCTTTGGCGGGCTGGAAATAGCTCGGGCGCGCGCAGGGCGCGGCGCTTCTTGCGGCGCGGCATCACGGCGGGCTGGGATGCGGGCTCGGCGAACGAAGCTAGGCGAGTCCGCAGAGTCACCATAGGCAAGCGTTCACAATGATGGCATCCGCCGTCAGCGAGCGCGGTGGCCGCGTGATCCTCACCCAGGCAGGACACGCAGATGACGTGGCGGTCCTCGTCGCTGAGTGGGGCTCGGCAAGAACCACAGGAAGGCATCTTTAAAAAGACGCAGCTCTTTTAGAACAGTAGAAATGGGTGTTGCGTCACGTAAGCAAACACACACACACTTAGCAGAGTAAAAGGATATAGTACGCCGGAAAGCGCAGCAGGTACGGCAGTTGAAGGCGGCTGGGCCAGCGACTTCAGAAGATGGCACGTCCCGCTGAGAAGGCTACAAGTCAACGGCGCGGCTTCTCACTCTGGATCCCGCGATGCGTGAGCTTCGCGTGAAGAATGAAAAATCAGAGGAAATACAGCTATCGAGGGGGTATTTATAGGGCGAGACCACGCCTATACTGGCGGGACATGACGGAATGAGCGCGAAGCGTCCTCATTCGTCATTACGTCACGCAGTGCCTCACTCGATAGGCTGCAGCTTTTCCAGCGAGGCAGCCAATGGGCGCGCGAGCTGTCTCGCCCTTGTCTGCTTGCTGCTGCAAAAGCGTTTTGCATGATTAAAAAATTAAGGGTAATTTTTGGCTTCAATATCTCGAGGAAAGAGTGTTTCCCCATAGCGTAAGATATTACGCAGTACGAGAGATACTCTCGTAAGAGAACGCTAGTGTGGACGGAGAGCGTTTTTAAACGAAAACTTTGTTTTCAAATGTATCCGGATTAATGTAGACATAGCCTGAATTGTGATTGACAGGCCCACATTGCTATTTGATTATTATTATTTTCACTACTGGGTGCAGTCACATTCACATGTGTACGGTGAACTTCAGTGGATGAAATGCAGTCACCTTAATAGGAATACGTGTTTTCTGTAATTTTGCGCAAGCTGAATAATTTCCTATATGGAGATTTTGCATCGGACTCGGATTTGTTAAACGTTGACCAATATTAACCCTTAAATGCATAAATGTTTCGCCAATCATCAGGGTTTTTACTCTTTAGCGACCTGAATCTATATCGGATGGATATCTACCTGTTGCGATGATATAAAACTCTCCTGATATTTGAGTGACAGTTACAGAATGAGAAAATAAAGCTTATTTTGTTACCTTTTGGAGCTTGGAAGGGTTCACTTTGAGCAGATGTTTTATACCATCATCACTGTATTCGTCAGAGCTCTTTTTCCTGTACATTCAGCATCTGGCTCATATTTGCCATCTCAAACATCAAAACTATCATTTTCAACATCTACAAAATCAATATTTTGATCACTGACAGCTTCTTCACCAGATCTACCTTGTGGAATAAAGGTGAATTTGAATTATTCAGTCATCAAAAATTCAATTATTGTTGTGCATAAAACATATACTTACTGTTACACACCTCAGGTTGTTATCTACAATTTTTACAAAAAATGTGATCGTTTTTTTTTCTTGTTATATTGTTTACAATGAATTGATTCAGGAATACTAAGAAGGATGATGTCTAACTTAAAAAAGAACGAATGAGGAGGAGGATAGTGAATGACGTGCTTCATGCATCGCTATTGATAATGGACAATGGACCTTCTTTGCCCCAAAATTTTGTTAATGTGACCATGAAAATGTTTTTTTTTAAACGAAATATTGCTGTATTATAAATGATTTATCAATGCACACCATATATTTTTTAATTCATGTGCTTAATCTTTATTCAAAATAACTTCACCTCCCGTCATCTCTTCTCTGATGATGTTTATTGGCAAGAGGGCGGGGCAACCTGTCACTCACATGAGATCCACCAATAGCAAACCACACCAATCCTATCAATTCCCAACGGGAATTGACAAAATCAAGTACCGCCCTACATTTTTTCTTTTTTGAGAAGCCGTTTCACAGGGATATATGTCACAATAGTGAAGAAAACTGGGACTTTAAGATATAGTAAGCTACTACTCACAATTTTTTTTTTTTATGCTGTATGGGATGTCTGCTTCCGATCTAAACGTCTGTATTATCTCAAAGGGGATCTTAATAAACTTTTGTTTGGGATGGATCATTTTTGTGGCTGCGTTCCACAGACCTATCATCACTGTCGCTTAAAATGCACTAAATTTTACCGTCTCTGAAGTGCTTTCCCATGGCTAGTTTTCCCCAATACATTTGCCTTGACCTCAAAAATAAGTTAAGACTATTAGGATGGTTTGCTATATAAATATATTCTACATTGAGTTCCCTCCTGAGGCTTGAAAAAAAAAAAAAAAAAACATCCAGGCGAGTGATGTTTGAAAATACAGAAGAGAGAGAGAGAGAAAAAAGAAGTAACTTATGCTGAGACTCCAGACTGGCAGATAAGGCTGTTTGGCCAAGCGTGCTTTAGCTAGGGAGGATTTTGGGCGTCTTGTCAGGAAGTCTTAGGGAAGCATTTCCTCTTTTCATATTTCAGCTGAATGCAGCGTAGACTGTGTGTGCCGGGTAGGGAACATATAAAGAGGCTTGCTCGGAGCTACAGCCTTTATGCGACCAAAGCTTTCAAAGGAAGAAGGTTGCTTACTGCACTAGGGTTTAATGGTACCCTGCTCTCCCTCTTTCCCGCACTCTCTCTCACTCTACTTTTCTTTCTTCTTTCTTTCTACTTAATCATGCCTTTACTTTTTATCTCTTAGTAAACCAAACCACATGATCACACACAGTATGGGGCCCCGCACGCACGCACGCACACACACGCACGCACGCACACACACACACACACACACACACACACACACACACACACACACACACACACACACACACACACACACACACACACACACACACACACACACACACACACATACACACACACACACACACACACTAATGTTTTGCTTTGATGTACCTATCTTCCTGTTTGACTGAGAGAGCAGGAGTTGGGGGGAATGTAGATGCTGGTGGCTTGGAGGTTTCTGCGCATTATCAAGTCTTCTCAGGAAGCATCCTGGACGAGAGACTACAAGCGGCTGCCGTCACAACATCCCAGATGAGTTCCCTCTACCTGATTTAATATACAAGGTTCCTGCTCTTTCAATGCAGTTCAGTGACTTTTCCAGTTGATCATAATCATCAGATAATGATTTGTAAACAATTTTAAGCTGAGCAAATCTTTCTTTCAATCTTTTTTTTCTTTTCTTTTTAAATAAGATTTTATTAATTTCCATGACTTTTCCAGACAATCATAATTAGGCTATCTAAAATCATAATTAATTAACAATATAAGCGTATTTTATAACAATTTCTAGCTGAGCACATGGAGAATATTCGTATATGAAAATGGTAGACATTTCCATAACTTTTCCAGATGATCATAATTATAGAATAAGTTTTTTTTTTACAAATTCAAGCTGAGCATATGTAAACAAAGAAAAGATATTTAAATTACATTTTTAAACAAGATTTTATTAATTTCTATACCTTTTACAATAACAATTTTACAATTCCTATCTGAGCACATGACTTATCCAGTCAGTCATAATTATCAGATACAGATTTTTAACCATTTCTAGCTGAGCACATGTAGAAACATGAAAATAGGATTTTATTCATTTCTATGACTTTTCCAGTTAATCATAATGATTTTTAATAGCCGAGTAGAAAACATGTAGAAAAATGTCTTACATAATTTTTTTTATATAATTATATACAATTACTAGCTAATATTACATTTTATTGCTAGGACAAAATGCTCATTTTAGAAATGACAGTGCCTTTGTGTATTTGTTTGTTTATTTGCACGTGTTTTCCAGTCCTGAATACTGTAACTAAACTTTAAATGCACAAAACTTGCTCTGCGTCACATTTATTCATATTACACAATAAAGATATTAAATATTTTTTTGTAGGACAAAATATTGGAGGACAACACCTTAAATACAAAATAAACCCAACAAAAAAGAAAAAAAAAAAACAAAAAAAAACAAGAAAGTAGGTTTTACGTGATTATGTGTGATCGGTTGTGTTTATCTCATCTTGTTTGTATCTAAATATTTATGTAAAACAGAGTGTTTGAAGGAGAAGAGAAATAAAAAGAAGAAAATAAAAAATAAAATAGAAAGAAAGAAAAATAAATGTGTAAATACACAGAGATAATAAGAGAAAAATTATAGCAAAAAAAAAAAAATACACAAAAAAAATTATATATATATGGCAGTATGGCATACTCAGTCAGGGCACAGTAATTCGATGTAGACTGTCGTATGGATTTAGATTTGGCCCATTACACGGTCTCCTTCAAAACCTGTCCCAAAAGGAGGGAGTCACTTTAATAGGGAGTTAGTCTGGTTTCAGTGTCATTATATGGTTCAATCCACCCAAACAGTCCCCCCAATTATGCCTATATTGCACTTTATACACACAAATATGTTGGCCATGCATGTTTGCATTATCTCATTTGCATAATTACATGAATCGGGTGCTAAAACAAAGACAACACAGTGCGTGCCAATAAACAACCTTATCTGCGAGCACAATTCATTCTTATTTTTATTTTTTGTTTTGTTTGTTTTTAAGAAAATCTGCATTGCTCTTTTTATATCTGTCTTGGCAAAGACAACCAAATCTCAGATGATTGACTTCACGCCGACTTTTTTTCTTCCTCTTTTTGAGCCAAAGAAACTAAAACGCACGCACGCAAGGCTCAAGATGCTATTCATCCGAGTGGAACAGGAAAACAAACACTCATGCCAGATGCTGTTATCAGTGAAACAGCATTAGAAATGGCTGAAGTCAGTATGCAACAATGTGTGCATACTGTACGTCACATTGCATACCTCACTGCGACTGCGTCCTTGGCTTTTGCCGGGGGTCGTGATCTCATTCCTATGCTTTCATAAGAAAATCCTCTCCTTAAGCAAAAAAATGGTAGTGACGTGCCTGATTTATTTGTCGAGTTTTGTAGGACGCAGGAAAAGCTCAGGTGAAGGATGAGAGCAGGGATCTTTAACCAACGCGGCGGACAGCACAATAACTCAGTATGATTGATTTATGCGTGTGCTGTTTAGAGTTCTGTTTAAAATCTGCACTATTACACTTACCTTTGGCTCTCCCAAAGGAGCAAACCATGCGTTTTCATGTTTACAGAGCGGAGGAGAGAAGTTAGATCATCTCAGGCTGTATCACACTGGCTTTAATGGGATCTGTTGGCTAGCTATTCCAGAACAAGTGAGCAGGGAAAGTGGAACTATTATAGGATTTTATAAACGAGCTGCTTTTAATAGTGGCATATCCAATACTCACCCTGTTTCCATTTATAATATATGAAGTTTGTTTTTCTAACCACATTGTCTAAATGTTTTTTTGTTTCTTTACGCATAAACTTCATCATATGCTGTTACAATTTTGCTAAAAAAGTGACAAATACAAAAACTAGATTTAATATCTTGCATAATGTTGCCTCAAGTAAATTGATCTTGTTTTAATTGATTTTGTGGTGCGGCGTTTTCAGGGCATGGATGAGGAAGGACGGAGGACCTACAAGGTCCGGCAGGTTTTGTTTCCCAAGAATGTTCAGTGTGGGAGGACTGTTCTATCCCAGAATGCTCTGCTGCCATCATGTCGCTCTGGTAAGGCTGTCAAGTGACAGTGCGAACGATAAGGGGTGCATTTAATGACTCTGTCCATCATCAAGGGGCACTTTGTTGGATTTTTATGAGCTTATTTTTGGGAATTGATAGCCTGGATATGAAATTCTCCACGTTTTTATATATACCTAGAGTTTATGAAAAATCTATTGGACTAAAATGAATGGCTATGTTTGGAATAGCATACAAAAATACAACTCTTATTGTTTCTGCAGTATAAAGTCTAGGCCACAATATCATCTAGCTATCATTTTTAATAATTTAAACTCTATTTTGAGTAATTATTTGATTTGACCGCATATATGTATAGAATAATAGTAAATTGAATTTTATATATTTGGCTTGACGATCCAAATGCAGCTTTATTGGGACCATCCAGAGTCGTAATCCATATAAATAGCAAAGGGTCAAACACGTGGGAAACAATCCAAATGAGCAACAAGGCAGAAAACACAGGGAAAAAGAGTAATCCTGAATACAGGCTGAGCATCAAAAAACCAAGACACATGAAACCAGGATAACGCTCAGGAATACAATGTAACAACATACAAGACTTCGCAAAGATAACGAGACACAGGTGGAAGTAATCAAACATAATGAGTTCAGGCAATGGGTTATGGGAACTGAAGTGCATGATGGTGGAGATCATGGGCACTCCAGCTGGTGGATGAAGATTTTAAGGACTTTTAAGGACACCCTAGCAACCGCCTAGCAACACCATAACAACCACCCAGAGCACCCTAGCAACCACCTGAACAACATGAATAAGCCATATCTCCGCACCAGAACATTGTACAGACATGGTTGTTGGCCCGTATGCAATCATGTACAACACCCTAGCAACCGAGTGCAGAGTTTACCACTGCAAGCACCACTTCACATTTTCTTCTGGAAATGTACAGTCTAGTTTAATCAATATTATTAAAATACAAAATATCAGTATTTCTTTATTTCTATTTATTTCTAAGATGCTAACACATGCAACATGTTGAGATCTCATGACAACACTATAGTATACACAACACAGTCTCATCCCAAGACGTCAGATGACTGACGCTTTTGACCATATGTCAACATCCGACGTTTTAGGGTACCCTTTAACGTCAGTTAGATGACGATCCCGGGGCGTCATATGACTGACGCTTTACCTTTCTCGTCAGTTAGATGACGCGGGTAGGTTTAGGTCTGGGGTAGGGTTAGGATTAGATGGCGTCATATACTGACGTTAAAGGGTACCCTAAAACGTTGGATGTTGACGTATGGTCAAAAGCGTCAGACATATGACGTCTTGGGATGAGACTGGGCTGGTATACAACTGTATGTATTGAGTGCTTGTTGCGTTTAGCTTGATATTTTTAAAAAAAAAAAAAAACATTAAAGTGTATACTGCATAGTAGGCCTATTCAGTAATAAGCTAGTATGCCATTCCGATCATTTTTTGTTTTGCCTGGCGTGCTAGAAATATTTTAGGTTGAGGTCAGGTGTGCAGCTAAATATTGCATCATGACATTTATTACTGCGTGCATTATCATGTTTTGCTGTTATTTCAAGTTTCGCCATGTTGACACAAAATCCAGCTTGCTCGCAGATTGGCTAACGCTGAAAATTATGTAAATCGAGCACACGCACGATTAGTCAGAGGAAGATTAATATAAACTGAATCTGGCAACCTTGAGACAAAAAGGGTGCTCTACATGGCTGTTCGCTTTTGTGCGTGTGAGATTTTTTTCCCCACGAACATTCTTCACACAATTCATCAAGGCGAAAGGAGACCTTGCATATATGTGTGTGTGTGTGTGTGGTGTGTGTGTGTGTGTGTGTGTGTGTGTGTGTGTGTGTGTGTGTGTGTGTGTGTGTGTGTGTGTGTGTGTGTGTGTGTGTTACTGGGGAGTGATGTTCCTTATTGCCCTCTGAGAGCTAATCACCACGGTGTTGGAGAGATAAATCCAAGCTTTAGATAAAAGCAAGACTCATTGTGCATAACAAACCGTGAGCAGACCTCCTCCCGCCTGCTCTTCACTTACTCACTGCTGACAGCACACACCCACCACCTTTGCTGGTGGAAACAGGCCTGATCTGAAATCAGTTCTTCTGCATGTCCTGCATTGATTATAGGGTGGGTTAAAGGTGGCGATGCTGGTCCTAGGTCAATAATGACATGGCTCCTTTACGGCTAAACAACTTTGGTCAAGTCAAATTTATCGGTATTGTACTTTTTTAAACACGTTCAAATTATCTATCCAATCATCATGTCATTTCAATCAGCTGTCTTCCCAATCAGCAAAATGAATGGAGGCCTATATATATATATATATATATATATATATATATATATATAATATATATATATATATATATATATATATATATATATATATTATATATATACACACACTAGGGCTGTCAACGAATATTCTAAATTCGAATATATATTCGAATAGTTTTAAAAAACAGAAATTCGAAGGTGAAAATTAATATTCGAATCATGTGGAAAAACACGCCCGCGGTAGCAGAGGCGCGGCTGTCTGCTTTGTGAGTGGCAAAATCTTGAAGACGCATTTTCCAGCTGCACAGATAGCACAGTGAGTGTCTGGCTCACTCATTGGCTGTGCTGCGGCAACTGCACATCCAATGACGCGGGCGCTTCCAACGTGTTCGCCAATGAGCTAGCATTACATCATACAGAGCCCGCCAAGGGGGCGTGGCCAGACGTCCCCGAAATAGCCATAGTAGCAGCAGTTTACCCACAGCACGAGCTGCTCGGAGAGTTCAATGTCGGTTCTTTATACTGTAAAACTTCAATTAATGTTAATAATATTTGTTTCAATCACTGAATGAAGCCTGCTATATTTAGGACAAGAGTCGCGAGTCTCGCGACCTTAAATTGATTGCAAAAACTCTTGATCAGCACTCAACATTTGTGTATTTTTGTTCATTTAAACCGTTATGCGCAGAGAGCGAGCGAGAGAGAGAGAAAGAGTGCCTGCGAGTGCGAGCGAGAGAGAGAGAAAAAGTGCCTGCGAGCGAGTGTAAGGTCTGCGGTCTTGGCCATTGATTTACTTGTTTTTGTGTAAGTTAATACGTTGTCAAATATGTTTACACTTAGATAAACTACCTATATAAATAGTTGTGTCTCTTTGTATTCATTTGTCCTGATATTGACGTAATGCGCGTCAGTGACAAAATCCGCAACCAGATATTCGAATAGTTCGAATATATGTGGGTTTTTTAGAGGGAATATTCGAACGTCATTTTTGAGCAATTTTGACAGCCCTAACACACACACATTCGACTCACCTATGTTCCTCGACAATTTTTAGCATCACTCCACCACCCCGTCTCCTCACACTCGCCTGGTTACTTTCCTAACCAGAAATAAGGGGGAGTGCTCTGGGTTCGGGACAATTTCCGAGCTTGGAGCCATCCATTCAGACAGCACGCAAAATACACATACTACTTTATTCTGTAAGTTTGAACTCGTGAAACACAGTTTCAAAGGAGCTTTACAGAAAGTAATTGAACATTTGCGATTTGCTATATACTGTAGTATATATCACTTTGCACAAGTATACTGTATGTATGTGGATAGAGTTGGACATTTTTATATATCTAACTTTATATAAAGATATGTGTGATAATATAGGTTACCTTTTACGACAACATCAACAATTAAGCTGAGACTTGCTATATAGTATATATCACATAAGTGTACTATATAGCAAATCTCAACTGCAATAGTATACATCGCGGGCGGACAGGAAGTTAGTCAGTATCAATGTCTTGTTATCAATTCAAAATATTCTTAAACATTCTTGAAACAAGGATAGGGGACATGGTGGTATGAAAAAAAAATTGATGGGAGGAAAAATAAGTCAATGCTTTTGAGTTTTCTCACAAATCTTTTGCGTTCCCCCAAGAAATTTTGCATTCGCTCTCAAAATGTTTGCGTTCCCCTTAGAAACTGAAAACCAATGAGGTTCACTCTCACCACTTTTGAGCTTCAGCAAGAACCAATGAGGTTCATTCTTGTGTTACGCAGCACTTTGAGCTTTCTCAAGAACCAATGAGGTTCATTCTTGTGTTACGCAGCACTTTGAGCTTCCTCAAGAACCAATGAGGTTCATTCTTGTGTTACGCAGCACGTTTGAGCTTCCTCAAGAACCAATGAGGTTCATTCTTGTGTTACGCAGCACTTTGAGCTTCCTCAAGAACCAATACGGTTTGTTTTCATGCGTCAAGCAAGTACGGTTGAGCTTCTGTTTATGTTTGCTGATGAATGTTTATATGAATAAAAGCCTACATTCAATCTGTTTATTACATAAAATGATTGTCCCTTCAGAAAATGTGGACTAAACCGCTCAATTCATATGGAATTTTACGTTCTCTATATGAACTTTTTGAAGCGCCATAGTGGTAGTTGCGTAATTGTCAATGGAGGGACAGAAATCTCTCATATTTCATTAAAAAATATCTTCATTTGTGTTCCAAAGATGATTGGAAGTCTTACAGATTGGGACTGACATTAGGGTGAGTAAATTGTGAATTTGTTTTTTTGGGGTAAACCAACCCATAATTTGTTCTTTTTTTTATTTTATGCCACAAATGCTGTCAATTGAGCTCAACTTTAAATGTTCTTTAAAGTAGGTGGATGTTCTTTAAAGTAGAAAATAGGTCCGTAATGCTCCTGGCAGGGACAGTCCGTCATCCAGGCGTCGGGCTTCCTGTGAATGGGAGGATGCCCTGAGCTGAGTGATGAGAGAGAAAGAGTGAGGGACTGGCACTGGGCGGCAGCTGCAAAGAGTGGCCACAGCAGCCGGCTCGCCACTGGGGATTTTTCAACAGAGGCAGACGGCCAGGAAGTTAGAAGTGGATTGAGTGTGGGACTGAGAGAGAGAGACAAACTGATGAGAGGATGAAGGAGTGTTTTTTTTTTTTTTTTTTTTTTTGCAATCAGCGTCTATTTCTTCTCTCATTAGTTTCAGGGGCTGTTGACTTCTGGATGCGCCTTTCATGGGTCAGTAGATCAGGGTTTTTTCTGAGAGCAGAGACTGGATAGAGAAGGTGAAATTGTGAGAAGTCGATCAATGCTATTCTGCCCTCCAAAACGAGGCGTGCAGAATCTGTGACATTATTTATGTGCAGGGTCATGCGTGCACACGCATGTGTTTGAATATTCTCTTGCATGAATTCTAAAACAGCTTGCTGCTCATATTTACATGAATTTAAAAGGGTCATATTTCCCTGTGATTAATGTTCTTGCTGAACAAAACCTATTTCTATTGGGAAGACCCTTCGAGCCTGAGCAGAGGAACTAAAAACAGTACAGTATTGTTTGTTTATATATATATATATATATATATATATATATATATATATATATATATATATATATATATATATATATATATATATATATATATATATATATATATATATATATAATTATTATTCTTTGTTATTTTATTTTAATTTGATCATTTTTAATAAAATATATATGTAATGGGTAAATACAAAAATATTAACTAAATATTGTAAACTAAATACAACAATATTGTTATTTTTTCTGTCTTGTCTTTTTGAAAAAGAGAAAATTAACATTTTGTAGAAATCACAAAGAAAATCATAAAATAAATAAATAATTTCTATGTTTCAATGTGCTTCTATGAATGTGAAATCTTTGTTTTGTTCACTGCGTATTTCAAAAGATTCCTCGAAGCGTCAGTTTCGTTCTGGAAAAAAGAATCAATGAACATTGCGATAGACTCCAGTTAAAATGCTGATGATTTATTTAGCTCTGATTCGAGAAATCTTTAGCTCTCACTTGCATATTTTTCAGTCTGCTTCTGACAGAATAATTCTATCTGTGTAGGAGAAAGTGGACTACATTGGTCATATCATAAGGAATCCAATTTCCTTGTTCTTTTTGAGATAAAAGACTTCATTGTACTATGAAAACACATTCTAACTTTCTCAGAACTCCCCCCTAGTGATAAAAAGACCATCTATTGCAACTAACCTGGTAAGTGGCAATATAGTTTTAAAATTCCAAGGTTTCTGACATCAGAAACCCAAAATATTAATACATGACCGCTCAGATTTGCTCTTTCTGCTCAGGTGCCTGAAGGGTTTCCACCATAGAAATAGATTTTGCTCAGTAAAAACATAATCACAGGAAACAATGAGTATGACCCCTATAGATTAATGTCAATATGAACAGCAAGCTGTTTTAGCATTCATGCAAGAGAATACTTCAGACACATGCGTGTGCATGAATGACCCTGCACATAAATAATGTCAATATACAGTACTGAGCAAAAGTCTTAGGTACGTTAATATTCACACACACCACACACACACACACACACACACACACACACAACACACACACACACACACACACACACACACACACACACACACACACACACACACACCACACACACACACACACACACACACACACACACACACACACACACCACACACACACACACACACACACACCACACCACCTAAAGGATTATTAGGAACACTTGTTCAATTTCTCATTAATGCAATTATCTAATCAACCAATCACATGGCAGTTGCTTCAATGCATTTAGGGGTGTGGTCCTGGTCAAGACAATCTTCTGAACTCCAAACTGAATGTCAGAATTGGAAAGAAAGGTGATTTAAGCAATTTTGAGCGTGGCATTGTTGTTGGTGCCAGATGGGCCGGTCTGAGTATTTCACAATCTGCTCAGTTACTGGGACTTTTCACGCACAACCATTTCTAGGGTTTACAAAGAATGGTGTGAAAAGGGAAAAACATCCAGTATGCGGCAGTCCTGTGGGGAAAATGCCTTGTTAATGCTAGAGGTCAGAGGAGAATGGGCCGACTGATTCAAGCTGATAGAAGAGCAACTTTGACTGAAATAACCACTCGTTACAACCGAGGTATGCAGCAAAGCATTTGTGAAGCCACAACACGCACAACCTTGAGCGGATGGGCTACAACAGCAGAAGACCCCACCAGGTACCACCATCTCCACTACAAATAAGAAAAAGAGGCTACAATTTGCAAGAGCTCACCAAAATTGGACAGTTGAACACTGGAAAAATGTTGCCTAGACTGATGAGTCTCGATTTCTGTTGAGACATTCAGATGGTAGAGTCAGAATTTGGCGTAAACAGAATGAGAACATGGATCCAATGGCCTTGTTACCACTGTGCAGGCTGGTGGTTGTGGTGTAATGGTGTGGGGGATGTTTTCTTGGCACACTTTAGGCCCCTTACTGCAATTGGGCATCGTTTAATTGCCACGGCCTACCTGAGCATTGTTTCTGACCATGTCCATCCCTTTATGGCCACCATGTACCCATCCTCTGATGGCTATTCCAGCAGGATAATGCACCATGTCACAAAGCTCGAATCATTTCAAATTGGTTTCTTGAACATGACCCAATGAGTTCACTGTACTAAAATGGCCCCCATCAGTCACCAGATCTCAACCCAATAGAGCATCTTTGGGATGTGGTGGAACGGGAGCTTCGTGCCCTGGATGTACATCCCACAAATCTCCATCAACTGCAAGATGCTATCCTATCAATATGGGCCAACATTTCTAAAAAATGCTTTCAGCACCTTGTTGAATCAATGCCACGTAGAATTAAGGTAGTTCTGAAGGCGAAAGGGGGTCAAACACAGTATTAGTATGGTGTTCCTAATAATCCTTTAGGTGAGTGTATATATTTACACATATTTTACATTGTTGCGACACTTCTTTTCCCAGTCTGTCAGTAACGCTCTGTTTAGTTCCTGTCTCTATGAAGCGCAATGTGTTCTGATTGGTTGTGATTGGTCAACTGCTTCAATCGTGTTTAGGAATTGTCATGCCCCTTTCCGCACGAGTTTCAACACACTGTACTAACCCTTTATTTTGTATGCTGTAGGCGGGAATTATTTAAATGAGGAATATTGTGACTTCACTCCATTTAAACTTGAACAGTACTTTCAATTTTGCATAAATGTAGGTAGTATGAAATTTGGACGTACTACATCTGCCATGTTGTTACTGTCACGTGACCTACAGCATCAGTTGTGTCGCTTCATAAATCCTCTCCCGTGGCCTCATGGGATTTTAAAGTGTCCATCGAATGTGCATTTCAGAATCTAAGTGGAAGCTGTAGGTCATCTGGGGACTTTTCGCATACTGTTTTTGGACATACTAGTCTTTTGACATATTGTTTTTCGCATACTATATAGTGGGTAAGTATTCGGTTTCAGACTGAGCGAGGGAGTTCAGAAACAGTGCTTACTGATATAGAGAATAACTCTTTAGGGTGACTTTGTACCATTGCAGACCCTTTTATCTTGATCAAACGGCAACATCACACATTAAAGAAAGATGAAAATGTAAAACAGCATAACAGGTCCTCTAACACTGTAAGTGGAAAAATGTGACCCGTTTAACTTTATAGACATGGATGCGGCTGTACTCCTCCTACCGTCGTTTGCGGTGCATTGTCTAATTACCCCTCTCACACCAAATCCCCATAATCCAGAACAATTAATAGTGTAGTCCAAATACAGAGGCGTGCATTTCACATATCCAGGCTTTTGGGTGACTGTTTGTGTGTCTGAGCAATCTCTATTGGTTAATTTCCTCCTTTGTACTCATCTGAAAGTTCTTCCCGCCTCGTTGTAAAATTACAGGTCTATTCATCAATTACAGGCCAGCCTGCTGATTGTCACAGAATGCCAGCATATTGCATTTACGAGCTCATTAGACCAACAATATTGTACTTAGCTGCGCCTCGTTACGGGGAGAATTCGGTAAACACATTGTTTGTGCATGTAATCAGTGTCAGTGGGGAGAGTGAGACAATCAGCCACATTTTCTGGATAAATGAGCAAGGGAGGAAATGCGGTCAGTGAAAGAACAATCCGGCGGCGACAGAAGGACGGGCAAGAGCGGAGCGACAGGAGTGGTGAGGAGGACGTGGAAATATGAAGGTCAGGGGTCACTCCTGCTTACCAGCATCACTGCCATAGTTACGTTTACCCTGATAATGAATGACTGACATATGCGCTTCAGTGTGAGATGAAAAGGAGCTGCTTTAATGAACAAAACAACTTACTTGCATACCTACCTGGCAAAAACATTTTCTTTAGTGGTATTTGTGTGTGCGCGTGAAAAAAAAAGTATACATATATATATTATCCAAAGCTGAATTTTCATCAGCCATTACGCCAGTCTTCAGTGTCACATGATCCTTCAGAAATCACTATAATATTCTGATTTGATACTCCTTTATTATCAATGTTAGAAACAGGTGTGCTGCTTAATATTTTTTTGGATTTTTTTTTAATTAAAATAATAATTATACACTTTATTTACACGTTGTATGTGTTGTTTTACATTAAAATGTAATAACATTGAGGAAATCAGGTCCTGAAGACCAATCAAATCGATAGACCTTATGTAGCCCTTCACCTTTTCCCTTTTCAGTGCTGCGCTCGTTGTGTTCTGTCTTCCGGTTTTTATTTCCACAACATGAAGGTAAGATCTTACGGATTTATCATTTTGAAATCTCCCCTTTCTACTGACATTTAATATGACATCTGCTTCAAACATTACAATTCTCATGATAACTTTCATTAACTCTACAATTAGCAAATCCACTTCACCAACTAATTACTCTTCAACGGTGATGCCATAAATATGCAGAGCTACCGCAAAGACACATTTTTACAGATGGCTGCACGTTTGTTTCACAATTTAAATTGTGATTAAATTTAAACAACTTAAATCAACACAATTACATTGAACTGACTTAAAAAATGAAAAATGTAAAAATCTTGTTTAAAGAGTAACTAAACACTAAACCAACTTTTTTTAGTTAATGGTCTGTAAGACTGGGGCTTTATTAGTGCTGATCATTGATTCAAGTAACTTTTTTGTCATTTGGGTATAAAGTGTTTTAATTCTACAATATATGGTGTAAAAACGTCTGAGTGCTGCCCTCTTCAGGTTGAACAGTGGCTACTGCAGTTGAATTTTCCTATTGGATGTTGTTTGCGGTAGTTCATGACGTAAGAGAGCTGATGTAAGCAGGTTCCAGCTAACCACGCTCTTGGTACGAGCTACCACGCCCTTGGCAGTGTAAAAACCATCTTGTTTTGTCAAAACCACTGTAGTGAGTCAGGAGTTGGAATTGAAAGTATTAAACACGATCAGGATAGAGTATTTAACTGCCCTCAGTTCATCCCCTCTATCTCCGCTAGGCTCCGCCCACTTTTCCAGCATTTTCAAATATTCCCAGTGGGTGGAGTCAGGCTCTGACCAGGGGTTTAGTTACCCTTTAACTTATAAAACATATTGAACATTTCTTAACTTATTTTGATGAGTTAAAGCAATGTAATAACATATGTTGTCATATCTTATTGATCATATAATTTTTTACAGTGTGTAATGGGGTATCAAGATTTTGTGCAAGAAAAAGTGGCAGTTTTTTTTTTTAATCCAATGCTGTTTTGCTTCTCGGTTAAACGTTAAATAAAAAACAATTAAAACTTGTTTAAGGATGTTTAGATTTTTATTGAAAAGCAGGACAAAAAGTAGGCTATGGATTAATTTCTTGGCAGTGTTCTACATCTTAAGCTCGGGTCGCGACCAATTTCCACGAAAGAACCCACAAAACCTTCAGATGAATGTTTGATCTCGCTTGCATCAATGTTATCATCTGTTGCATCATCCCTCATTTTGCACTTTTCCTTCTAGTCCACCTACGTTCGGCTCCCTGCGCTGTCGTCCGACACAGATCTAGAAGTCCTGGATCCAAATCCTTATGAATTTGTGCTTCGGGTCAGCGGCGTTCACCTCATAATGAGCTTATCTCTGCCATCTCCACTGTAATGCCATTGTCTGCCAATCGAAAGTGACATAGAAGAGAGTTAAGCTGATGTTATGAGGTGAATCAGGCCTCAAATAACTACATCCATCGATCAGCCATCACACGGACAGCTGTTCCCATGGAAACAATGGTCAAGCAGAGCCCTGTTGTTTAATTTATAATTGAAAATCAGTTTTTTTTAAGTTTTACTTGTACTGTACAGTAATTATGCATAAGCTATATTAAGATTTCATTAGAGTTGGGTAAAATACTGTTTTTCTGATGAAACAATTCATTTTTATAAGGTAGAAGGTTCCCTGTTTCATTGATTCCTGCGTCAATTTTCAGGAATCGTGAATATGAAATAATAGTCCGAAATAGTGAATTATTTGAAACGGAGTAGTTCATACAAAATATAAACAAACCTTAAAAAATGAAGTTTGCATGTGTTTTTGTCAAGTATCATGTTTGAAATATCGGGGTTGTTATGATTCATACAGGATGGAGCTCATACTTGAGGAGGAAAAAACACTTCAGTGTTATTCAGTGTTAATAAGCAATTTGGTGTATTTGCTGATATTTATATGGCCAAAAATGAAGATGAAAATGTGATAGCAGTGAGATATTTATAACAGTATAGCAGACTACTTGCATAAAATACATTCAAATATCAGTTGTCAATATACTGTATCTCCTTAAATGGAAGGTGATATTTAAATGCTTAGTTTTATGATCAAATCTCTAGTCAAAACACATAATGCAATACAATGATGACTGAGAGAGAGAGAGAGAGAGAGAGAGAGAGAGAGATAGATAGATAGATAGATAGATAGATAGATAGATAGATAGATAGATAGATAGATAGATAGATAGATAGATAATATTTAAAATAATTTTTTAAACTTAGTAAAAGTTCTTGCACTCACAGTAAAAAACGACTGCATTGCAAATGAATGGGAGACAAATTTAACAAAATCTTACGGAAAGCTCAAATTTTCAAATTTCAACCTCAAATTTGGAACGCAGATTAAGATTTATGGCTTTGATATTCTTGCAGTTTTAGAATAAAATGTTTTGGAAAACATATATTTCATTTGAAACTTTTTTAGTTCACTTTTTTAAACTTTATACAATAATCTGCCAAGTGTCGTCTTTAAAAAAAGGCCAAACTTCAGTCTGTGCTCTAAAGCATTCAAGATTTATGAGATTGGAAATGTCATTTTCAGGTCTATGCTCAAAAAGTGGTTAACAGTTAATAAAAAAACATAAAATCCCACCAAAATATATATTATTAAATAAATAAATAAACATTTTTAGAACTAATATATAGTACATTAATTTAATTAAAAACACCAGAGGGTTTTAGATGGAACCACAGTGTAGAACTTCCTATAAGAAACATGCAGGGAAAAGAATCCGATGGCGGATAAATTAACTAATATTACAACAAATTAGGCCTATGATTGGTTGATAAGAATGTTGTTAAACCACATAGTTGGATGGTTAACCCAAAAATGAAACTTCTGTCATAATTTACTCACCCTCATGTTGCCCCAAACCTGTATGAGTTTTGCCAAAGATATTTTAAAGAATGTAGAGGATAGCCATTGACTTCCATATAATCAGAATTTTGATAACAGAATTTAAATTTTTGGGTGAACTTTCCCTTTCAGAGTCTTAACTAAGGTTCAGCAGATCATGGTTACCCACTATTCTCAGAACTGGATGCACAGATAAGAGCCAGACACCACTTTTGGGCCTTTTTCTTTGCGAACACCAAATTATGGGGTGCTACTTAAAGGACAAAGTCATTTGGCAAACCCTTAAAGTAACAGCACGTCTATCGTTCTGCATTGACAGCTAATGGAGAGCTTGTTCCAGACTCCACATGTGTAATGTTCTTTCCAACGGTGATTTAAAAGAAACTTTTTTAAAGAAAAAATAACACGGAAACTAAAAGAGAAAGAAAGAGATGCCGTAGCCCGGATTTGACCCTCTCTTGTAAACCAGGAAAAAGAAGTCTCTAATTTTATTTATAATTCCCTGACTGCTTCAGCTCTTTCATCCTTTCCCCCCTCATCTTTCTCATCCCTCTATCCTGCTGACTGCAGGGAACTGAAAAGAAGAGGGTCCCAGTCCTATCTGAGCTTGAACCCAGTGTGCCGGCAGAATAGATTGTAGCTTTTATTTCCAGCGTGACTTTTCCTTCAATGAGATTTGGGGAAGGTGACTTTTATCCCTATTGAGGAGGGTAGCACTTGCATACGGCGTAGTGCTCGGATGAGTTGAGAAAGATACGGCTGGCTCCGGGAAAGAGGGCCAATTCAAAATCCACAGCATAGGGACCCATTTACTTTGTGCCTGTTATCTTTGTGTATGACTTGGACTGCATACTAGGTGGAAAGGGAGCTCTGGATTTGTGAAATACAAAGATATATTATCTGAACTAAGTAATGGAGCCACACGCTCTGATATTTCAAGGCCTACCCTTGGCGCTTCCGTACCTTCTTTTGAGAAGCGAATGACCTGAGGTATTAACCTGGGCAGAAATAAAAATAGGACCACTTCCTGTACTGATATAAGAAAAGAGAGTGAGAGAGAATCTCGGGAAATCCTGCTATCTTGGCAGAAGTTGAGTTCAGTTAATAAGTCCATAACCGTGCTAACCTCAATTTAGTGTTGAAGGCTTCCCCGTTCCCCTTTCTCAAGGACTACTATGCCCGTGGAGCAGTGTTAGGGAAGCTACTTTAGCTTAAGCTAAACGCTTTTTATAATATTTTCAGTTACATTGATTCATTTAGCGGATACATTTAGCTTAGTTAAACTAGGGTCAACCATTAGATAAAATAGTTTGCCAGACTAGCTGCAACAAAAGTAGTTGGCAACACTAGCTATGTTTCCATCCACACGTTTTTATCCGAATGAAGTGATATCGAATGAAAAATGCCTTATGGAAACAGTAAAATTCGATTGAATTTCATGAATATCGACTCGAAAAGCGTTCGGTCTCATCGGATTTTATCTTGATCGATATACGGCTTATGCGATAAACGCTGATGGAAACGTTATTATGGCGCGATCCATTTTGCCTAGCAAAACTTTGTTCGCAAATGTTCGATTGAATGTTGTTCAATGCAGTGCGAAAATGAATTTAAACACCTTAAAATGTCACAAATCAATTCGGTATACCTATTTGATCGAAAAACAGCATGTGATGTCATTGTAACACAGTCTCATCCCGAGAAGTCATATATTGATGTCTTGGGACGTCTTTTGACCATACGTCAATATCCGCCTTTTTAGGGTACCGTTAAACGTCGGTTATTTGACGATCCTGGGACGTCATAAGACTGACGCTTTACCTTTAACGTCAGTTAGGTGACGGGGTAGGTTTAGGGGTAGGTTTAGGTCTGGGGTAGAGTTAGGATCCGATAACGTCATCTAACCGACGTTTAAGGGTACCCTAAAAAGGCGGATATTTACGTATGGTCAAAAGACGTCCCAAGACGTCAATATATGACTTCTTGGATGAGACTGCGCTGGTCATTACGCACAGGTTTTTATTCGCTTTAAGCCGTTGGATGGAAACACACTTTCACCAGCTTTATTCGCATGAGTTTTTTTTACCGAACTTCAGATAATTCGATTGACAAGTTGATGGAAACTTGGCTACTGAAGCCATTTAAGAGGGCAGTATCTTTAAATTTGTTTAGATATTTTGTTTTGTACGTAAATATTATGTTCTGTATTTTTTTGGAAAGTCTCACCTGACTATGAGCCACACTGTGTCAAAACTTCATTGTTAAAGAGATGGTTCGCCCAAAAATGGAAATTCTGTCATAATTTACTCACCCTCAAGTTTTTCCAAACCTGTATGAGTTTCATTCTTCTGCTGAAGACAAAATAAGATATTTTGAAGAATACTGGTAACCAAACAGTTTTTGGTCCCCATTGACATCCATAGCATTTTCCCCCCCATACCATGGAAGACAATGGGACCATCAACTCTTTTTGTTACTTATATTCTTCAAAATATCTTATTTTGTGTATAGCTGCGTGTGTGTGTGTGTGTGTGGCAGAATTTGCAGAGCATTTGAAAAAACATGACAAGCAGCAGCATTTTGTAGTGTTACACTGCTACCCATTAAGAAAAAGTAGCTTGTTACTAGTCATTTTGAAAACCGCTTTTCTACTGTCATGCTAATGAAACATGTAGTTAAGTAAGTAGCATCACTATTTGTAGTTAATTAAAAGTAACTAACACAGTTCATCATGTTTCTCCACTGAAGTGTTTAGGAAGCCAGGCAGGGTTGTAATGTATCTTAGAACCAGTTGAGCACTAAATGAAAAAAAATTAAAGACATAGTTACAAAGTCTGAAATGTATGAGTTTTTAAAGCCTCTGGACTTTAGTTATGACTCTGAGTCTGGACTGTACATTATGGTCCTGGGAATGAAATGCAGCCACTGTGTTTTTGTTCAATTTTATGGAAGGTTTATTTATGCCCATAAAAGAAAAATGTGCGTGAAGTTATAAAATCCATATCAGCCCTGTAGCTAAATATTCCAACGGCTATTTTCCTATACAGTCTGCTGTTCGTGTCGAGTGGAGAGTTTTGTCATTGGTCATCTGTTAGCAATGCCAGGATTTGTGGGCTAACGTCAAACTCCGGTCCTTTTCCGACTGGAGAGCGGAAACTACTTCCACACTTGAACGCATCATGCTGACCAGCGTTTCCTTCCTCCGAGATTGTTCAATTCCTGAGCTGTCGCTGATGAAGATGGCGAGTCGTCTGGCCTATCCGAGCAGCTTTGTACCTCTTCATCATGTTGAAGGCTGAGATACTGCTTCTGAGAAACTGGGGCTCGAGTTGCCAAATCTTGATTTTGGAGGTTTTTAGGGATATTGCTTTTTCAAACAATTTTTTTGCACGTTTTTATTTATTTATTTATTTTGCTCCTAGACACAAATGTGACTATTGTTAACATATGGTAAGAATACAGATGGTTAATTTACAGCATCTATCAACATGTATACCGTTCAAAAGTTTGGGATGAGATTAATCATTTTATTCAGCAAGGATGCATTAAAGTGATCAAAAGTGAAATTCAATTTCAAATAAATGCTGTTCTTTTGAACTCGTCTATTCATCAAAGACTCTTCTTGACCATCAAATTATCACATTAGAATGATTTCTGAAGTGTGACACTGAAGATTGGAGAAAATACTGAAATTTCACAGGAATAAAGTACATTTGAAATATTACAATAAAAAACATAAATAGCATAAGAGATTTCTTTAAAGGTGCTCTAAGCGATTTTTAGGCCAAAACATTTTTTGTCACATACAGCAAAAATCTATCACTATCCGCTAGCTGCTGTCCCCTGAACACACTGTAAAAAACATGGTCTCTGCAGACACCCCAGGCTCCACAAACGGCAACAAAAACAAACTGGGCTAACCCGCACCACGAAACACAACAAACTGTTCCAGCCAATAACAGACGAGAAGGGTTTGGGGGCGGGGTTTGGGGGGTTAGTGCGCGGATGAGGAAGAGGGAGGGTCTAGCTAGCCTCCGTTTTGTTTGACAATACTTTAAACGTCAACAAGAAGTGACGTCACCCGACATCGCTTAGAGCACCTTAAAAAAAGAAACTTTTGAACGCCGGTGTAAATATTTAATATATTGTGAATCACTTATATAAAAAAAATCACTTGCAATCTCCTTCAACAATTTTTCATTCTGATCATTCTTTCAAAATAGCAGCAGTGGGTTTCAGCTCTATAGTTCAAATGTAACTTATTGAACTCTCATATAAAAGAAGAGTTGAAGATTTACTGAATGTGAAGAAAGCTAAATCTGTGCTGCCTCAGCTTAAAAGCTGCTTTATGCTGATGTGGGACCACATTTTGCAATCCAAATCCCAGCCTTACTCAATTTAAGAGAAACAGTAAAAAAAGAACTCACTTGAGGTTGGAAAGACCTTGAGCACCAAGGGTACAGGAAACAATAAATAAAAGGAAAATGTCACATCTGAGCCCCAAATCAATCAAAGCCATAAATCGTATCAAGTGTTTTATTTTTAGCTGATTTCTTTTTTGCCTTTGCTTGGGTCACAGTGCTCCACGACCCCATATTCAATAAAAAGAGTTAAATGATTCAAAAAGAAGAAAAAAATAAATTTAAAGAGAAAAATAAAACAGAAAATCCAATGTTTTGATACTTGTCACTTAAAAACGAATTTTGATTTTAGAGACCAGAATAATTATGCTTTTTCTCTCTTTTTTTTTAATGGAATTTTTCAGTATTTATTATAAATAATTTATCTATTCACATCATTATTCTTTTTAATTCCCATCTTCATAATCTGTAATAAAACTAACTTCCCTTTCTTGCAGCAACATCTCTTCTATTCTCTGATTATATATGTTCTCTGGTTTTATATTCTCTATAAATTGATTATGTTTGGGGTTAGGGTTAAGTGATCTTATATGTGTGTGTGTGTGTTGCGTATTAATACCTGTGTATTAACAATCAGACCAGTTTGAGGAAAACAAGGTCCAGTGAATTTCCACTCAAAGTAGCCTAGATGTTTTGTACCACTATAATGTGATATGTAAATAACCGAAATGGTTTTAAATGCATTCTAATGTGATTACAAGCTTGAAGAGATCAAAGAAAACCCATGAAACATGTTGATGAGAGAAGACGGACTGTGTGGCATCGTGTCAAATGGGCCAATTTGTCATTTAAATAATACGCTAAAGAGAACCTCAGTTCCCAGAATTTGAACCGAGATCAGAGGCATCTGAGTTCTCCGAACGTGTCCAAACATGCCCCAGAGGAAAGCTTCCCGCTTCTCTATGCTTCAGTCATTGAGATTTTATTGTTTCAATCACAGATTTCCCTCTGCAGCATGAGCAACTACAAATTATGTTGGACTGCTGGTCCGCTGCCAGTTGAACTGTTTTGTTCTTGGCTAATGTCATGCAGTGCCCTGAGATGTGAGTCTTTGCCCGTTTCCTTATCTTCTGTCGCTCTGCCAATTACTAAACCTCTTTTTATCAGTCTGATGTCGGAAAATGCTGGATTTTTACATGTTCAGAGAAAATGTGAGTGGCACTTTCCCATATAAATCTTTCAAGGGGTGCGTTTCCCAAAGCCAACTAGGGTCGCAAGTTCCGTCATTACCAATATAGTTCAATGGAACTTGCGACCATAGTTGGCTAACGATGCTTTTGGAAAACACACCACATCATGATGTTTGGGTTTTCTGAGAGTTTGCCAGGGCATTGCTATTTGTTTGCTATATAGGGAGTTTTATGTGGATCACATCATACAAATTCATACGCAATCACATCTTTATAAAATACTTTCATTTTCACATGAGATAGGATTGGTTTTAGGAAGGGGGTCCCACAGGTCCCTCATATGTGGCATGAACAAAGTTTGACATCCTTGACCAATGATAAAATGAGCTCAACCCATATGTAACCTACAGTAAGAATTATGAACACATGCTGAAGTTCTTCAAAAGTTAATGTTTCAGGATTCGGTAGAGGGATGGATTTCATTCAGCTGCAACAATAGTGCCCACAACAAAAAAACTTTCTCTCTTGGGGATTGGAAACAGTGGAGACCTCTTTAAGAATATGAGGTATTGTTGCCTGTTTCTTTGCTTTTAATTAAGGTTAAATGAAAAAATGGCAAGGATGTCTGCTAGACTGCCTGCCCTAAATAATCTCTCTGAAATTTCATTTGCCTTTCTTAAGCATGTACTACTATATTAATGAGTTTTTGCTGAGCAAAATTTCAATTGTGTGTAGAGGAGATAGTCGCCTGCATTCAAAGCAATTTCCAGCAATGTCCTACAGACATCTTTAAATTCAATGAAATAAAACTCAAGAAGCATCACTTCCTGTTACTCATGAAAGCCTCATGAATTCTAAAATAGTATGTTTATGGAGGACCCTGCTGATGTTTTAAATAATTTTGGGTCGTGTTTCACAACTAAGATCCTTTGAGAACATTTCTGCTGGTTTAGTATGTAAGAATTCTGGGTAATTAAGGGTCACGGTTAGGGCTTGGGTCAGCAGATTATCAGACTGTTGTATTGGACAGAATTTTTCTTTATGTAATACGGGATGAGTAACGGCCTTTGCTATGTTTCACCCGTTTTAATTGAGCAACACAGTAATGTTTCGTTACTGAATAAATCCTCATTTTTGAACAAATCGTTCTGAAGAATGACTCAACGACTCACTAATAGGGCCCTATGTGTCCTAATGTGTGCCTATAGGCGGGTCCACAACACGAGTACACTTTGTCCCTTAGATGTTTTAACCTCGCGCATGAGCAGATCCGTTTCCTCGCTAGATAATGGTTCAGTTTTTCCGCTTGCAAATTCCGGCATGTAAATAGCGAATCCGCCATGTCGTGAGCGCAACTGTCTTTATTGCAAGTTACATGCAAAACACACCCATCACTCATTAAGAGAATAGGAAAAAACCTTTTAGACCATGCGCCGGGTGCACTGAACAATTTTCCCATAGTTAGACTAGCAAAAGTGAATTTTGAAGGCCGCGAAGGTTGGACCGAGCGTTGTTAAATGGGATGGTCTAGCCTATGGAGGACTGTTCTTCTCGCCTAGAAACCGTAATAACTACCATTGTTGAGACACAGTAAGGTTTGGACTTTTGAAAGTTATATTAAACTGTCTGAAAACAAAACAGGGTTCACAAACTGTCTAAATATGTTCACCATGGTCCATTTCTGTATATAATAAAGAGTCTAAACTATATATAATCGCATCTTAGTAAGATATAAGTCAACATTTGGACCGCTTTAAAGTTTTCTTTTTTATTCTTTACATAGATCATTAGATATTTGAGTAAGTTGAAACCCAATACTTGTGTTTAAAAGCAAAGCAAATCCCAGCAAGTCACTTGGTTTGTCCCTGAATGAATTAGCCATTTTGAACGACTCATTTGACTGAATGATTCAATGACTCACTCGTTAAGACAATGACTTGCCGCAACCTACTGGTTTAAAAGTATAATTTCATTATGGTTAAAGACACAGAATGCATTTATAAATAGACTATTAGGCTACAAGTGAAATATGAGAGAACATTTTTAAATATAACACCTCTTTATAGGACATATTTTGTTTTGCATGCAACTTTAATGTAATTATTTGGCTCCTTTCTTTTTGTAAACTTGAGTGCACAGCTTTTCCAGACCATTTTTTCCCTTGCGTCTTTGTCTAACTATGAAGTGTACTGGTCTGCTGAGTTTATACACATATCAAATGAACAGATTCTGGTGTAGAGGGTCTTCCTCCGTTCTGTGCCAGGGCTTTATGCCAATGATCTAAAATCCAGCATACATAAGCATATCTAAAGGAAAATCTTTTGAAGAGCGACTGAAAAGCGCTGCGATTCAAGGGTGAAAACATCTTCAGAAAGTATGACTCACTCTTTTGCTAATGAATGTACTGCTGATCTGCTTAAAAAAAGTGAGTGGTAAGAGGTATTTATGCTAAACAGTTTACATATTAATAGTCAACACAGCATGAAAAATGAAGTAATTTTTTTGCTTACAACTTTAGGTCCTTCTTTACACATACTAAAGCACCTCAATTTCTGTTCATCATAATGGCGACTCTTTTGTTGTGCGGAGCTAACCGTGACCTCATGCTGCTCAAGGCTAAGAACAAACCTGCATGGCATATTTACCTCCGTAATGAGCATTTCATGGCCTTCCCTCTAGTAATAGAATATTCTTGTCTGGTGAATTTATAATGGAGTTTGCATTCTCTGGTTCTTATTAAACTCTGTCGCCAGGATAGGCTAGTACAAACGACCCTTCTATTAGCCTTCCTGCACCCAGTGCGGTCATTAGAGGAACATTAGGAAATTAGAGGAGAATTGCATTATGGGTGCAGCAGATGGAGTGGCTGCAGTACAGGACGAATATGATTGGCTCTTCCGGCTGCAAAAACAGTCGGGTCATTCTAGTGCTGTTTTTGGTTTTTCAAAAAAAGGAATATGGTCACACTTTAGATTAGGGTCCATTTCTCACTATAAACTAACTATTAACTATGGCCGTTGCCTCAATAATCTCCTAATTGCTGCTTATTAATAGTTAGTAAGATAATTGTTAAGTTTAGGTATTGGGTAGGATTAAGGGATGTACAGTAGAATATGGTCAATGCAGAATAAGCCATTAATATGCACTTTATAAGTACTAATAAAGAGCCAACATCCTAGTAATATGCATCCTAACAAGTAACTATAGTTAATGAGAATTGGACCCTAAACAAAAGTGTTACCATAAATATTTCTATTTTAAACATTCCAATCAGTCAGATCTGATGAATATACAGAAAAGTTATTTTCTTTATTCATTAAGTTTCAGTTATTTACAGTATTATAATATTTATATTTAGTCATCTCAAGCTAAATAAATACCTTAAAATATGTATTATTTATAATGTGATTATGAATAAAGCATGTGATTTATTGACCAAAAAATACTATTTTTGGCACTCTTTTTATGAATATGAGAGACACAAATGTCACCTGTTTTATAGAAAGGCCAATTTGTGTGAAGATTGTAAATGTCAGTGTTAGCTTATCATTTAACTGTAGTTTGAATGAGTACGGATGAGCATTTCTTTAAAGGTTAAGACTGAAATGCCTTCAAAGAAAAAAACTTCAACCTTCAAAACCTTCAAGAAAACAACTTGAGCTACAAGGTTCGACCTGTTAAATGTGTGTCATGCTGAAGAACCTTGCACTCCCCTTCAAAGTTTGAAAAAGTTTTCGCACTCGTTTGCATACCTCTCGCTACAAGCCAAATCACTGTACGATGATCAAAATGAATGTCTCAGACCTTGTACCCTTAAATGAGTTATGCTCCTGAGAGCGTTACGTAAAGGAAAACGGATCATGTCTTTAGGACATACGCTGTCCGTACGCTTCTCAATCTTCCGCTATAGTCTTCGTCGGCTCACGCTGTGCGCCCTGAGCAATGAGCCTTGAAGATATCCGCGATACCGCCAGGCCGTAAGCATGATTGAGCAAAGGTGCTTGTCTTTTTCCATGC
Source organism: Chrosomus eos (assembly GCA_036326025.1). Lineage (NCBI taxonomy): Eukaryota > Metazoa > Chordata > Actinopteri > Cypriniformes > Leuciscidae > Chrosomus > Chrosomus eos. The sequence continues at coordinate 25,741,201 of CM070842.1, forward strand.
GACGTTTTTTATACGTTTTAATGATACCCTCACCGTGCGACCCATCTCCTTCCAAGGCTGCTAGTGAAAAATTCATATTTTAAACACTTGCCCAATGCAGATAACTCCCATCAGTCATTCCTCGACATGTTTAGTGTGGGTTGTGGGGGCAGGGGGTCTCGGATAGCAGACAACCAGTCCAAGTGTCCTCCTCCAACTGCGCGAGAGGACATTTTATTAAAAATTTTAAATATTAATGCAATCCTCTGGCTATGTTTGCTCACTGTTCCGAAATCATTGCACCCGTCTGCGAGTACACTTGCACGTGTGTGTGTTTCTTCTATGCGTGTTCTTCAAAAATGAATGAATATGTATTTGTTTTCTATTCTCTCTCCCCTCACACCCGCTGTTGCCCAAGCTCCGTGCCAGCAGGCAACTACCATGTTGCGTTTCATCCTGGTTTTACGCCAGTGTGGCAGGTTTGTCAATACAGATTGTCAGCGTCTCTGTCAGCCAGAAAGGGTCATCCGTGCTTGTGTCAGAAATCTGTGCTGTAGCCTCAGGATATGGAGGTCTTTAGAGTCAACAGTCTGACACAAGAACACAAAGCTCTGAGTTTCCTGGCCATTGGCAGTGAGTCGCAGCCAAGGTTTCATTAACTATATAATACAGCTAAAAATTTCACACATTTCTCCTCTGTCTGCGTCCTCCTTTGTGTAAGGTGATTATAGGCTCATTTTCTCGAAATGTATACCCATTGCTAGGGGTAACACTGTATAAGTAATGCGAGTTACAGATTCATTTTAAGTAACTAGTCATTATTTATAAGTAACTAGTACAGTAATGGATTACTTTTAAATTTACAACAAATATTGTTGCTTTTACTAAGTTGCTTTTTCAAATTCCACTTTATTGACTGGCAGCCCTCCGGTCCCCATGTTGAGAGAAATAGTAAGATGCAGAGGCGTTGTGTGTAAACATGGTTATTATAGTTCTGGAATAAATGTGTGCATTTACTCATCTCACTTGCACAAAAACATGCAGTATCTCTCAAAATGAATAAAAACAGTGAAATGCAAACTCAGAATATTACGCAAACCTGCAATAATTACAAATAATTACATTTGATTCAATTAACCCTAGGCAAAAATGACTGTAGTCAAACATTTCAAACATTATTTTTTTTAAATTGCTGAAGTAGAAGAGATTGACGATGGATGGATGGATGGATGGATAGATAGATTACGCCAAACCTGCAATAATTACAGTATATGTACTTTATGTATTTAATCTCACTTTATTAACCAATGTCTTTGCTGCTGACATTTGATTCAATTCAACCATAGGCAAAAATAACTATAGTCAAACATTTCAAAAAATATTATTTTTTTAATTGCTGAAGTAGAAGAGATTAACTATGGATGGATGGATTGGATGGATGGATGGTATACATGGATAGATGGATGGTAGATACATGGATGGATGGATGGCAGATACATGGATGGATGGATGGTAGATACATGGATGAATGGATGAATGGATGGTAGATACATGGATGGATGGATGGATGGATGGATGGATGGATGGTAGATACATGGATGGATGGATGGTAGATATATGGATGGATGGATGGATGGATGGATGGATGGATGGTAGATACATGGATGGATGGATTAATGGTAGTAGTAGAACTTTATTGTCATTGCCCAAGAGATGGACAACGGAAATTTAGCAGCAATTCATCTAGTACACATAAATATAACTTTAAAAGGCAAAGCAAGAATGTACTTCAAAATAAAGATAATTACACACAAGACAAAATAAAACATTTTGTACACAAAAATGTAAACATTTTCCACATGGACCATATTGTGAATGTGTGTGTGTGTGAGCGCGCGGCCGTGCGCATGTATGTATGTACAGGTGAAAACAGTTGGATGGATGGATGGATGGATGGATGGATGGATGGATGGATGGATGGATGGTAGATACATGGATGGATGGATGGTAGATACATGGATGGATGGATTGATGGTAGATACATGGATGGATGGATGGATGGATGGATGGATGGATGGTAGATACATGGATGGATGGATGGTAGATACATGGATGGATGGATGGATGGTAGATGCATGGATGGATGGATGGATGGTAGATGCATGGATGGATGGATGGATGGATGGATGGATGGTAGATACATAGATGGATGGATGGTAGATACATGGATGGATGGATGGATGGATGGATGGTAGATACATGGATGGATGGATTGATGGTAGATACATGGATGGATGGATTGATGGTAGATACATGGATGGATGGATGGATGGATGGATGGATGGTAGATACATGGATGGATGGATGGATGGATGGATGGTAGATGCATGGATGGATGGATGGATGGATGGATGGATGGATGGATGGATGGATGGATGGATGGATGGTAGATACATAGATGGATGGATGGTAGATACATGGATGGATGGATGGATGGTAGATACATGGATGGATGGATTAATGGTAGTAGTAGAACTTTGTCATTGCCCAAGAGATGGTGTCGCGATCGTAAGGATAACAGGAAGCAATTGCAAATAACTCAGTTTAATGAAAAAATAGCAACAGGCTCAGGAATATGACACGGGTGTGGACAGGCAACGCAGGGACTGGATGGCCAAAGTGCGGTGATCCTCGTGATGTGCAGAGTGAAGACGACACGAGACAATCCAACACCGAAACGACAATCCACAGGAACACGGAGACCAAGAACGAGACACAACACCGACACCTCGACATGAAACAACGATCTGGCAAAGAATAGAAGATGAGGTGAGTATTTAAGCAGTGTGGGGATGAGCTGCAGCTGGTGATGATTAATGATAATCAGCTGGAGTGAATCAAGGAATGACAACACTCACGCCCACAGCACACGCGCTTTCATACCACAACATAAACACGAGACGAGAAGAAGGCATTGGATCTGTATACCGTGACAGTACCCCTCTCCTAAGAACGCCTCCTGGCGTTCTCAGAACTCCTTACCTGTCGATTGTAGTCATCGATCAAGGAGTGATCCAGAATGTCTCTGGCAGGTACCCAACTTCTCTCCTCCGGACCGTAACCTTCCCAGTCCACCAAGTACTGGAATCCGCGCCCCCTCCGCCTAGAATCCATAATCCGATTTACCGAATAGGTGGTATCCCCATCTACGAGACGCGGCGGGGGGGGAACCGGGACTGGCGGATTAATGCGAGAACGAAACACGGGCTTAATTTTGGAGACGTGAAATACGGGATGGATTCTCCTGTACGCAGGAGGTAGATTAAGGCGGACTGCCACCGGACTAATGATTTTGGTGACAGTAAACGGGCCAATAAATTTGGGAGCAAGCTTATTCGAGACGGAGCGGAGAGGAATATTCTTAGTAGAAAGCCACACTTTTTGACCGACGATGTATACGGGAGGCTTCGACCGGTGGCGATCGGCTTTAGCCTTGGTGCGCGCCCCCACTTGGAGTAAAGTCTCGCGGGCTCTCGTCCAAGTGCGGTGACACCTCTGGATAAAGGCGTGAGCAGAGGGGACCGCGACCTCGGATTCCAGGCTAGGAAAAATTGGTGGCTGGTAACCTACACTACACTCAAACGGCGAGAGGCCCGTGGCCGACACTGGTAAGGTATTGTGGGCGTACTCCACCATGGAGAGATGCTGGCTCCAGGAGGAAGGATTCTTGGATACCAAACATCGTAACACTCTTTCCAGATCTTGGTTGGCTCTCTCGGTCTGGCCATTGCTCTGAGGGTGAAACCCTGAAGACAGACTAACCGTCGCCCCCAGTAATTTACAAAATTCTTGCCAAAATTTGGACACAAACTGAGGTCCTCTGTCAGAGACCACGTCCATCGGGAGGCCATGTAAGCGAAAGACGTGGTCAACGACTGTCAACGCTGTCTCCTTAGCTGAGGGTAATTTGGGTAAGGGAATAAAGTGAGCCGCCTTCGAGAACCGGTCCACTACTGTCAAAACGACAGTGTTACCCTGAGAGGGTGGGAGGGCGGTGATAAAATCTAGAGCGATATGGGACCAGGGTCTCGAAGGGACTGGCAGCGGTTGGAGGAGCCCATCTGGGGGTCGATTGGAAGTCTTACCCGTGGCACAAACCGAGCAAGCCAAAACAAAACTGTGAATGTCACGAGCCATACGTGGCCACCAGAATCGTTGCTTGACTAGAAACTTAGTACGATTAACTCCTGGATGACAAGCTATGTTGGAACAATGACCCCACCGGATGACGTCTGATCTAAATCCCTCTGGCACAAATAGACGATTCGGTGGGCATGCGGGCGGAGGCGTTACCCCTTCTAAGGCCTTCTTGACCTTCGATTCGATCTCCCATACGAGTGTGGAAACAAATAGACTTTCCGGTAAAATGCACTCGGGAGTAGACGGGCGTTCGGAGCGATCAAAAATACGAGATAAAGAATCGGGTTTGATGTTTTTAGAACCCGGGCGGTACGAGAGAGAAAAATCAAAACGGCCGAAAAAAAGTGCCCACCGAGCCTGCCTAGAGTTCAGTCTTTTGGCGGTTCTGATGTACTCCAAATTCTTGTGGTCGGTCCAGACGATAAAGGGTACCCCCGACCCCTCTAACCAATGTCGCCATTCTTCCAACGCTAACTTGACTGCCAACAACTCCCTGTTACCAATGTCGTAATTACGTTCGGCTGGGGACAAACGATGAGAAAAAAACGCGCAAGGATGCATCTTGTCGTCTGTAGGAGAGCGCTGGGACAGAACTGCTCCTACCCCCACCTCTGACGCATCGACCTCCACCACGAACTGCCGTGAACAGTCAGGGGCAACGAGGATGGGAGCTGAAACAAAGCGGCTCTTGAGGTTAGCAAACACAGCCTCGGCTGTATCTGACCACCTGAACGGAGTTCCGGGGGAGGTCAAGGCGGTCAGAGGCGCGGCTAGCTGGCTGAAGTTGCGAATGAAACGCCGATAGAAATTGGCAAATCCCAGAAACCTCTGTAGGGCCTTACGGGAATCTGGACTTGGCCACTCTACCACAGCCTTAACCTTGTCAGGGTCCACACGCATTCCCTCAGACGAGATGATGTGTCCTAGAAAAGGAACAGACTGTGCATGAAAATCGCATTTCTCCCGCCTTGACAAAAAGCCCATTCTCTAACAACCTCTGAAGCACTTGCCGTACGTGTTGCACATGTTCCTGGAGAGATGAGGAAAATATCAATATGTCATCCAGGTAGACATATATGAATTGATCTATCATGTCTCGCAACACGTCATTGATAAGTGCCTGGAAGACTGCTGGGGAGTTGGACAGCCCGAACGGCATGACCAAATATTCAAAGTGCCCCCTGGGGGTATTAAATGCAGTCTTCCATTCATCCCCCTCCCTGATGCGGACCAAATGATAAGCATTACGCAAGTCCAATTTCGTGAAGATGGATGCTCCCTGCAACCTCTCGAAGGCTGAAGACATCAACGGCAAAGGATAAGTATTCTTTACCGTGATGTTATTCAACCCTCGGTAATCAATACAAGGTCGCAGAGATCCATCCTTCTTCCCCACAAAAAAGAACCCCGCCCCCGCTGGTGAAGAGGAAGGACGGATGAATTTGGTTGCCAGAGAATCAGAAATATATTTCTCCATAGCCTCCCTTTCTGGAACAGAAAGTGAATATAACTTGCCTTTAGGCGGAGACTTACCTGGCATTAAGTCTATGGCACAGTCATAGGGACGATGAGGAGGGAGAGAAGCAGCCCTAGACTTACTGAACACTTCTTTCAGGTCATGGTACTCCTCGGGCACGTTAGACAGATCCCCTGCTTCCTCCTGTAATACAAAAACAGGCACAGACGGACAAGCAGACACAAGACAAGACTTATGACATTCCTTGCTCCACTCCAGTATAGCCTTGTGCTGCCAATCCACTCGAGGGTTGTGACGGATGAGCCAGGGTGACCAAGGACGACAGGTGCCAACGGTGAATCCAGGATATAAAAAGAAATAGTCTCAGTGTGATTGCCAGAAGTGGTGAGGGTGATATCCTCAGTGGTGAATGAGATGGTGGGAAGCTCTTGGCCATTAAGTGCATGAACAGCGATCTTCTGAGTGAGTGGTCTGAGTGGAATCTGAAACTTGTGTGCAAACATCTTGTCCATAAAATTACCTTCAGCCCCAGAGTCCAGAAGTGCTTTACAGTCGTGCTGGTGAACTGACCATCTCAGTCTTACCGGGAGGAGGGTGGATGTGGATGAGGTCTTTTCGGCGGAGATCCCACCCGATAGTAGCCTCATACTTACTATCGGGCTTGGCCTTTTACTGGGCAGTTATAAGCGAAATGTCCCGAACCTCCACAATATAGGCAAAGGCCCTGGGACCTCCGCCTCTCCCTCTCCTCCCGGGAAAGCCGAGCTCGACCCACCTGCATGGGTTCGTGATCGAAGGCGGGACTGACCACGTCCCTGCCGCTGGACCGTTGTCCCTCAAACCCTCCAGGGGGACGGTTAGATGCCGCTCTTCCTCCGACCCGGGAGAGTCGTGCATCTACACGTAAAGCCAACTCGATAAGTCCATTCAGTGACGTGGGTAGGTCCAGGGCGTAGATCTCACGTTGGACGCGGTCAGCCAACCCATGCAGGAACATGTCCCACTGCGCCTCCTCGTTCCAATGACATTCGGCCGCCAGGGTTCGGAACTCGATGGAATAGTCCGAAACCGACCTCTCCCCCTGACGAAGGTCGGCCAGCACCCTGGCGGCCTCTCTCCCCGCAACGGCTCTGTCGAACACACGTTTCATCTCTGCGGAGAGGTCATGGAACGAGGCGCAGCATGGGTCTTGATTCTCCCACACCGCCGTCCCCCATAGTGCCGCTCTTCCAGTCAGAAGTGTGATGACGAAAGCCACCTTCGATTGCTCACTCTGGAACGTTCTGGGCTGTAGGGTGAAATGCATGGCACACCTCGTCAGAAACGCTCTGCAAAATCCTGACTCACCCGCATAGGGCTCCGGAACGGGTAGGCGTGGCTCAACTGACGGGCTGACGTCCGGTGGTGTGGGGGGAACGGCTGGTGTGGGCGGCGCAGTGGGAGCACGGAGAAGTTGGATCTGCTGGGTGAGCTCGGACACCTGCGTCACCAGAGCTTGGACCGCACGACCCGTGTCATTAATGTTCTTTTCGTGAGAGTCCATTCTCCTCACGCTATGGTGTACAAATTCCTCCAGTGAAGACGGGGTCTCTTTTGCTGCTTCCATGAGATGGCCAGATCGTTCTGTCGCGATCGTAAGGATAACAGGAAGCAATTGCAAATAACTCAGTTTAATGAAAAAATAGCAACAGGCTCAGGAATATGACACGGGTGTGGACAGGCAACGCAGGGACTGGATGGCCAAAGTGCGGTGATCCTCGTGATGTGCAGAGTGAAGACGACACGAGACAATCCAACACCGAAACGACAATCCACAGGAACACGGAGACCAAGAACGAGACACAACACCGACACCTCGACATGAAACAACGATCTGGCAAAGAATAGAAGATGAGGTGAGTATTTAAGCAGTGTGGGGATGAGCTGCAGCTGGTGATGATTAATGATAATCAGCTGGAGTGAATCAAGGAATGACAACACTCACGCCCACAGCACACGCGCTTTCATACCACAACATAAACACGAGACGAGAAGAAGGCATTGGATCTGTATACCGTGACAGATGGACAACGGAAATTTAGCAGCAATTCATCTAGTACACATAAATATAACTTTAAAAGGCAAAGCAAGAATGTACTTCAAAATAAAGATAATAACACACAAGACAAAATAAAACATTTTGTACACAAAAATGTAAACATTTTCCACATGGACCATATTGTGAATGTGTGTCTGTGTGAGCGCGCGACCGTGCGCATGTATGTGTGTACAGGTGAAAACAGTTGGATGGATGGATGGATGGATGGATGGATGGATGGATGGATGGATGGATGGATGGTAGATACATGGATGGATGGATGGATGGATGGATGGATGGTAGATACATGGATGGATGGATGGATGGATGGATGGTAGATACATGGATGGATGGATGGTAGATACATGGATGGATGGATTGATGGTAGATACATGGATGGATGGATGGATGGATGGATGGTAGATACATGGATGGATGGATGGTAGATACATGGATGGATGGATGGATGGATGGATGGATGGATGGATGGATGGATGGATGGATGGTAGATACATGGATGGATGGATGGATGGTAGATGCATGGATGGATGGATGGATGGATGGATGGATGGATGGATGGATGGATGGATGGATGGATGGATGGTAGATACATGGATGGATGGATTGATGGTGGATGGATGGATGGATGGATGGATGGATGGATTGATGGTAGATACATGGATGGATGGATGGTAGATACATGTATGTATGGATGGATGGATGGTAGATAGATAGATAGATAGATAGATAGATAGATAGATAGATAGATAGATAGATAGATAGATAGATAGATAGATAGATAGATAGATAGAAGAACGATAGATAGATAGATAGATAGATAGATAGATAGATAGATAGATAGATAGATAGACAGATAGACTGATAGATAGATTCTGCTGTTTTCATTCATAATGTAAATGATAAATAGGTCAAAAAAATACTAAAATAAAAAGCTTGTTCTTGTGAGACAAGTAAGAATTATCACGTTTCCGCGGGGGAACAAAAAAACATCACGCCATTCCCGGATTAAGACCCTCTCTGAGATTTAATTAGCTGTGCTATGCTAATCACAGTCGTGTGGCCACTGAAAAATACATTAAACACACACCTGCTACGACAACACTCAGACAGAGCAAACAAAGAGAGAGTGTGAAAAAGAGTCTCTATAGAGAACATTCAGTGCAGACATGCCAACCAGGGGAATTTATACAACCTGCACTATAGTTACAGCTGTGCTTATTGAAGAACAGTAAAATCCACATGTTGGTGTGAAACAGAGGATCTTACTTTCTTATTTTCTACTTTCTGGCTTGATTGGAAAGAAATAGAACTGTGTACGCTTGCATTGTTCTGAAACTATTATTTCATTTAGTTTCCTGCTGAATAAGAATGTGTTTTCAGGAAATACATTGTCCTCTAAACCTGACCAGATCCTGTATGTGTTTGGTAAATCTTTTTGGTAACACTTTATTTGAAGGGGTGTGCATAAGACTGACATGACACTGTCATAAACATGACATAACACCTGTCATGAACATGAAGGAGTCTTTATGAATGTTTATGACTGTTGTCATTAAGTGTCATTCGGTAAATTATGACACTTTTAATGCAAAGTTGACATTGTTTAAAATGTCTTTGTTATGACAACTTGACATTACCCAAGACAAAAATGTCTTGATTATGACAACTTGACATTAACAAAGACAGAAATGTCTTTGTTATGACAACTTGACATTAACCAAGAAATCATAACCTCTCAACCTGTCACAACTTTGGCCGTCATGACACCATTATAACTGTGTCATGAATATTACCTGTCCTCAATTAAAGTGGAACACATTTTACTAGTTATAAAGATGTCATTAAGGGTTATTACACAGCGAAATGGTTTAAGTTTGATAATTAGACCTGTTATGACATATTTGTGACAGGTTGACAGGTTATGATTTCTTGGTTAATGTCAAGTTGTCATAACAAAGACATTTCTGTCTTTGTTAATGTCAAGTTGTCATAATCAAGACATTTTTGTCTTTGTTAATGTCAAGTTGTCATAACAAAGACATTTTTGTCTTTGTTAATGTCAAGTTGTCATAACAAAGACATTTTAAACAATGTCAACTTTGCATTAAAAGTGTCATAATTTACCGAATGACACTTAATGACAACAGTCATAAACATTCATAAAGACTTCTTCATGTTCATGACAGGTGTTATGTCATGTTTATGACAGTGTCATGTCAGTCTTATGCACACCCCTTCAAATAAAGTGTTACCATCTTTTTATATTTTAGAAGAAACATACTTTCTTCTTTGGAACACAATAGAAGATGTTTTGACAAATGTTCATGCTGCTCTTTCCGGTGTAAAGAAAGCAGAATCAGTGAGCTGAAAACTCCCAAAAATGTTCAACTGTTTGTTACTTGTGTAAGACAGAAATCTGCTGAATTTCTTGCTGAAGACTAATTAAAATACATAAAATTTAAATGAAATGTATCCAAATTTAAATTGTCTAAATTTGCTCTAAAGCACATTTGAAAACAGTATCATAATTGAAGGCCCTCTAAATCACACACACACACACACACACACACACACACACACACACACACACACACACACACACACACACACACACACACACACACACACACACACACGCACACGCACACACACAGCCATGTCATTGAATTTCACACATGCAGTTATGTCATTGTAATAGACGCAAATGAAAGGACTGATAATGTTAATTACAGCAGCAAGGTGACACGGCGGCTCTTGCTGAAGACTGCAGTCGTTGCTTTAATCAGGGAGAGGTCGTCAACCGAGCGAGGTCAAACAGAGAAACCACACGTGAGTTCAACCACATAATCTGATCATCTCCATTCCTCTTTCATACTCAGCTACTTGTTTTTCACTCTTTCTTTTGAATCTTTGTGTCGATTAAAGGAATATTTTCTCTAGTTTGTATAATAATATATATAAAGTATATTAGTAGAATAGTATTTTTTTTTCACATAAAATAAGGTCTTACCAATGGAAGCTTGTTTCCGCCACAGAATAAAAAACACAATTTTCTCTCACAATTGACCCTTCGCGTGGAGCTTGATTGACAGGTGTTCTGACCAATCATACTTCGCCATCCGCCATTTTGTCGGATCAAGCAGTCAGGAGAGTTAGTAGATTAACATGGGAGGATTTGAACTGGAAAAACTGAATATACTGAAGCCTTTCCGCGGTTAAAACAACATTCCTTCTTATGTTAATTCATGTTTATTTGATGCTATAAATGAACTAGAAGGAAGAGATGATCGGATCACGAGCAGCTTTAACTGATGCTCTACAGCGATCTGTCAAGACACATTAAAGAGCCACAAAACTGTATTTATTGTTTAAATTTCTTTCAAAAAATGACCACATTTGAAAGCTGAGACTTTGTTTAACATGCTTAATATCAAAAGTAACTGAAAAGTAACCTGGTCTGTCCTGTCTGTCCGCGTGTTGTCAGTCTCCTCTCTGCTCCGCAATGTATTTTTCACTGTGTGAGAACATGGTGAGAGCGTGAGAGCGGCGTAGCTTGTCGGAACATAGCGACAGTAACTATGGAGGGCGGGTCTTAGCGAAGGGTCAATTGCTTATTTGCAAGTGTATATCTCGCAATTGCAAGTTTATATCTCGCAATTCTGACATTATAACGCGCAATTGTGAGATAAAAAGTCGCAATTATCTTTTAAAATGTTTTATTCTGTGGCGGAAACAAGCTTCCATACATACCAGACTCAAAAATATTATTTTTTGGGTGAGCTATCACTTTAACAGCCAAGGTGACCATTTTCAAAGTGCCTAGTAAAAGCAAGATCCCATCCTCCCTTCAGAGCGTCTCTAAAGCCACGCCACCTTCAAAACACATGAACACGTACAGCAGAGTGAGCAATCAGCTTGGTAAAATTAAAAGTACATCTTCGTGTCTGTGCCCAGTGTTTACCGAGCATGATGATCTGAAATATTGTGAACTATTAATTAAAAAGAACAGTTAAACATCAGTTGCTTAAAACACTAACTTGATGAGATTTATACTTGGTTTTACGTGAGGAGTGGAACAGTATTAGGCTTATATTAGGAGTAAATGATGACAACATTTTTTTGGGGGGGGGGGGGTGAGCAATCCCTTTAAAAGACACGGTGACTCTGAAGTATCATTATATGGAAATTACATTCTCTTTTTGTTTTCCACAGAATAAAATGACAGCATGGTTTGGACACACAGTGTATGTCTGCCTCATCATTTTCCAATTGACGTTTGTGACACTCGTATCTGTTTCTGCCATGCCCGCACCTGTGAAAAACTGGCTACGGAAGAGACACGGGTCGGGGGCCTCGATTGGATTGCATTAACTGGATTGAGGTGGGGTTGTGGCCCGTCCGGGTCTGTGTTAATTGCAATATGAGGATAAGTGATTGGCCCAAGTAAATCAAAGTGAAAGGCCCCTTTCTCCCCTGTATGGCTTGGCTGTGACTTCAAATCTTCTGAGAGGGGGTTTAAACCATATTGCTGTCATCTCAGCAAACTATATACTGTCATCACAGGGGTTTCCCTCTTCTAAATAAATAATGGGAATTCATAGGATAGTGGTAGGCTACTTTTGTGGAATGCCATGAGGATCAGATGGACAAATATTATTATTCCTGCAATGGAATTGCTTTGTTTTTGGCCATCTGATCCTTAAATATATATTTTTTTATGTTATTTTTTGTAGAACTTGAGAAACGTCTTTCTCAGCAGATTACAGAATAGAGGAAAAATAATTTTTTGCCTTATTTGAGGAAAGTAATAGAGTCAATTAAAAAGGTGTTTTTCACCACACACTGGCATAAATATGTAGCTAATCTGTTGAAATGGTCACTAAACAAATCCGGCAATGAATCGTTTGAGTCACTGAAACCTTCTAGACAAGAGAGTGTCCGATTCAACGAAACTGTTTAAATGCATAGGTGTACTGTTGGCTGGTCAACGTTTAGCAGTAAACTAGCATATAAGTAGCCTCAAAGCTAACACACTGATCTAAAAGCCACAACAATTTTTTTATTAGTTTAATTGTTTGGCTTTGCTACTTGTAGTGTACCTACTTTGAACCAGCTTGGTTATAGTTTAGCCACTTGGAAAGCTAGTTTCTAAACCTACAGCTACCTAGTTATTCTGACAATTCTCTGAAGTACCCTTCTTCGCACAGACTTGGATTTGTTCAATTGTGAATGTGTGTATTTAATTCATTATGTGGCCTTGCTATTATAGAACCCTGCTTTTTTGCAGTTGCAATTGTGTATGAAAACACTCTAATGGAAGATGGATCTCTTTTGGACCTCATACTGTGTGTGAATTTCCAATTCTTTCCCCATCACATATTGAGGTTGTTAGGATACTGTGAAGCATTCGGTTACAGTCGCTATGGTGAAATTCATACGTGTACTTCATGTTGTGGCGTCTCCAGCGGAGAAAACACAGATGCAGATGTTGTGATTGGAGCTTTGATGCTTGTTAGGTTTGTGAACACCCGCAAAAACCACAAACGCTCCCTCACAGAAGACGTGTATTGTTTGACTGTACATCTACTCACCGATAATGCCAATGCAATTTCGGTTGTAAGTGTCACAACTCACAAGTGCAGTCCATCCTAGAAAATCACTTAATAGCCAATTTCATGCAAGAACGGTGAGGAACGAAATACTGAGTTAACACTGAAGAAGAGAGCCTCTAGTCACACCTCATGGTCCTGTGATAAGGTACAAAGTAATAACACAGCCTCTATGAGTTTTTCCAAAGCAAAATTATCTACATTCCCTCCTATGCAGTTTACAGGTGTGTGTGGCATCTTGTCTTGTGTTGCCAGACTTTTGACCAATGGCATAAATCTGGTCTAGTTTGCAGTTTCTTCAGGCCAAGGAGTATTTGTAGGGAATCAGAACACGTGCAGCATTGTAGTCTGATTCATGTTGTAGTTAATGAATAAGAAACAAAGTGCAAACAGTGTAGTATGATTCTCGAGCAAATGACTCTTATGAACCAGTTCATAAGAACCATTCTTTTCTCATGAACAAATGCCTCTTCTGAGCTATTTCTTTGTAGTGAATCAAAAACATACAGAACGACCAGTGTAATCTGATTCATGAACAAATGATTCTGATGAACTTGTCCTTTGTAGTGAATGAATCAGAAACGTGTAGTCTGATTCTCAAACAAATGACTCTTCCGGTTCTTTGAATTGATATAGTTATGGATTGAGGGTTTAATAAATTGCGTACAGTTCCAACTTCCACAGGTTTAGTTAATCTGAAATGTATTATGACATGAGTAGCTTGCAGTGCTATAGTTCACCTAAAAATGATCATTCTGTCATCATTTACAGCACAACAGTGATATTGAAACAAATTACTCTTATGAGCATTGTTTTGTGAATTTCTATTCATAAAAACAGTAGTAAGTGTACTTTTTTGCAGATATAGCTCAGAAAACAATACAGACTGTGCATATGTGGTCATGAATATCTATTTAACAATGCTACATACAATTGCAGTCAGCTCTTGCTGTTTTTGTGTGCAATATGTATCTGATGGTCCGTAAATAGACTTTGAATGGTCTTTGCCACATTACAGACTTCAGAAAGCACCAAAGGTAGTCAGCAATAAGCCTATAGACATGAAAACAGTTCAACAATTGCCTCATGCTAAAAAAAGCCTTTTTGCTCCCGTTTTTTGTTGATTTTTCTAATGTGTAACTATCATATTTTACTGAAACCGTAATCATATTAGCATAAGCTTTAAGTTTTCCAAGCACTAATTGGAGCAGTTTAAATGGTTTTAACTGGATGTTGGGAAAAATTATTCTATCTTTGTATAGCCTTGCATCGTCGCATGGGAAAAAACTAAACTCTTCAGAGACCTACAGATCTTTCCATTCGGCGCTAAACAGAATTAGCTTCCACGCTAAACTAGCGTCAACACCAGTGCTTGAGGCTGCCACAGTCTAAAACAACAACAAAATGTGACTCCACAACGCTTGGCTACATACTTCTTGCATATTACCAACACAATTGTAAAAAGGACACAATCAGTTATTGTCATTTTGATAACACCGAACTGATCAAAGCATTTTGCCTTTAGCATGAGCGCTAGCTGCTTCAGATCTGTTGCTCTTTTATCTTTTCAGTGATTATATGAAGTCAGACAACATTTTTCCCCCTCTCTTGCCCAATTTGGAATGATGCTACTGAAGAAGATATTTTAACTTTATTTTGGATGACTGGATAGAAGCTGTTAATTAACTGAAGAATTACTAACAAAATGATGAGGTGTTTTATGCAATCTGCTTTTTATTGCCATCAAAGACAATGTGTTTTGATGAGTATTTTAGGGTCTGGATGCTGTTTGATAATATATTTGATGCATTCAGCAATGACCTAGACCTGTATGCAAAGCTTTTTTAGTTTTGTATTGAAGTAAAAATGAATGCCGGGATTAATCACATGAATCTCCTACCAAACATGTTTAATTGACTTGAAGTATTTTTAGATGCTAAAATAATAAAATAACTGGAGAAGGAAAAAACTGAGAAGACAAGGGGTTAATGCCACTAGTGTACAGCTGGAAACTGCAGTAAATATAGGTAAGATTTTTTGCAGTTTTACAGAACTGTAGGAAGAGACAAGAGTGTTTTGTTAATAAACAGAGAGATTTTGGTAGTAAAGCTACAGTGATTCATACATTTCAGCTTTCATTTTTCCAAAGCTTGGATTTGCTTGTTGTCAAGCATATCATCCGAGTGTAGATACATGTCATTCCTCCTAGTTTTTTTTTTTTTTTAAATTCAATGGGTTGTTCGCTCGAATCTCTCAATAATTCAGACTTTGGACATATATGCTGGCCGCTGTTTATGTTTTTTTCTTCTTCTTTTGGATGTAACGTCTCTCTGTCTGGAGTGTCAGATCCAAGTGCCAGAAATGAAACAAGTCATTCAGCCTCATGTGGTTTTGCTAAAAAAAAAAATATATTGATTGTAAGCTCTGTCGTGACTACCTCTTGCCGGAGCTCTTGGACGGCCTGTGCAGTTGTAATTTCTCAGATGGCAGAATCTCATTTACTCCTGAGCGTGATGTGTATTTCAGAATGTGAGAAAACAAGGCACTCGATGCAGCTGAGAGAGGGGGCTGTCAGATGCCACTCAGGCCAGACTCAAAACCCTCATCATCCCCTAGTGGATTAACACCTTCTGGCCTGGATCTGCGCCGTGCGGCTGGCCCTCTCATCTATCTCGTTCAGGCCTCCAGAGGAAAGCCAGTCCATGTATCCGGCAGTCGAAAGCAAGTATGTGTCTTCTGCAGTCAAATGGACAGCTCTCACAGTATGTTGTGCTTTTTTGGTCAGGCAAGCATCACTATTACTATTGCTCATTCTAAGGGTTAGAGGATTGTCCAAATAAGTATTAAACTTTTGATGAATTCGTCCCGCATAGTTTGTGTTTTAGCACAGACCTAGGAACCACATTGCAACTTTTTTTTCTGTTACTCTGTATTTTTGTCTTATTTTCTAATACAAATATAAGAGTTCATAAGAGTAATTTGTTGGTGAATCAGACTGGTCACCTTAGAATGCTTTTAATTCAATAAAAAATAAGTTTCATAAGAATAGTCAACGCTATCTCACGACCAATTCAAGTGAGCACGAGGTGGCTAATAAGTACGATTTGTCAAAACCCCAGTGATGGGTAGGTTTAGCGGCGGGGTCAGGGGTAAGAATTGGGCAACTCGTAAAATGCCGTGAGATCGGGTTGGAATAGTTCATTCGAGAATCAGGCTACACTGGTCACTTCGATTCGTTGAAAAAGAACCAGATCATAAGAGTCATGTATTGGTGATTTGGGCTAGACACTAGTTGCGCTGTACCTCTTGGGGATTTTGAGAAATTTATATATACCCAGCTCTAGAAATAACGCAAACCGGACTCAAACCCGCATCGCCCGCATGAGCGCCGCAGCTCAACGTTTCAGAGCATGTGCACTAACCGTGTTATTTTTAAAGGTGGAATGAATCATGGCAGAGGGCTCCGGGCGGGCGATTTGTTGAGCTAATGGTGGGCGAGACATCACATTTTCATGTTTGCAGGTCCAATGCATCACAGAGGGCCACAAACATTCATCACAGTTCACATCTCCTCTGCAGACATTTGCAAAATCTGTGTTTACTCATTATGTCTAGGTTTTCAATTCTCTGTCAGTGAATATGGATTAGATAAGCTCTCTTTCTCCCTCTCTCTCCCCCTCAGCATGGAGCGAGCGAGTGCTTCCAGAGACCCGGACAGAAATTCGGTGTGAAATGCGAGGGCTGTCTGCGTGTGTGAGGGAGCTGACAGGATTTTAGGAGCGTGGAAATGGAAATAAGAAGCAGGCTTTGGATGTGCCCGGCTGCCATCCTGGAGGAAAGATTGGTGTCTGTCGCAACTGGCCCAATTTCAAAATTGCCACGTCCGTTTACTCTCCATCTTTATTTACACAAATCTGTTTTGTCACTCTCTCTTCACCATTTGCCTGGACAGATGCATTAAAACACTCAAAACAATCAAATCCGAAGCGGCCGGTCGAGTTGATTGACGAATTGGCACGGCTTTCCCGACAAACGTGCTGCGAGACAATGAAAAGCGCTTGTTGTGGCTGGAACGAAACAAACTAGCTCATTGGATTTCAGAGGCAGAGTGCAATGAATAAATTGGACTATCAAATTCATCTGAATATAAATGTGATATATTTATCATAATATTTTTCTTTTTTGATATGGTAAATCTTAATGTCATTTATCCAATGAAAGATCGTAGAGGAAAGTCACAGGAAACAATACAAGCAATCTAGCCGAATAAGGACTTTAGGGAAACTCTCATTTTCTGGAAAAATTTTTTGTCAGGATTTATAGGTTTGTTTTTTTTATTTTTGCCAACTTGTATGGCTAGAGATGATGACTTATCCATCAGCTCTGAATGTTGTGTACCAGTTATTCCAGCTAAAAATAGAAATTTTATGGCTAGTATGTTAGACCACCGCAGAGATGACCTACATATGAGAGAATACATGAAAAGGTCACATTTCTCCCTAAAATCAAAAATAGAAGAATATATTTTCACAAGGAATTTAAAAATTAAAAATAGATATATATTCATGACAATTAAACACATTTACTGTTTACTATTTTTTCTTATTTTCCCCTTATCATCAATGATTTATTAGATTCTCAGTCTACTGCCAAGAAATGATTTAATTTGAATCTGCATAATTAAAGGTAGAGCAAAAAATACTACCATGATATATAAACACTTAAATTACCTTTCAGAATAGAACATTGTTTGTGTAAATACAGTCAAGTGGTGGAAAACCTTATAAATAACCTCAGTGTAGATTTCTAGAAAGGGCACTGCTGATCCAAAAGACCCTAGACATTATCAGCTAAAATAAGCTTATCAGAAACGTCTAAGGCCCTGTTTACACTCTTCAGTCCATATATCCTCAAAATATCTGGATAATATATGATGTCTACACAATGCATTTACACTCAGCAATAGAAATGTGCCTTTGTTAGACAGACGGAAATCCGAATGCATCCATCTAGGTTTAATCTCGTTACATGCAAATTTGCGAGGTCTAATCTACTTTAGGCGCCACAGAAAATCTAATTATATGCGTTTATATAATGTTAAATAGACCTTTATATAATTTAGGTACATTAGAACTAGTGAGAGACATTGGTAACATCAGAAACACTCGAACTTGAGTAACGTATTTCTCCCCATAGTGAACTCTCTAAGAATGGAGGGGTCCTCAAATGTACTTTATTGATATTAATAGTTAGTGAAATGGAGGCCAGCTAGTAAAAAGCTGTGTAGGTAAACCTCACTCCCCTGGCCACAATAGACCACTAGCGACTGACACTACAGTGATGTGGTCTTTTGTGTACTTGCTACTCCGCCTCCCATGCTGGTGATGCCGGTTTGAATCCTGCTTGGAGCTTGTGCAACTAGGACCTGTTGAATTGGTGCCATGACCCGGATGAGAGTGAGGTTTAGGAGGGTGAGTGTAGCGGCCTCAGAGACAAACTAGTCACTGATGCAGCAGGGCTGTGGTCTTTAGCATTCTTTTTAGCTAGCTACCTCCCATTCCCATGCCGATGACTGCAGTTTGAATACCGCTCGGAGTGGGTGCAAGTAGGACCTGTTGCATTGGTGCCATGACCCGGATGGGAGTGAGGTTTAGGAGGCTTAGTGTGGCAGTCTCAACAAGTGATCTCGTGGTCACTTATTGCAAAGTCTTGTATGTGTCACAACAACTGCTATTTCTGGTTTTTGTTTCATTGTCATCTTCTGCTCTCTCCCTGGATTTCCATGTTTGCCTGTGCCTTGGACTTTTGTTATTATCTGGATGGTTTGCTCTGTGGTTTTGACCTATTGCCTGTTTTATGGATTACGATTCTGTATCGCCCCAATAAACTACTGCATTTGGATCCTCCACTTTTTCGTATCCGAGCAGTTCATGACAAGTTTAGTTTCTTTTTTTATACCTTTTCATTATTTTAAATCATATGATGGCCAAAAAAATGCACATCTTCATTCATAAAATGTGACATTACAAAAAATGTGACACCTGTCTTGCATTTTAGACGGAAGCCGTATAATTTGTTTAATAAGAACCAAGTTCTCCAGACTTTATGGGAAAATCATACTTTCTATAAATTTGATATAAAAAAAGTATTTCTTTTCCGAAAGCAGCATATCACAAATATAACCATAGCTAGCAACTCCTTATATGCGTGTGTGTACGAAAACCACTCTTGCCTATTGTTTAAAAGAAAAAATCTGGCTCAGCCTTCATTCTGCACCTAATCACAGAAGTGAATTATTGCGGAGGGTAATAAAGCTCCAAATGCATCGCCTTTGTTCCTCTTATCAGCTCAGTTAAGCAATTTACCTACACATTCTCTCTCTATAATCACTACTAGGCTGCAATTATGCAGTTCCAGAAGTTTCTGAAGAGGATTGTAAAGCGAGTAGATGTCATCAGATACAGCCTGAGAAATAAAGACTGGAGTGTGCTTAAACATTCAAGATGTTAAACAGGATATTAATAGGCTTGCATACACTTATATTAACTACATCCTTTCAGTTCAAAAGCCTTGTATTGTCATGGTGACTTTTAAGATCTTGTTCAGATTTTCATGTATTGATGGAGCTATAAAGCAAAATTATCACGTTTTAAGGATTTTTTCAGGGGGGATCAAACAAAAATGTGCATTAGTGTTAATTTAGCATCATTAATTTGAAAACATATTATAGCTTTTATTGATATTTTTAATTCAATTCTGTGCATATTTTCATTTAAATTTCAAAGTTTGTGTGTTTTTGTTCATAGTTACGTTTTTTTAAATATGTCAATTTAGTTTTAATAAATTTTAATTTGAGTTTTTTCGTACATTAATTTAAACTAAATGAAAATGGGAAACCACTAGCTGAAAAAGTCGAAGCTTTTATTTATTAAAGTTATTTATTTCAGTTAAAGTTGATTTTATTTCAAGAAACTAAAATGTTTTTATATGGTCTTAGTTTCAGTTATAATACGAGCATTAAGTAGTTAGATAGGTGAAACTTTTCCATCTGATGCAATATAGTTTCACAATCCTGAAGTAATTCCTCAGTTTTCATGCTTTAATGCAGTAAAGAAATCTCCCCCGTAACTCTTCCACCCACAGAGCTTCAGCGGTAACAAACTTTATCACTGCTTTCATATACAGCACTTTGGCTGCCAGCCGGCCAGTATCAGTACAGATTTGTGTATCCGTTGATTCATGGCGGTAGATTTCTGCTGGACTGAGTGGGGCTTCAGAGGCCGCCGGGGGCCCGAGAGAAGCAGCGGGAGGGCTGGAGCTTCTGAGCGGCCTGCATTTTAGCCAAAGACACCAGTAACAATAACTCCAGTCTGTTTTCATATGCATCGAGAAATAATCTATGTGTGTGTGACTGTGTGTTCAAAAATAAGTCTACAGTTGTACTAATTGCAGTGAAAAGTGGGCGACTTGTTCTATGCTCTCCCTTGTTTCGTTTCATGTTTCTGTTGTTACTTTATCTTCTCAGCTGATGTGGGCTTGCTGTGGTTAATGGTTCCAGGAAAAGTAAAAAAAAAAAAAGTGCTGCAGAAAAGGATGAAAAACATGGAGGATGAGTTTACCTGATATTCCTGCGTTTTCTGTAAAAAAACAAAAATCTTAAAGTCTTATGTCGGGTGACGTCACTTCTTGTTGACGTTTAAAGTATTGTCAAACAAAACGGAGGCTAGCTAGACCCTCCCTCCTCCTCATCCGCACTCTAACCCCCCAAACCCCGCCCCCAAATCCTTCTTGTCAGTTATTGGCTGGAACAGTTTGTTATGATTCGTGGTGCGGGTTAGCCCAGTTTGTTTTTGTTGCCGTTTGTGGAGCCTGGGGTGTCTGCAGAGACCGTGTTTTTTTACAGTGAGTTCAGGGGACAGGCAGCTAGCGGATAGTGAGGAGATGTTTTGTACGTGTCAAAAAAAAATTGGCCTAAAAACCGCGTGACAGCGCTTAGAGCACCTTTACAATGCTATAAAAAATGGTTTGTTAAACACTATTAAAGATTATACTGTATAATCTGTATAATATCACTCACCGTGTTCAGCTGTTGTCACCTTCCCTAATTCATCTGTGTATTTAAGTTCTTCTCTGTCAAATGTTCATGGTCGGTTATTGTTTGTGTTTGATACACACTGTTTCACACATATGTTACACACATATGTTGGCTAGTAATCGTGTTTGGAATCAATCCTCTTATTATTTGTATCTTCATTGTCGTTTGGGAACCAACAAGATGACTATCTGTTATACTTAGTATATCTATGTTATACTATAATCTATTTACTTTTGTGGCCAGTCATTTTAAAAATTCACCTTGATACATCCCAGAATTGACTGTATATTAGGGCATTTTTATATAATTTAATAAATTCCAAAAATATTATAAAAATATTTTTTTCAGTATGTTTTCAAAGCAGATTTTAGTAGTTAAGGAAATTATTATTATATATCAGTTAATGATATGTTTACAGCAATTTCTGGAAACAGCAGCTTTTATTTATTTGTTTTAACCAGAAATTTAACATACATTTTCTACAGTATTGTAGGGATTTGAGAGCAAAGTATTGCTATCAAAACCATTTCCCATATTTAATATTCCTCCATTTTATCAATGGCTCTATGATCCAAGTGTCATTTCTGAGTTGACATTTGCATAGTCACATTAACATGATAATCAGTTGCCATTTCATTATTGACAGCATGAAATCATTAGTTATTGATAATTCCTCTCCAGCATAGCAATGAATCATTACTCGCTATTTACCGGAGGCTTCCCTCAGTGAGATGCAGAAATTGTAGACGTCGTAAGCAAATCCCTTGTTTTACTAGTCATTTTCATGCAGATTTGGGAAATCTAGAATAAAAAACCCAGACTTTTAAAGGGTTGATCACATGATTTCTTCCTCCACATAAATTTCTGCAAATATATTTCAGATTTCTCTGGCATCGGCATGAGGGTTTGGGAAATGAGCTCCACGTGTGGGAAAGAGCTGGAGTTGAAAATTGGATCATCCTGTAGAAGAGGTGGAAGAGTTGGCGTTGGGTAAGAAGACATACTCCATAATTCTTGCAGCACAAATGCTCATCTCAATCAGTGATGACCCAGTCCTCATAAAACAAGATGGAGGACAAGAAAAGGAAACATGCTTTCCTTTCCCGTCTTACCCTCCTGTTCTCTCTCTCGGAAGAGGAAAAACGGAAGTTTAGAGAGATCTTCACAACATCAGAGAGAAGATTAATGGTTTATCCTTGAGACCGGCAATCAGCAAACACATGACTACATGCCTCACTAGCTGCAGTGGGGAAATGTGCCACATGATTTACTAGTCACAATGAAAAAGGAAATTGGCTCCGTATATTTTACCCTAATTTCATTCCGTTTATTGTCCATTCTTCTTAAATAAAATAATTGAACAAAACGCAAAAATGTATGCATGGCATAAATATATATATATATGTACCCAGTTAAATACAAAATAAACTCTGCCAAGGTGAACAAACCCTGACATATTGACAATGACTTGTATCACCCTGAAGAGACGTGGAAGATTTCTCCTTCAAATTGTATGTCATACGTGTATGCCACAGCTCCTCAAAAAAATAAAAAAGATATTTTATCTTTTTCCTCCTCTGCATTCCTTCAAAATCCCCTGAGATGAGAGTTTCCGAGACACCAATCATTATTGTTTTAAAGACATAATGTGTGTGCAAGGGGATGGTAAAAATGCAAACATTCCTCATACAGTTCAGGATCTCGATTCTTCGCAGAGCTCTCACTGTCACTATGGCAACTAAAAGCTGATGGAAGTCTATGGAAAAAAGGCCGTCTGAATGAAACTTAACATTACAGATGTTTGGAGTGCCTTTGTGAAGTTTCACCTGCAATGCTTGTAAAAAACAAATACAAAGTTCAGATCACAAGCACCAGCCGAAAATTGTGATGTATAGCGGGGCTCTTAATAAAAGCGCTCTGGCCCAAGGTATCCATAGATTCTGCGTTTAAAAAGATATGACACGGGAAGGAAAAAAATAAGCAAGTAAACTCAGAAATGAATGAAGCTCATATCAGCAGCCGGAAACCGCCGGCAGTGTTAAAGCTCATTGTGGCCATCGCATCCTCAGGGATTACAGCATTTTATTTAAATATGTTTCCAAATAGAAAAGAGTCATCAATCCTGCATGACAAACGTAGTGTAGTCAGCTCCCCAAAGGCACCGTGGATAATAAAATACAGCTGCTACCTGTCCTCAGCATCTTATACCTCCCTGTCAACCTGAAGGTGAGGGAGATGCAGCGGTTAGGCTTCAGGAATATTACAATTAAACAGTGCAGATAACAGTTAGGCTATTCACGCATTCAGAAACGGGATTTAGAATTAGAGCTGGGGCTGTGCTTTTCCCACAATGCACTGCTGACACAAGGCCAATGACACTGCTCGACTGAAGGAGAGGCTGTAAAGCCATTGTGGTGGTGCTTTCAAATGTTTTGCACACGTGGCAGGAAGGAATATCACGCATGGACAGGAGGATTTAATGTAACAGATGGGGATTATTGTACGGCAAAAAATCTAAATTCACATACAGCCACAGTGCAATGTTGTATAATGTAAACATACTGCAACAGACATCCACAAATAGCCACGAAAAGGTCTTAAATGCTATAAACAGACTGAACTGTCAAGTATAATCACGCTCTCGCGTTCTTCTTTTTCTCGCTCAAACTCTCGAGCGCTGTGCGCCATCGCAATCCTCGCTTTGACTGTAATTGTACCATTTACACGACTGGATTGTGTCCTACACACACCTGTCTGCACAAATGACGACAGGCTTGCTGAATGAGGTGATGTGTTGAGACAGACCACCTGCAGCCAAACCCCACGCCTGTGTGAGAAACGTGACTCATCTACGCCCCGAAAGAGAATCATTATCATATTACTGCAGCTGGTCGTTGGGTCTGCATTTGCTCACACACTTACATAACACTAGATGAGTGAAGGTATGTTTATCTGCTCTTGCCGTAGTATAATTAATTATTTTATTTGCTGTATTTTATAGACATTTTTTATATATTCTACAATAAATTACAACTCGGCATGGTTGATGTAGTTTTAGCTGTGGTATCGAAATTGGATTAGAGAATTGTAAATTTTCACTGGTATCTAACATTTTGGTGTCATAATATATCAAATTATTATATACTATATATCTTCTTTGTGGCACTAAAAAGGTTCATTTATAGCATTAGGTTGTCAAACCTTTAGAACCTTTATAAAAGCATATTATTATTTCCCCTCCAGTTCTGACAATGTGTTTCTTAAACAGTGTGGACAATGAGATCATGTGCAGAATTATTTATTTCACTGTCTGGAACAAAACCAGGAGTCATGGCAAAATCACTTCATTCAGACAGAATTTTGTCCAGCAGCTGCTTGACGTTCATCAACAATTCATAAGCTGGATGTTTAAAAAGAAAATGCAAGCTTGACAGTCTTGAATGCGATGTTTAAGTTTGCTCAGATCCACGCGTCAAGCAATTTGATCAAGGCTTCGTTCAAGTGGAAATGTTTTTATATCTCCTACTTCACGGTACCCTAAATTATTCAAACTCCAGATCATCGAAGATTGTGTTTGAGCCGAGCAGTTGAGAAAAAACTGATTTGAATGTTGAAAGTTCACTGAATCCAATCAAATATCTTGCTTTACTTTGCATAAATAGAAGTTTTTCTACTGTTGACCTGTTTAAACGGCCACAGTCTGCTTTATATTCAGAGCTAGCATATTTAGTCAAATGTGATTCTGAAGGCACCGACCAAACCACGACCCTTCCCTCAATGTTCTCTGATTTGATGAACACAAGTGTCTTGGACAGCTGCCTCGCTGAAACTTTTCAGCAGCTTGCTGAGATGAGTTGTGACTGACATATCGTAAAGCTTGGCACCGCTTCCCTGGTTCGTCAAGTGCTGGAATATATTTATGCGAGGAACATATGCATGGTAGGGCTTCTTTTAACATCGTGCAGTATTACTCAAAACAAGGTTTGGGCCACTCTGAGTAATATCTAGCGAACGCTCACAGTCTGTTCTCTACTGCCGTACTAAAACTTGACTTGTTTTTTTTTAATATATAGGCCTAAATCTGTTGTTTTACGCTTCGTTCTCAAATGAATAATCCATGCTGAATTTACAACCAATCAACCGCATGTCCCTTATTTAATTACCAATCAGAATAAGATGCTGAGATGGGTTATCTGAGTGCCCTCCAAAATCAAGGGCATACAGAATGAAGGGCACTTTTTAGAATGGCTTAAATCAACATCAAACCTGATTACCGTTTCCCGCATGTCTCCTTATTTAATTTGGTTCAAATAGAGAGGTTGTTCCTCAATACAGCAATATAAGCAGACCTCTGCTTTGTTGTTATCAGTCAAAGTCATGATGGCTTTTAGAAAACAGGTCTTTTAAAGGGAACGTTCAACCAAAAATGAAAAACATATGAATTTAATTCTTCCATGAAACACAAAAGGAGAAATATTGAAGACTGTGCTGGTCACACTTTCCCAACCGCAGTAAATCACAGGCTAAACTGTGCTGGTTTATTCATTTTTTTCTCTGGTTGGACAACTCTTTGTTTCTTTCTGTGTCTGACAGCTAATGGTGTCTGTGCCACGTATGGAAGCTATCATTGCAGAGGCCAAAAAAGGAGAGAAAGTGAGGAAATGTTACGACGTATGCTAAAAAAAATAATATATATCAAAGAGGCGAGGGAACAATTGGAAGTGAATGGTGAGATGGATTGAGAGGAGTATGCATCACATGATGGCACGCACAGTATTGATCAAATCCAGCTGGTGCTGTGGAGAGAAATGATAACTGTATTGTAACTGTATCATAAGAGGATGTGCAAGTATAAATGAATGATGACAAAACATTTCATTCATAATGTGCATGAAAGGGAAACGGTATTAGTTTGTAGTTGATGTAAGATACAAAAAAAAATCAGTTTACATTTAATATTTCTATTCAACAAATCTGTTAATTTATATAAAATGGTTTATTTTTGTATTTATACATGTTTTGCAAATGTATTTATAGTATTATTTATATAATTTCTGCTGCATAATAACAATATTATTTTATTAGATTATATATATTAGGTAATTTACTACATTTACTATAACAATGTAAGTTATGTTTTTACAAATGTATAACGATTATAATATATACTGAATATAATTATATGCTTTAAATATTAAGTACTTAATTTAAATATTTTTTTATTTAATATTTAATAAATTATGTTATATATTATATATTATAATAAAAAAGGAATATATTAATTTATTATAATATTATATATATATATATATATATATATATATATATATATATATACAATTTAAATGTTTTGTTCACAACTTTTTTTAATATATATATATATATATATATATATATATATATATATAATATATATATATATATATATATACAATTTAAATGTTTTGTTCACAACTTTTTTTTATATATATATATTATATATATATATATATATATATATATATATATATATATATATATATACAATTTAAATTTTTTGTTCACAACTTTTTTTAATATATATATATTCAATTCAATTCAATTCAAGTTTATTTGTATAGCGCTTTTCACAATACACATTGTCTCAAAGCAGCTTTACAGAAAGTGCATTTCAGAAATGTACAAAGAAAAATACAGTTAGTTAATCATGTATAAATTTAGGCATAACATATCGCCGGTGTTTAGTCGTCTCTTCACAGGCGTCGAGTCGTCTCTCCACAGGCGTTTAGTCGTCTCTCCACCGGTGTTTAGTCGTCTCTTCACAGGCGTTGAGTCGTCTCTCCACAGGCGTTAGTCGTCTCTCCACAGGTGTTGGGGCATCTGAAGTCTTCGTGAGAGGCTGGTACAAACTGGAGCTGACGAACGCTATTTACCTCGGGACGCTAAACAGCAGAAGGACAGATGGGAAATAATTAGCATAGCTGATGTTCATAATATTAATGCATTCGAACTGATTCAGAAGTAGTATAAAAGGTAAGCATTAAGTGAATGCTTGGTTAAAGAGATGCGTCTTTAATCTAGTTTTAAACTGGGACAGCGAGTCTGAGTCTCGAACAATATCAGGAAGGCTATTCCAGAGTTTAGGAGATAAATGTGAGAACGCCCTCCCTCCTTTAGTAGACTTAGATATCCTAGGAACGACCAGAAGCCTCGAATTTTGTGATCTTAAAGAGCGCGATGGATTGTAGGGCGATAGAAGGTCTGTTAAATACACAGGAGCTAAACCATTTAGAGCTTTATAAGTCAGTAGTAATACTTTGTAATTGATACGGAACTTAATAGGTAACCAGTGTAGAGATGATAAAATTGGTGTTATATGATCATATTTTCTTGATCTAGTAAGAACTCTAGCGGCTGCATTTTGGACTAACTGTAGTTTGTTTATTGAGGATGCAGGACAACCAGCTAATAAAGCATTACAGTAATCTAGTCTCGAGGTCAGGAATGCATGAACTAACTTTTCTGCATCTGAAACAGATAGCATGTTACGTAGCTTAGCAATGTTTCTAAGGTGGAAAAAGGCTGTTCTTGTAACATATGAGATATGATTTTCGAAAGTCAAGTTGCGGTCTAGTATAACACCCAGGTCTTTTACTGTAGTGGATAAAGTAACAGGACATCCTTCTAAATTAAAGTTGTATTGTAAGGGATTTTGTGGGTAGTTTTTTGGACCAATAAGTAATACCTCCGTTTTATCTGAATTTAATAGCAGGAAATTACACGTCATCCAGCATTTTATATCTTTTAGACACTCTGTCAAGTTAGATAAGTTAGTGTTTTCATCTGGTCGTGATGAGATATATAATTGAGTGTCATCAGCATAACAGTGAAAACTAATTCCATGTTTTCTTATAATATTACCAAGTGGCATCATATATATTGAGAATAGCAGAGGGCCTAGGACAGATCCTTGCGGCACTCCATAGTCTACTGATGTTATCTTTGATTTTTCCCCATTTAAACAGACGAAATGGTAACGGTCTGATAAGTACGATCTAAACCAGCTTAATGCCTGTCCCTGAACACCAGTGTAGTTTTGTAGTCGATCTAAGAGTATTTTATGATCTATAGTGTCGAACGCAGCACTAAGATCAAGTAGAACTAGTATTGAGATACAGCCTTGGTCAGAGGCTAAGAGTAAATCATTTGTAATTTTAACTATGTGCTATGATGCGGTCTGAATCCCGACTGAAATTTTTCGTAGATATCATTTTCTTGCAAGAAAGAGTACAATTGAGCGGACACAATTTTTTCTAGTATTTTAGACATAAATGGAAGATTTGAGATGGGTCTGTAATTTGCTAGGTTATTTGGATCTAATTGCGGTTTCTTAATGAGAGGTTTTATTACTGCCAGCTTGAATATTTTTGGAACGTGACCTAAAAATAAAGACGAGTTAATAATATTGAGAAGAGGCTCTTCCACTACAGGTAACACTTCTTTAAGTAGTTTAGTGGGTATTGGATCTAATAAACATGTTGTTGGTTTAGATGCAATGATTAGTTTATTTAGTTCTTCCTGTCCTATAGTTGTAAAGCGGTGTAGTTGTTCTAGAGAGGCCATAATTGAGGCCGAGTCATAAGACACCATAGAGGATTGTACATTTACAATAGTGTTTCGGATGCTTTCTATTTTCTCATTGAAGTAATTCATAAAATCATTACTGCTATATTGTAACGGAATATTTTGCTCTGGAGATGTCTGATTATTTGTTAGTCTAGCCACGGTGTTAAATAAAAACCTTGGATTATTTTGGTTATTTTCAATTAGTTTGCGGATATGCTCAGCCCTGGCTGATTTTAGAGCCCTTTTATAACGTGACATACTGTCTTTCCACGCGATTCTGAAGACCTCTAAATTAGTTCGTTTCCATTTACGCTCTAAGTTACGAGTTTCTCTCTTGATAGCATGCGTAGCACTGTTGTACCATGGTGTTTTAGTTTTCTCTCTAACCTTTTTTAATCTAATTGGTGCAACAATATCTAGTGTACTAGAGAAAATGTTGCTCATACTGCTAGTCATTTCCTCTAGTTCATCTGTTTGTTTGGGTTTACTGAGCAGCTGAGATAGATCAGGTAAGCTATTTGAGAATCTATCTATAGTGGTTGGAAGGATTGTTCTGCCTGGTCTATAACGTGGTGCAACATGACAAATTTCAGCAGTGCGTATTATGCAAGTTACCATGTAATGATCAGTGAGATCGTCACTTTGCGGTATAATATCTATATCGGTTGGATCGGTTCCATATGAAATAATTAAATCTAGTGTATGATTTAGCCGATGAGTGGGACCACTGACGTTTTGCTTCACCCCAAAAGAGTTTAATAGATCTCTAAACGCAGCCCCTAACGCATCATTTGTATTATCTACGTGTATGTTAAAGTCGCCAATAATTATTGCTTTATCGACATTGACCAATAGGTCTGAGAGAAAGTCTGCAAAATCTTTTAGGAAATCAGTATATGGCCCTGGAGGTCTATATACGGTAGCCAATGCTAGAGATAATAAGGATTTCTTTCTTACATCTAAGAGCGTAACATTTAGCACAAGTACTTCAAATGAATTAAACCTATGACAAGTTTTCTGAGTAACATTAAGAATATCTCTATAGATTGTTGCAACACCGCCGCCACGACCGATCAGACGGGGCTCATGCTTATAACAGTATCCTGGTGGAGTAGACTCATTTAGACCGAAATAATCATTTGGTTTAAGCCAGGTTTCAGTAAGGCACAGAACATCGAAATTATTATCTGTGACCATTTCATTTACAATAACCGCCTTAGGTGTGAGCGATCTAATGTTTAGAAGACCTAGCTTTAGAAATTGTTTTTGTTCACTGATATTTAGATTTTCTGGTTTAATTACAATAATATTCTTGCTAGATCTTACAGTAGATTTGTTGTTTGGCTTCACTAAGCGAGGAATAGACACAGTTTCTATATAATGTTCTACATTGGTACTTATATCAATTAAGTTGGGACAGCAAAGACTATGATTTGGACTTTGACTTACTAGTCAGATGGTGTGTAGCGTCTTGGAGATGTTGTCCGACAGAACAGCCGCTCCGACTCTGCTGGGGTGCAGACCATCAGGACGGAAGAGCCTAGGTCGCTCCCAAAACAGATTCCAATTATTTACAAAGAGCAGTTTCTGTTCATTACACCATGACATTAACCATTCATTTAAAGCAAATAATCTACTAAACCTTTCTTGTCCAAGTCGGTAAGTGGGAAGCGGTCCAGACACGACGATCGTTGCTCTAGGCGATGTGCTGCGTACCGTCTCGATCAGGCTCCTGTAGTCCTTCTTCAGAACCTCCGTCTGCCGCAGCCTGATGTCATTCGTCCCCGCGTGCAGCACGACAGCTCCGACGCGCTCGTCACCGTTCAGGATCTCGGGAACCTGCGCAGCGACATCAAGAACACGAGCACCAGGAAAGCAGTGAGTGCGCACCTTACCTTTACCCGAGGTAGCACGGACATGGCGGACCATGGAAGTGCCGATGATCACGGCGTCGTCGCGTTCCGACTCGCGAAGAGGGGAGAAGCGGTTCCGGGTGGAGATCTCGAAGACCGGGAGGGGGGGAGAGGTTCTTGCTCTGGTCCTGGCTCGTGTCGTGACCCAGGGTGCAGGAGTGATTGAAGGCAGAGATGATCGCGTCCTCCTGGGCAGAGAAACGCACGGAGTAGACGAAGTCGGAGTCAAAGTCACAAAGTTACTAACCACTGACTTGTGAGCATCGGCGCGTGATGTTTCAAGCGCTGATTGCCGATCTCGCAGCTCGGCTTGCTTCTCCAGCAGAACACGAATCTGCTTCTCCACCGACTCCAGCTCCAGTCGTACCGAAATCAGCTCGAATGTGTCCTCACCTGCACTCAGAGGTAACGTTAGACACACATCCGATATGTTCGCCATTATAACAGATGAACAGTAAATTAGTAGTAATAGTAATCAGTAAAGCAATCCGATTGTTTTTTGTTTTTTTTTTCTTTATAAGGAATAGTATCGAGGATAAGTTCACATGATATAAAAATAGAAAGTGCCTGTTTACAATTGAGTGGTAAAGAAGAAAATCAAGGATTAATGAATCAATTCGAGGGAGCTCCAAACACAAACACAGACCGCACGCAGATGTATATATATATATATATATTATAAGATCATTTTATAAAAATAAAAGACTTATTTATTTAGATTTAGATAAATGGATAGATAGATACCCCTTTTTTACTCATTTATTTATTAAGTTTTTTTTTTTTTTCATTTGATCTATTGTTAATTAATTTAGAAAATTTGTATTTTTTTCAACAGAAACTGCTGTGCTGGGAGATAAGGACAATTTCATCCCAGAGTTCTGCCCTTCTGCCATCTTCAGAATGACTTTGCGAGCTCCACTGCGGTTCCGCTGGGACTGTGGTGGCCCACAGAGGGGATTGGATTTTGATTGGAGGCAGGGCTGGATGAAATGAGGCAGAGGCTTGGAGGACGGCCGGCCTGCGGGGAAGCGGATGGGAGAAAAGGGCCCGCCCTGCAGGAGCAGGTACTTCTGCTTTTATTACCGTCTCCTCACACATCACCTCACGATGGAAGGTGAAAGACGGAGAGACAGGGGCTGGATCTCATTACGGAGCGCCTTGCTCTCTCACTAAACCATCTATCTTCATCCAGTGTGGGCCACTAAGCATTTTTTTTTACCACTAATAACCCACATTGGCATTCTGATGTAATTTCATATTTTAGAATGCAACAGTTTTTATTTTGTTGTTCATATATATTGTGGATCTTTACTCTTCCAGGAAAGGGCACTTATTGCCAGGTTGAAAATGAAGCTCTGGACGGCCATTATGGATCTTAATTACCTCACTAGAGCCGCCAGCAAGATAAAGCTGTTTGTTTACATGCATATCCATGTGTGTGTATCTACTCATCATGCAATTTACAAATGAGTCTTAGTTCGTCGTGTACCTCCTGAACACATTTCTGTGCAACTGTAAAAGTTAAACTACTGACATTTGTAAAGACGTGCTTTTTGTGGAGTTTAAATGTCACTGATTGTGGGTATAGGGCTTATTCTGAATGGGGCTTTCTGATTGGCTGATATTCACTTTAAATGGTTGACTCATTTCCATTTGATTTCACGGTAAATGCTGACACATTTACTAGCCAGCCTTTACAAGGAAAACTATCAAAAGCACAAGTTTTTCACCATGTAAAGCATGTGTTGTTGCATGATGCTATTGTATGAAATGCTGAAGCTGTTGAAAGCATGTGTCTTGTAGGCGATACCAGGGCTAGTTGTCACACAGACTACCTTAGGACTAATAAGATTTTAATAGTCACATTTTGAGATATACGGTCTCAATTATAAGAAATGAAGTTGCAATTCTGTGATATAAAAGCATTTATCAGAAATAATGTTGGAAATGCACAGAAATAGGGTTGCAGTTGTGAGCTATAAAGGCACAATTATGAGAAATAAAGGTGCAATTCTGAGAGATATAATCAATTATGAGAAATAATGTTGCAATTAATATATGAAATCAATGAGAGATCTAAATATTTAGTGCAGTCATGAAACTCTAGATGGCGCAGGCTGACAGGTCCTTTACATGCAATCTGTAAGCAATCATATCATTACCTTATGTCACAAGCTGATTGACCTCTGCAGATCCTGCAGCCAATGAGATTGCTTGCTTAACATTTAAATAGTCTGGTTCATTGTTTGCTGTAAGCTGGCCCTGCAGCGTTCCTCTGAAGTTCCTCTAACCCCTCTACCTCCCCCAGCTCCACCTGCCTTATGTCTATTTATGCAGAAGCATCATATCTTACATGCTCACAGCAGCATTTGTGTATCTATTAGCATCTACCACTTCTATTAGTGTATCTACCACTTCTGCAGGAGCAGCAGTAATAACCAACAGCAGATCTATTCCACAATAGATTAGCCACTCTTTTCAGGATTTTATATGGCTCTCCAATTTGACAGTTGACTGAAAATACACCCTTGAACATGATGATACAATTATTTTCAACTATTAGCATACATGATTCATGTATAATTGTAATTAATGTAAAATTAAATAAAATGTGTTCAAAATATTTAGGTAAGAGACTCGCAGCTTAATATGACTGACAGCTGCATTTGGCCTTTAGCTAGCCTACCTTTCTGAGAGCTGAATTTTAATTGGACGAAGTGGTTAAGTCTGCGTCATGTTCAGATCAAGTTAAACAACTACCTAGCTAGCTAAATTAAAAATCATCATCATTCAGAGCAAGATGGCGAAAAATAGACGACGATTGCCATTCATTCCAGCCCGAATGGACGGATCAATTTGCATTTGTGGAGAAGTCGGGGTCCGCAGTGTGTCTCATTTGCAATGAACGTATTACGTTGCTTGCGCTGAGCTTCAGCGGAGAATGGAAACCGGACAGCAGTAGCAGCTTTTACGGCTAGAAACCAGATATGTCTGTGAACAAAATATAGTGCTTTTTATGTAGTGTGTAGTAGCCTACACTTAGCTTGGGTGTCACTTAGTAAAAAAATAAATAAAACGGTGTTATTGCCAATTTGCCCTATTGTTGTATATCAGAACTACTGTTGTTATTGCATAAAAATTCGCAAATATTTCTAATACACGAGTGTAAACTTGGCTGTGGCTCTTTTGAAAAATGTCTCTACATTTTTTGTTTATTTGGGCTCTTCTATGTAAAAAGGTTCCCGACCCCTGTCCTAGATGAACAATAAGACGCGCTTCGATCTCTGTTCAAGAAAGCTTTGGTATGTGATCTTCTAGAGGGCAATGCTTGTTGTGGAGGCCCGACCTTATGGCTAAACATAATTATGGAGGATTAGCAGAGAAGCAGCCTCGTCTCATTATCGCACTGGCGCATGTCTATCTCACCCAGGTTTTAATTACACTCGACCAAGGGGCCCCGATACTCCCTCT
Source organism: Chrosomus eos (assembly GCA_036326025.1). Lineage (NCBI taxonomy): Eukaryota > Metazoa > Chordata > Actinopteri > Cypriniformes > Leuciscidae > Chrosomus > Chrosomus eos. Next base: position 25,775,648 of record CM070842.1, read on the forward strand.
GAACGCGTTTGATCTTCAAAGGGCCCTCCATGTCACCAAAAAATCCAAGCAGCTTCGGTGTCCTTCTGCATCCGTTCTGGCTGAGGTTGCTGCAGGAGGTAAACCATAAATTCACCACACAGTTTGTGTTTTACAATGTGACAGCTATAAATAATGGCATTGGTGAGCGTTCTGGGTGCATATGTATATGTGTGTGTGTGTGTGTGTGTGTGTGACTGGGCTGTAATGAATGGGAACACTAAAGCACTGATTTCCTTTTCTCTTTCTTGTGTTTTACGCAGTGAAGACTATCGATTATGGCTTAAAGGGGACATTGATTTTACCTTTGTGTCCTGCCTGTTTGACTCCCTCAAACTCTAACTGTGCCTCTTTACTCGTTCATATCTCTTTCTTCTCTCTCGCTCTTTTCTTCTCTCTCTCTTCTCTCTCTCTCTCTCTCTCTCTCTCTCTCTCTCTCTCTCTCTCTCTCTCTCTCTCTCTCTCTCTTCTCTCTCTCTCTCTCTCTCTCTCTCTCTCTCTCTCTCTCTCTCTCTCTCTCTCTCTCTCTCTCTCTCTCTCTCTCTCTGACATATTTCTGGCCTCTTATCTGTTGCTTCCAGTTGGCTTTGGCTGGTCGGCAGCCAGTGAGAAGGTGACATGTTAGAGAAGCCTTTATAATTCACCAAACATATCCTCCCTAGAGATCTCATTCCTCTTCCTAAAAGTGAAAAAAAAAAGATAGAAAAGGGTTTAGGTTGTCATCCCCCATAAAATATATATCATTCACATCACTTTTAGACTGAATCTCTGTTTAGTCCATTACATTTTCCATTCTTTCCAGGAATGTGTTTAAGAAAGTGACCCAAAGGAGACGTTTAGAGCATTCAAATAGATTTAATAATTATGTTCGATGGTAAATTGTGGGTTTCTGCAATTAACCTATGTTTTAACCCTCTTCGTCATGTCCAATTTCCCAGACAGCACTGCCCCATATTTCTCATAGCAAGAACATTGTTGCTCTCCAAACGCACATTATTTTGAAATGTATCTGCCAACCACTTAGCAAAAATGTTATCGTAATGTTACAGTCTTGAAATAAGGTGATTTTAATTCATCACAAAAATGAAAGGTCACTTGATAAATGTATGTGCTCTGTACTTCATGTTTGTTTAGTTTTGATTTACAAAGTAATAATAATGTTTAATTGTCCTAGAATGTAAATGAATCAATCATCAATCAATCAATCAATCAATCATCAATCAATCAATCAATCAATCAATCAATCAATCAATCAATCAATCAATCAATCAATCAATCAATCACTGTACAAAAAAGTTGCTGTCGTACATTTTTAGATACAATCAACTTGGATTTTTAAGTAATTTCAACTTAAATGACATTAAACTGACTTGAATGAGCGGAATCTTGTGTAACTTCTCACTACCTGAGAAAGTAGTTACTATGTCTGTTTTCGAAGAAATTGATGGCAAAATTTTAGAAGAAACCATACAGTACCTTAAAACATCAACCTGCGCTCTTGACCCACTTCCCACATCTTTTTTCAAAAGCGTGTTAAACAGCTTAGAAGCAGATCTCCTAGAAGTGGTAAATGCCTCACTTCTCTCTGGGAGTTTTCCAAACTCCCTGAAAACTGCAGTTGTCAAGCCCCTCCTGAAAAAGAGCAATCTAGATAAGACCATCTTAAGCAATTATAGACCGATCTCAAATCTTCATTTCATAGGCAAGATCATTGAAAAAGTTGTCTTCAATCAGCTGAACAAATTCTTAGGCTTGAATGGATACTTTGAAAATTTTCAATCTGGTTTCCGATCGCATCACAGCACAGAGACAGCTCTCATAAAGATAATAAACGATATTCGCTTAAAGGATTAGTTCACTTTTAAAAAACCTTTTGCTGATAATTTACTCACCCCCATGTCATCCAAGATGTCCATGTCTTTCTTTACATTCCAGAATTTTTCTCCAATATAATGGACTTCAATGGCTAACAAACGGTTTAAGGTCCAAATGACAGTTTCAGTGCGATGAATAAGGGTCTTATCTAGCGAAAGGGTCTTATCATTCAACGAACAAAATGACTCAAAAAAAAGATTTGTTCATTTTGATGAACGAGTTCGAACAGGAGAGTCACGAACGTGCATCACAGAACAGAGCAAGGCGAGCATTTGTGCTTATAAAACGTAAACTTTTTTATTTATTTTTGAAATGGCGCATCGTTTCGCTAGATAAGACCCTTATTCATCGTCTGGTATCGTTTAAAGTCCTTTGAAGCTGCACTGAAACTGTCATTTGGACCTTGAACCGTTTGGTAGCCATTGAAGTCCATTATATGGAGAAAAATCCTGGAATGTTTTCATCAAAATCATTAATTTCCTTTCGATTGAAGAAAGAAAGACATGGACAACTTGGATGACATGGGGGTGAGTAAATTATCAGCAAAAGGTTTTTTAATAGTGAACTAATCCTTTAAATACTGATACAGGCAAATTATCAGTGCTGGTACTACTCGACCTCAGTGCTGCATTTGACACTGTCGATCACAGCATACTTCTTGACAGGCTGGAAAACTGGGTGGGGCTTTCTGGGATAGTCCTAAAATGGTTCAGGTCTTACTTAGAAGGGAGAGGTTATTATGTGAGTATAGGAGACCATAAGTCTGAGTGGACATCCATGACATGCGTAGTCCCCAAAGGCTCAATTCTTGCACCACTCCTGTTCAACCTGTATATGCTCCCAATGAGCCAAATAATGAGAAAGAACCGAATCTCTTACCACAGCTATGCAGACGACACACAGCTCTACTGAGCCCTATCGCCTAACGATTACAGCCCCATTGACTCCCTGTGCCAATGCATTGATGAAGTAAACAGCTGGATGTGCCAAAACTTTCTTCAGTTAAACAAAGACAAAACTGAAGTCATTGCGTTTGGAAACAAAGATGAAGTTCTCAAGGTGAATGCATACCTTCACTCTAGAGGTCTAACAACTAAAAATCAAGTCAGGAATCTTGGTGTGTCTCTAGAGTCAGACCTTAGTTTCAGTAGTCATGTCAAAGCAATTACTAAATCAGCATACTATCATCTGAAAAATATTGCAAGAATTAGATGCTTTGTTTCCAGTCAAGACTTAGAGAAACTTGTGCATGCTTTCATCACCAGCAGGGTGGATTATTGTAATGGACTCCTCACTGGCCTTCCTAAAAAGACCATAAGACAGTTGCAGCTCATACAGAACGCTGAGCAGAACCAGAAAACATTAACATATCACACCAGTCCCCAGGTCTTTACACTGGCTCCCAGTTACATTTAGGATTGATTTTAAAGTATTATTACTGGTAAATCATTCAATGGGCTAGGACCTCATTATATTGCAGATATGCTTACTGAATATAAACCCAACAGATCCAACCGTGTATCACATGAAATACGTTCTGAGGAAACTATTTTGCAAATCGCAATTACGTTACATGCCAACATATAAGCAGTGCTATTACGTTGGTCCTTAACCTAATCTATTGCAGTGCTATTACGTTTGTCCTGAACATAATACATCCAAAGCAGGTTTCTTTTCACACGTAGCAGCACAACGTAATTTATTTACGTATGAACAAATCTACCGACGTAGAAATTTGTACGTATTACTATTTATGCATAATCGTGGCATTAATGTTTTGACTCTATTGCATTCAACTGTCTTATCAATTAAGTTTTCATTCTCATTTATTAATATAATAGGCCTAAATATTAACATTTCGCTCTGTGCCTTCTGCAGCAAACTCGTTTCGGAGGACTAGCCTGCGTGGTTAAAAAGGAATACACTTTTAACCTTAAAAATACCTTGTTTAATCGTTTAACAATTTTGTAGTATTTATAGTGTATTTACACAAAAAGCATTTTCTCCAATAAAACACAACATACTGATACATTCACAAAAGACAAATTTAATCCATGTTAAATTTGTAATCCAAATCCTAGAATCCATACGTTGTTTGCAAGAAACAGATCCAAATTCAGCCTTTTATCCAGTGATCTTCATCTTTATTTCTCAGCAGCGACCGCAAACGTCAAATCTATCCCGCGCTGGTGATGAATTCAAATTCAAAAATTGCGCCTTCAAGAAGCGTTACGACATGTTTTATGGCCGTGAAATCAAACGCTCATTGGCTCTCGCCTGCTTCGTCACAGATTGCGACATGCCGTGTTTCAGTCGGTGTAGTACATTTGAAATGGAGAAGCGCGCGCGCCTTGCCGCCTTCAGAGAGCGAACCTAAATCGGATTAACATTTTCATGGATTAACGTTATTAAATTCTGATCTGTACCTCATACACAACTACTATAATACTGCCAGAGAGGGCTGCGACTGCAACGCATCATCATGTGAACGACTTTTGGTAATGTTAACGTTACCGGTTTTGAAATTTTCGCAATAAATAAAGTATTGTGAAATGTATAACTTGTCTGTCTGTTATGTTTTTTTTTCTTCATAATTGTGTTAGCCTACGTAGTTTTAAGGAATGGTTATGGGTAGGTTTAGGGGTAGGAGCAGGATAGTGGCTCAAAATATATTTTAATGATATTGTTAATAAAACTGCCATTTACGTATCTCTGTCCAAGTGTTTTATCCTTTTTATATTCTGTATAAAATGGATATGTTTAGGTTTTCTGTCTTTGAAAATAACGTATTAATACCTACGTATTAACAATGAGACCAGGCTGCTATATTAGGTTAAGGACCAACGTAATCAATAATGCTATATTAGGTTAAGGACCAACGTAATAGCACTGCTTATATGTTGGCATGTAACGTAATTTCGATTTGCAAAATAGTTTCCTCAGAACGTATTTCATGTGATACAGGGTTGAACAGATCACTCAGATCATTAGGATCACATCAGTTAGAAATACCAAGGGTTCACTCTAAGCAAGGAGAGTCCGCTTTTAGCTACTATGCCAGCCGCAGCTGGAACCAGCTTCCAGAGGAGATCAGATGTGCTCCTACAGTAGTCACATTCAAATCCAGACTCAAAACACTTCTGTTTAGCTGTGCATTTACTGAATGAGCACTGTGCCACTGTTCGTCCGACTGTTTTTACTGTACTTTATTTTATTTTTTATTCTTAAAGGAGCATTTCACCCCTGGAACCTTGATCTTCATTGAAAGTGGGTCATATATGTATTCGAAATCTGTCAAAATTTTCAAATTTGGTGCCTTTTTGACCGAGTTATGACAGAAAGTAACTTTATAGCGCATTAGTTTGGTAAACCACATTTCCCACAATGCAACGCGTTTGAACAGCTCCAGAAGCCACTCCCACTAATCCAGAACGCGGCATTACTGCACAAACAGTTCACTGTTGACGTTACGTTTTAAACGGGAATCATAACGTGACAATGCTTTAAGATGATTTTTTTTTAAATTTTTGATTTGATTTGTTTGACAAGATTTATCGATATGAACATATAAGCTTACTTTAAGTCCGGCGTTCCTATTTGCCTCCGGCTGGTCACACGGCATCTTCCGTAAATTTCGGATGCGGAATAAGCAATATCTAGTGGTGCCTTGTCCATTATGCGGTGCGAAATCGGATGTTCACAACACAACACCCATTCCTGCTGCCTCAGCAGACTTAAGCTCGGTTCCATAGGCGCACGTTACAGCACGAGCACCACCATTCGCTACAGCGCGAGCAAGCCGGTCTGTCTGCGCCGGGCTGGCTCCTGCGGCGCTGCAGCCGACGCGCCGCCGCCGCCGCCGCCTCTTGTTCCTCCATCAGCCTCAGCTGCTCTTCGCTATATTGTGGCTCGTATAAATAGCCACGAACATCAGTTTCGAGCAAAAGATTTTCAAAATCCTCGTCTTCCATATCGTGTGTCGTAAATTCAGCCATTATGATAAATCTAACTCTTTGAGCGCTTGTTAGCTTAGCTTGCTGTCTTCCAAGCAAGATGGCGGATTAATAGTTTAGTTTCTTCAGGTTTAGTCCCACCCACTGATCTGTAATAGGCCGGTGGGGTCAGTGGGTCCCACGCCCTTGAATAATAATGAGCTAAAGGCTGTAGTTTTCTTAATATGCAATGAAATTTATCTTCCGTCCTATCGTGACGCAAAATGACGATATTTACGTCACGATAGGACGGAAGTAAAACACTTAAATCCTTTTTTCTCCCATCTCAGAAAAAAACAAGCAAAATTCCACCATCATTATAATATATGACTGGGTTTCTAACAATACAAACCTTAATGCAAATGGGTGAAGTGACCCTTTAACTGTTTTAATTATTCTTATTTGTTTTGATTATTTTATTTTCTCCTATGTAAAGCACTTTGAATTACCATTGTGTATGAAATGTGCTATATAAATAAACTTGCCTTGCCTAACTTATAAAAAAAGTTTAAAATTGCTTTACTTATTTTGATGAGTTAAAGCAATGTAAAAATAGTCATATTGTCATAACTTATTGATCATATATATACATTTTACAGTGAATAACTTTCAGAGGAGTGAATTCTCATCCTCATTACTCCAGTCTTCAATGTAATATGATGCTTCAGAATCATTATGCTGAATTGGTGAAACATTTCTTATTATTATCAATGTTGAAAACAGTTGTTGCTTTATATTTTTGAGGAATTCTGAATTATTTTTCAGGATTCTTTGTTGAATAGAATGTCCAACGTACAAATTTATTTTGAAATATAAATATTTTGTGGCATAAAATATCAAAAATATCTTGTGGCAGGGGCATTTGAAAATATAATTCAATTATTTAATTCCCATGCAAAGAAACACACAAACTAAAAAAAGGTAAAACTTGTCTTTAAACTAGATCTTTAAAATATCTTGCGTTTTTAATATCTAAATATTGGATATTAGATGAACCTGGGGTAAGCTTAATTTTAGCTGTTCAACATTTGATTGATGACCATATAAGAAAGCCATTCTTAAAGAATTCTAAATTCATATGAAGCACAAATAGGAACGCATTCATCGTCAACTTTTACACAGCGTTCTAAAAGCACGGCACTCTTACTTGAGAAATTGCACAAATTGTGGTCAAAGACGTTGGTCTAGCATGATTTTACATAAAAGACAATGGAAAGGAGTGCAGTGAAATTCAAATGTGTTCTTTGTGAAAGCAGCAAGATTTGATGCCTGCGAGGTTGAAAAAGTCAGTGAGGAATTTGTGAATGGCCCGGCACTGACCGTACACATGATGAACACAGCGGGAATCTTCACACTCTCAAAATGTCAAGATATATACGGATGAAATGTCAAGGGAGGTATTACCACATTCTTCATCCTACCCACCTTCTCTTAAGATTTTGCTCAACAACACTCATTTTAATCTGGCAGAGCAGGAGCATATCTAAAAAGCATTATAGTCCGTGACGCATTATAGTCCATCACATCTATTGCGATCTCAAAATTCCGGCCAGTTGATAATACCAAGAATATCAAAATCGACTGCTGGCGGTAGATCCTTTTCCTATTTAGCACCAAAACTTTGGAACAGTCTTCCTAACATTGTCCGGGAAGCAGATACAGTCTGTCAGTTTAAATCTAGACCAAAAACACATAAACATAACAGACTTCTATAATTCAATGTTAGGCTGCATAGATTAGGTCAGCCGGAACCGGGAATACTTCCCAGAAATCCTGATGTACTTGTTACATCAAGGATGGCGTCTACGCTAATATTAGTCTATCTGTTTATCCCGAGGTTTAGCGCTGTCCGCCGGATCCAGTCCGTATCCGGATCTGATGAAGGACCTGAGCCTGGACACGATGACAACGCAGTCCTGAAGTGTCAACTAGTATCTCCACTGTGAAGGCCTCCTTCCCTTCCCTTCTGTACAGATAAAACGTTGTCGGGATAATTCCGGTTCACGTGGCTATGTGGAAGCAATAAAAAATTCTGTATTATAAAAATGTCAAGGCTTGGAACCTTGGAACCTATTTAATGGTTTGTGTTCTCGAGCCACCAGGCACTGTTTTGTGCAAATGAGCGGCCGGAAGGGTTTCCTGTTAGAACGGTGTCGTGTTAGCGGCCCCTAAGATAATACCTAATGATCATTGCAACGGAAGTGAATCAATCTAAACTAACTTTAGCTGGAAAATAACTTTATTCTAGAGCTGCTGTAAAGCCAAAACAATCTCTGTTACTTTCATTTCCTATTCACACTAAAGCTGCTTTGGAACGATCTATATTGTTAAAAGCGCTATATAAATGAAGGTGACTGACTGACTGACTAAAAAGCACTTGAACAACCATAGGCAAATGTAACTAACATTGAGCAGGTTTTAAATTACATCTGTCCAATAAGCTTTGGATATTTTATGTAATATTATAGGTTGTGAGATGTAACGAATACTGTTTTTTTTTTTTTTGACAAGCAAATAGGGTTATTCTAATGGCATATACATGTGAGATAGGCTGTTTCCGTAAGGTACAGCCTAGGCATCCTCAACTTTATTTTGTACCTGGCTTTATTTTTTAGCTAATGGTCAATATCAAATGCCCATTCCCAGCGTTGGCTCTATAACAATTTGCTTATGCAGCCATTTATCGTATCACATTTAATTTAGAGATGGTCTATAGTGCCATTTGAATAACAACATGTTGAAGTTGGTTGCTCTCTAAGCAAGCAATAATAATGTATCACAAACTGTTTATAGGCCAATAGATCATTAATTCTCACGCCTGCATTTGCTTGCTGCTGACCCATGCAGAAAAAACACAATCTCTCACCTCAGGATTTCTTTCATACGAAGCAAGTCTAATTCATTTAGTGAATCGGTTCATTTGGATGCTTAATTTAAACAAACCTGTAAAGAACCATTTACAGTACACATATGCTTTTTGTCGCGAAACACAATGTATTACAATACAGTCATCATGTTTAGTTAAATTCCTGTTCATAACAAGGATTGCAATATTGAGTAACTTACATTTTAGATACAATATTGCCAGTTACTTGGTGTAGTTCCAAATAAAGCAGAACCCAGTTGATTTTTTTTTCTAAAGGCCATTGCATTGAGTCTGAAATTTTCGCATGCGTTTTTTCGTATTCGTGATTCGGTGGCTCTGAATTGTCAAAACACAATTCAAACACCATTCAAACTGCTTGCTACGGATGCGAAAAACGCAGAAAATCAAACCCGATCCGATTTTTTTTATGACGGACGAAAGTTCGTGAGGTCGTATTTAATTATTTAACGTGCGAAAATTTCGGATGCGAATTTCGGACTCGATCTGTAATGGCCTTAAGAGTGCACATATTAATAAGCAATGTTGTGGAATGTTACTTTTAAAAGTAATGCATTACAATATTGCGTTACTCAAAAGTAACTATTGTGTTACTTTTATGGAAAGTAATGTGTGACATTACTTTTGAGTTACTTTTTCTCACCTGGGTTGGGCTTGCTTCTTTGATTGTTTAATAACAAATAAAAAATGTCATATTTTTGGGAAATGTAAAGACTCTTTTACACCAAAAGTGATATGAATAAGCCTGAGGCTGTAGGAACTGGACAGAGAACAGGAAAGCTGTCAGTCAATTAATGGGGGAAAAAAACTAGTAACTTGTAACTTGGTAACTAGTAACTTGGGTTACTTATTTGGAAAAAGTAACACTATTTTGTTGTAAATGTAAAAGTACTGCTAAACTTTACTCGTTAGTAAAAAAATAATCTGATTATGTAACTGACGTTACTTGTAATGCATTACCCCAAACACTGTTAAATGGACTATATGCAACTTTTTCCCCAAAATAAACGTAACAATAGCCTTTTTATTTGACCATTTATGACTCAAACATCTCCTATTGAGCATACTGACACCTTGTCCGCTCACAGTGGGTGCACCTATAAGCCTGTATCCTATTTTTCCTATTTTCTGTCGGGTCGGATTTTTCCCGCTCTGTCTGCGGATGTGACGTCAAGCGCGTTCATGTTAAACGTTTCAGATCACTCTGCCACCACCGCTAGTCAGCACTTATCTCAAACAATATATGTATTTGACTGTTCTTACCTCTGTAAACAATGTTAACCTCCTTGCAGCAGATGACTTGTGAAGTGTGCACGTACGAGCGCGCACTGCGAGAGCGAGCAGAAAGGAAGTGCAGTTCTGTTTTTTTGGCCACAGGTGTCAGTCGCGAGTTTAAATTTCAGAAAAACGCATATAGCCTCTTTAATAAACTCCAAAAATATAAACTGTTTACATCCACGTGAAAAAAAAAGCCTCCAATTAAAAAAAGGAAGATACTATACATCTCCAACAAATAAATACAGATAAAGGTGACATCCCTCTTGTTCAAAGGCTGTTGTGGTCATTATGAAAAAGCTCATTGATTTAAAGCATCTGTTGTGCGGGCTTTGACCCTCTGGCCCCCTGCCACAACATATTTGCTTTTCATGAAAATGAATTCATGGCGATCTTGATTCATTAGTGGACACAACTAATTGTTTTCCCACTCACAGCAACATGAATGATGATGGGGATGAGGGTATTCATCAAACTTCAAAATACGACGAACCAAAGAGAGAGAAGCCAGAGGGAAAACAATTAAGAGATTTATCTCTCACAGGTGGAGGCTGCCTTACATCCACCTCAGCGTTTGCTGATCATTTCTAGGTTGTTTACAAGAAGAAAATGATCCCGACCATCATTTCACAACACTTGGTGGCGTTTAGTCATTTGTAATGCCATTTTGATACACTACTGCCCAAATACATCCCGTGTGCAGTGACCCACTTCAGCTCTGCAGCCCTGAAATTACACTTTATACTGTATGTTTGGATGTAACTAACAATGTAACTAACTTAAAAAGGAAAGTATAAGTAAAGTCAATGCCTAATATTATAAATCTACTAAATATTATACTTAGCATATTTACATATGCTAAATCTTACATTTGTAAAACAAATAAAATATATTTCATATTATAAGGTTATAGTAGGCTATAAATAAATGTCACTATTCTGTGGAAAATCACTAGATGACTTCCTTACATATTGTGCTGCCAACACACAATCCCGTACAAGTGATGCTAATGCAAACTGTCAACGCTGTGATGTCAGGAGCAGAGGATAATATTTCCCAGAGGGTTTTGTCACCTCCTGCTGTCAAAAGCCCTCCTCACAAAAAGATCAATGTCCATAATATGATATCCCATGAGACAACGCCGCTCTGTAATGTGCATGAGCAGCAGAAAGCCACCAAGAAACCGCTAACCGCTGCAATACGCCAGTACATTCTCACTTCAAACAATAAGAACGTACATACATGGATTTTATATTGCATATGATCATGCTCTTATGTCAAGGTATATTCAGAAATTCTTTGCATATATTAACATGATTTATGATGAAAATGAACCTGAGTCAACATAGTTTTAAAGTAAATGTATGTCTCTAGAGGTGATTCTAAATTATGGGAAAATGATAGGGGAGCTTTAAAATATGCCTGGTGAAAGAAATACGCTTTGTCAGCTAAATATAAAGTACAAGGTTAATATTTCAAAAAGGCCTTGAATACCGTCTTGTCAGAGGTTCCACACATCTTTAAATTAGTTGGGAAGAGATAAGCATATTAAACATAATGCTAAACACACTTGAAAATGTCAAAGTCACTGCAGAGGGATCCACATAATCTATTACAATAATACGCTAATGTGATGCTCAGTCATCTTGCAAAAAATAAGCAAATAAATAAATAATTCGTCCGAGCAGCAGCAGGTCAACAACATTTTAAACAATTGCGCATTTGTGGTGACAGCCAGGAAAAACAAAGTCAAAGACTATGACATTAAACTTGTATGCACATCTTTTTGCAGAAGGATATGCTATTCTGTGTTCGGGATGTTGCAGTTGACAGAAAGAGTGTAAAAAGTTTGAAGGGAGTAAAGCAGCTGTGAAAATGACATTTCTTAATAGCCTAAACAAAGAAGAACTTTTACTTTAAATAAATGTTCTTTTAAAAAGCACCTCGGTGTAATATGATACTATCATCATGCTTAACACAGAGAATTTGAATAATTGTGATGTGACCATCAGGTGCGGGTGACTAAATTAAGAAAATCATATGTTCGGATGGGTGGTGGGTTGATGATTTATTTTTAACAGCGGATTTGGATGACGTTAGAACTGATACACACATCTCTAACCTATAGGCCTCACTTTACCACAATACAAATGAGATCACTCTCTGAAATTTCTGTATTGTTATTAGTAGTTTTCACACTGAAAATGAAATAAGACGTGCACTGAGTATAAGGGTGTGTTCACATTTGTAGTTCGGTCCGCTTGGTTCGAACCCAAAAAAAAAAAAAAAAAAATAGCCCTGGTCCGCTTAAGTGTTCACATTGGCATTTTAACACTGAACCTAAAGGCATAGGGATGTGTTCACAACCTGATTGGTCGGCTTTTATTATGTATTTCACCATGGAACTTACCAAACAATGCTGTGTGCTGGGCTGAATGCATTTGTTGTATGTGCGTGGCATATGGTATTTTGACCCAACTGAACTCGTGAAGAGCTTATAAAATGTGTAAAGGAATCAAAACAGGAACAGGAATCGCTCCGTCACACACATAAATTAAGATCTGCTGCTGTACTGAACTGTGATGGGCAACATCGCGACTGTGACGAGAAAAAACATGTATACTTGAGCACTCTCCTTTTTAGGGTCATATCTGTGGACATCATGTCCCGTTTTTGGTTCGTTCACATGTCTTTGGTCTGTGTTGCCTTTTTAGCGGTCTCGGCCCGCTTGTTTGGTGCGTACCAGGGTTCGGATAGCAGCGTGATTCAAATGAACTGCACTAACATATAGGGTTGCCAACTTATGGAAAGGAAAATAAGGGACAATCGTGGTTCTTTGAAGGAAAATAAGGGACAGAATAAGGGACACTCATAATATTTGTACTGTACAACACAGTGCATATGATTTCAGCATCTGCAGTTAAATATGTGTGCAAAAGATGTATAACATGTTCTCAGACAAACACCTTTGGGTCCTTTCGTGGAAAAATTAGCCCAATTTCAGACACTTAAATTTTGGATTTTGTTAAAACAAAATATTCTGAAGATACACAAACGTAAATGAAGAAGAAAGCCAAAATTTTAGGCTACATTTGATGGATGTATATTTACAGTAATTTACAGTTTTAAAATGGGTCAAAATTACAATTTTCACCTGAGATTTGGAGTCAGATTAGAGGGGTTAAAATGACTTTAGAACTGCATCATTATTTTACTTTTACTCAGAGATTGTTAGGTCTATTTAGCTTAATCGGTTGACTTTAGCCATCTTTGTTTTATTATAGCTATGCAAACGGTGACATTTTAAAATGGGAAAAAGCAGTACTACTTTTGTTTTTTACCCAAAGTTTGCATGCCTGCAACTAATATTACAAATATCTTAATATCCTTTTAGATTAACACACTTTTCTTTTGGTTTCTTAATTTTTAAGGCCGTATATGGTTAATTTTAGTCCCAATATAAGGATGCTAATGTGGCTCCATGAGTAAATTAGTTCAATGGTCGCAAATTTTCTGAAGAACAAATAATGTTGAAACTAGAAATGTATCTTGTTTTTTTTAAGTTCTCTTTTTTTGACTATTCTTGAGTAGGGGAGAGCCGGGACGATTGAAACGCGGGACGGATGAAACATTGAGATTTCCTTGAAAACCACTCACGTCATGTGCGTCAAATTTTGTCAGCACGTACAGCACGCAATTGCCTACCAGACTCCCTAAAACATTTTTTCTTTACGTCATGCCGTTTTAAAGTTAGAGCCGGAAAGCTGTTTTTGAGTGCGGTTAGTGAATTCTTTCGTGCAGTACTTTTTTTTGACTGACAAGTTGTATTTATAGTTTCATGTGCCATTATAATGATAATACTGAAGGTGTATTAGTACTAAAACATACCCTTAAGTGTGTAATATCAGAGTCTTTTAGTTTAAGGGCAAAACAGGTTTAACTGTCAGGAGGCGCTGTCGGGACGGTTGAAACAAGTATTCAATCTTCAATAAATTTAATTTATCGTCTTCTGGTTGACAATTTTCTTCATAATAACAGGCTATTCAACTTGCAAGCACTCAATATGACTCGAGGAAGAAATTTAAGAAAACGGATTTGTCTTTATTCATCAAATAGCTTATTAGAAAGATTATGCAAAACGCGCATATATTGCCTATTGTTTATTGGGCGACAAAATTATTTTTCAATATGAACCTTTAAATTAAAATAAATGACAAAATATGTTTGTAACAATATGTATATAAGTTACTTGTCAGGTATTGTTCATAAAAACAAGCATTAGATGAATAGTTACCGTTTAAACTGTTATGTTTCATCCGTCCCACCCCTGTGTTGCAATCGTCCCGCTCAGGCGGGACGATTGAAACAAAGCACTACTACCGTTCAAAGTAAATTTTTACTTAAATCATTCTATATTTGTACCGAATAACAAATGATGTTAAGAGAACACATATGTGAGTTGTTGATCACACACACACAAAATATCTATCTGTAACCTTATCTTAGAAAACGACGTTTATCTGAAAAGTGTTTCAACCGTCCCGGCTCTCCCCTACCATGAATAGTATTTTTCCAAAGTTTGTGTTCCTGTAACTCTAAAAGTAATAAAGATATCTTCATATCCTTCTATATTCTCGTTCTTAATAATGTGGCTCCATGTTCAAAGAGTTGAATTTTACCCATTTTCAATATATAGCTACACCAACGGATATTACTGTATCATCAACCTCTAAAAGGCTATGTTTGCAAATCAAACAAAGATTTGTCTTCAAAGAAATTCTCAATTTAGAGCGTATGCCTGAAAATACGGGACAAACATGCGTTCCGTATGGCTTTCATACGGGACGCTTCATTAATGCCTTAAATATGGGACGATTCCGTATTATACGGAGCGGTTGGCAGCCCTACTAACAGAGCAATCGCACCAGGGTTTGTTTTAATCGAACCAAACATGCCAAGTGTGAACACCTCAGGAGTATACTTGTTAAAATGACAAGATAATATGTACAAGTCACATTTGGGCACTTGTATAAAACTTGGCCTCAGGTTAGCTAACATGCTAAAGCTAGCATCAACACCAAATACAAAGCCACTTAATTTCCTTAAGCCATTTCCTTAAAATGAGCATGTGAAACCAGGCTTAATATGTGACATATTGGCGGGCACAAAGGTTGTAGTGCATAGTACAGACTCCCATGTGACTTCTATCTCCTTATTTCTTTCACTCTTCTCGTCTCCTCAATCAATATTGAAATTGTATTCGTCATCTAACTAGCCGTCAGTCAGATAAGTCACATTTCATTCTCTCTGACAACTGCGGCTCGTAGCGTGCCTGCGGGCTGTGACTGCAGGGCCTGCTAACCACTTCTCTTATCTCTCCAACTGTGCTGCCATCATCCAGTGAGATCGCCTCAAACCATTGGCATCCACTTCTCCAACTCTCCAGTCAATTACCCAGCTCCTGATTTATTCAAAGAGGACGTCTTTGTTATGGATTAAAATTTAATTGCTGGCTTTGCAGGCTTATCCCAGAATGTAACCAATATTGCCCAACCTTGAGAGCATTCTCAGAAGGAACAGTGGGTTCATTCTTGGGTGCAATGGCTCCATTTTATAGAAGTTGTTGACTAGAACAGGCTGTAAGCAAGCCACAAATTTGCCCCCAGTGCTTTTCTAAGAATTTTAATCATTTTTCTCAAACAGGGGAAAATACAAATACACATAAATGAGTTTTTCAATGGCGGAGAGCTAGAAGGTCGTTAATAATAGCATGGTTATGTGTTGTAAATGTCTCTTTCATTGGTCATGCTTACCAGCTAATCTTAAGAGGCTGGTGTTGAAGGACTACTTTTTGTCAGAGATAATTTTTAAGGTGTTTCTTATTCTTAAGGAGGAACTAGATGTTGAGTTAAAGGGTTCATGATCCCTTTTAATCCATCCTGAAAAATGAATTAATCACATTTCATTCTCGAATTTAAATTAATGGATGAATGAATGAACCAATTAAGGAGCAACAGCAAAATAAGGCCCTGTTTAAACCTGTATTAAGATGCGTTTTGGTCGATTGGATCACAAGTAGATGATGGAGACACATTCCTTTTTACACCTGGTTTTATAATCTGTCTACTTTGTCCACTTTCAACCTCTTCTGTCCTGATTTCTTCGAGGGGAGGGTCTATGGGTGGGTAAATGATGGGCTTTTTTCAGATCTTTTGTTCTAATGGACGAAATAAGCTCACACAATTTACATACAGTATGAACACAACTAGAAAAAAAACAGAAAAACACACAGAAAGCAGTAGCTTTCGATTCTGCTCTGACAGCTGCAAAACTCGAGTAAGACCTTGGGTCTCCATCCAACAAAGTTAAAATCCCGTCTGGCTAGTGCGAATTTCAACTTTTATAAAACGAGTTCTCAAGAGCTTGCTTTCGTTTTTTCATTCCACTGACCTGTATCTCACGTTTTTAACCGCAAAAACATGTTCTGTGTGAATGGTCCCTCACTAAAGCATTTACTCAACTGATTCGTTCAAAAACACTGGATCATTCAGGAACGAATCACCACTACTTGTTGCTCGGCGACACGTGAATATGGTTCTACATGACCAAATTGAATAACAATTAAAATGTAATTCAAACTAAATAAATTAAAAATAAATTGATAAAATGATCCCATGATAGGAGCCCCTAAAATGTTCAATATATGAAGCACCTGACAGAACCCTTTAAGGTTAGAACCCTTTATTCTAAAAGTGTGGATTGTATCTGAATTGACAAATAACAAATGATATTGCATTTATAGTATATACAGTATTTCTTCTTGTGTTCCACAGGACAAAAAAAAATAAAAAAAACAACAGCACAAGCTTGAAGTGACATGTGGGTTAGTAAATAATGACAGAATTGAATTTGCGGTGAACTGTTTCTAAGTTTTAACCTTTTAAATGTAGTGTTATTATATTATAAAACCCTATGTCTGGGGTCTCTGATATCCCAAGCACTTCATCTAAGTATTCTGAAAGCATTTCACACAGTGTGTATAGCTCCTCAAGTGCTAATATTCACAGTGTTTGGCAGGAGGCGTCGTACAGGGGGCAGGGAGTGACCGCAGACAGTTTGTTGCCTGATAAAAGACATTTTGGAAGAACGCCACATCTGAGATTGAATCCGCGGGCCTTGGGTTTAACACTCTCAACAGGAGGGAAATCTTGCCAGCCGACACAGTTTTACAGACGCGTCCGTTAATGTTTTGTTTCTCGCACACTTAAGTGACACTACACAAGCAAGCATGATTCAAGAAGTTTGCATTTACATTATTTTTTCTAAACATCCAGAACCATTGCAAACCATGCACACAAAACAATAAAAACAAAGTAATAAATAAATAAATAAAATTGTAGAGTCATGGCAGCATTATAAACATGTAATAGTTAAATGGTTAATATAAAGTGTACTTTTTTCTTGTGATGGCAAAGCTGAATTTTCAGCATCATTACTCCAGTTTTTAGTGTCACATGGTCTACATTTGATGCTTAAGAAACCTTTATTATTATCAATGTTGAAACAAGTTGCTGCATGCTTAATATTTTGTGGACGACTTAAAAAAACAAAAGCATTTATTTGAAATAGAAATATTTTGTAACATTATAAATGTCTTTACTGTCACTTTTGATTCATTCAATGCCAGTCCTTGCTGAATAAAAGTGTTAACTCACTATTCAACAGTAGTTTATAATTTTTATTATTAATAAACGGACCTACGGATTGAAGACAACTTATGTTGAATATTATTTGTTGGGTTTGAGCAGGGAACTTGCTTAGGGGGCACATACAAGTAATGTCATAAAGTCTAGCTATTGTCTTGACATCTTTCTATTGAAGCCAATTCTCATTCGTTTGTGACGGAACACTTCAAAAGCAATTAAAGAGGCACAGGCTTTGTCTTGAGATGGATCAAGCCCATTAGGGGAGTCTTATCAAAGAGTCCATCATGCCTTAAAACGGCTTCAGTCTAAAGATCTCTTGTCCCCTACTGTGTCTTGTTACAATGGTGAGCAAGAGATGGGCTTTTAGTACGGCTGTCTGCTAATTCACACCCTATAATGATCCATACAACATGCTAGCATTCAAAGTTGACACAAATGATTTTGTGATTTTGAGTGACTGGCCAGCTGTTATTAGAGCAGAGAGCATAAAAATATTAGAGATGAACAGAAAGGAGAATGGTGTAGTGAAATAAAGGACACAAGGACACATAATGAAGAAAGCCTGATTTGGAAGGACAGGTCTAAAGACAGCGTTATCAACAAAACAGCAGCGTGTCTGTTCATCACCGTTTGGCTTTTTATTCTTTTTAATGAACTTTTATTGCATAATACAATAAATGAATTAATCTGTTTTTATGAGTGAATCATTGAATCATTCTATTTGGTAGGAATGTGTGTAGCATGACTGTAATCCAGACATACTATATTCGCCATGTTGTCTTTATCATGTGATCTACCAATGTCAGTTATGTCGCTTCACTGCCATTCATAAAGCCTCATGGGATAGTAAAGTGTGCATCGCATGCACACTTCAGAATCTTAACGAAAGTAGTTGGTCCTTTTACCTACTCTATTGTGAGTACTGTGAATTCAGACATACTTCTTTTGCCACATACTGTTTTTCGCCTACTATTATAGTAGTGGAGTATGTGATACTGGATGCAACAGTGTTTATTGAATGAATCGGTTCTGAGAAATAATCAATGACTCACTTGTCGCCACCTCCTACTGCGCATGTGACGTTAGAGTGACGTCTTTTCTATGTCATTTTGGACGTCCAATTTCGGTCCACTGAAGGGGTTGTTTTGTAACGCCAGGCGACGTCTTTATTCGACGTCTTTTGCACGTCTAATATTGACGTCGGTGGGACCAAATGTGGTCGTTTGTGGACGTCTTTTCAACATCAAATTTGATATCTTCTATAACTGTAGTCCCATGTTTCAAAAAGGTAGAGGACATTTTTAAAGGATGTTATCTGTACCATGTATTTACATTTGTGCATTTGGCAGACGCTTTTATCCACAGTGACTTACATTGCATTACACATTTACATTCCTGCTTTCCCTGGGAATTGAACCCACGATCTAGGCGTTACACTAGGTGGCCGTTTCACAAGCACCAGCACTCTACTGTTTGAGCTACAGCATTACACCTTTGTATTTGTCAATTACCACCTTCTGCTTGAGACAATCAATCTGTATTCATATGCATTAATCATGTTGATAACAACAATGTTGATATTTGTAAAAAAAAAAAAATATGTAAATTTCCTGCACCTATAATAGACGTCCAAATGAGGTCCAAAAAATGACCCAGTTCAACGGTCAAATGTTGAACGTCAACATGACGTCCAAATTGGGTCATGGTTGGACGTCCAAATAGTGGACCTAGTTTGGACGTCGAATAGATGTCCAGAATTGTTCATGGACCGACGGACCCAATATAGACATGATCTGCACATCTATCCGACGCCCAATGTTTAGAGGGCTATTGGTGTAAGAATGTAACACGCAGAAAGAGCTACTTTGAAAGTGTGACTTTTTAAACAACACAAATGTTATTTATGAAAAAGCACTATTTAATCAGATCATCAGGATTGTGGTGGCATTGTTTATGGCACAATACCTTTCTTAGACTCACTTATGAACACAACTCCATTTGTTGTGGAGAAAAATAAACCGAAATTAATGCAAGAGCCATAAAACAAGCATGAAAGAGATATGAAGCTATAATATTTGCTTTGATGGAGGGCTTCTGAGAGCTTTCTGGTTCGTGGTTCATTCTTTCATGTGTTATGGAGTAATAAAGCAGGGTTTTCTCAAGCAGGTATTTCATTATTGTTTCTAATCAGCCCGACAACAGACCCCAAAATTTTCAGTGTTTATCAGGAACCAGACCAAACAATGGCCACAAAAATCAGTATGGAAGAGGGAATTGAGAATTTGGCTTTATATCCCATAGCGATGTGTTTTTCTTGAAATTCAAAAATGATTACAGTGATTTAAAGGCAGAATTGCATTGATATTTCACAAGCATAGGGGTTTTCTGGTTTGTTCTAAACTCAGCATAATACACTTTTGTAATGAATTGATCCCGAACAGCTTCATTTTAGTGCATCAATTATTGAACTACTTGATTCACATGAACTAACCAATTCACTAAAATGATTCTTTTTTAATATAACAAATAACAGAGTTTGAGAAGCTATATTAAGACGGAATCATTTTTAGTGAATCAATTTGTTCTGATGTTTTCGAATGATTCAAAGAGGACTTAATTTCCGTTAGGCCATTGCCAGGATTCAAAAGACTCTAGGCGTCCAACCACAAAGACAAGCCCCATGGGTGATATTATACATCTTCCCTTATCAAAGAACCCTTTAACCCTCTTAAATCTCTTTTAAGTGGCAGGAATCTGTCCGAGCTTTGATTATACTTAATAAATACTAATGGACTTCTCATTTCTTACACTTCTCTACAATATTTTAAATTCCCTTACATCTCCTGAGATCAAGGTAGGGGTGCAGAAACCACAACAATAATGAGAATGGTTTATGGTGGGAGTGAATCCAATGGCTCTTGCACATAGCAACCTGAGTCTATCCGAACGGGTAAATACGGCCGCTATCATGTTTGACGGCGTACCGACACATGATACATTCGCCTAATACTGAAACATACAGCATAACACCATTTGGTCACCGGATTGTTATACTATGTGCTACAACTAAGTAAGCCATAAAGTTTGAGTATATAGACGTCCTTCATACCCAGGATAAAGGCATCATTTAAAGCATTCTCTCTAATGCTGGTAGTGTTGGAGGACTACAAGGCGATGTACGTCGTTATTTAATTTCGCAACTCTTAACACTCTATAGTAAAGCGCCGAAAAGACGAGCGCTTTCCGTAAGAAAGTTACTGCAGGAGCCCATTAAATGGATTAGTACACATGAGATCTTTGGAATGACCATAAATGACGCTCACAGGATACGATCCGGGACCGTTTTCGCCACGATCCTAGAATTATTGATATCCTTGCCTAATATGTCTGGTATTGCTGTCCTTTGCGTTGAAATACGGGGCATACGCTATGTGGCTCGCCACACGTGTATGCTGCATGTGTTTATCTGTGTTGAGGCTTGTTTGCCATTTATCTGTGGATGTGTGACGGAGTGAGATTGAGACTCGGTGGATGCAGCTCTTACACTGAGAGCGAATGTGTGGAGTGTTGGTTCCTAGTAATGAACTGCCTGGAAGTGATCTTATTTTTTCAGGTGTGGCATATGTTAGATAGCCTGTGTTTTGTGAAAGGAATACTTTTCAGTGAAATAATTTTAGCCTAGGCTTAAGTTACAAAAAAAATTTCAAATAAATGCTGTTCTTTAGAAATTTCTATTCATCAAAGTCCTAGAAAAAAACAATCTTATTGACCTCAAACTTTTGAACAGTAGTGTATATATTATCTAATAATTCTAATATATTTTGCAGGTACTGTATGTGTGCCGTTTACATGTATAAAATATTTTTTAAACACTTCTACATGCTATAATGTATGGAATCTTGTTTGAGAATGATAAATAAAAAAGGTAATTGCGACTTTTTATCTCACAATTGCGAGTTTACATCTCACAATTCTGACTTTTGAGAATTGCGTGATATAAACTAGCAGTTGTGAGTTATATTTTAACATTACTCTAACATTATTCTAATGGTCCCCTAAGATTATTCTAACGTTAAAATAACGTTAGGATAACGTTCAAATATTTGATTACATATGGCATGGTTTGAAAGTTTCATGATTGTATCTGTTTGTTGAAGGTTTTTTACATTAACAGAAAGGTGAACTTTTACAGCCAACATCTGTCGGCAATTTGTCGACAGCATGAATGAAATTTATCCGTGTCCCCATCTTCATTCTCCTTGGCGGAGGGCGGAGAATGATGACAGGGCTTGTTTTAAAAGGGCTGCCGTGGGGTGAAGATGGATTGGCTTGTCATCCGTTGGGGACTTGACAACGTTGATGTTTGTCAGGTTCGTGTCAGAGATGGGATGGGGGAGAGGAGGCCACACCTCAGGAGGGAGAGAAGGGAAGCTCTGGGACTCACAGAAGAGACATGGAGGTGGGGAGAACAGAACAATCATCTTTGTAAGACACGTCAGGCCACACACACAATATGGCCTGAAGGAGCGCACTGTTTGCAGGTGCAGGGTGATCAAACTTGCTTGCTCAAAATTGTCATTCTCTCTCTCAAACGAGCACTGGGATGTTTGATTCGTTGTGTACAATGTAATTCATTTAGGGAAGCTTTTTTTCTCGCAAAGAAAAAAAGTTAGTGGAAAGGATGATTTAATAACTAAAAATCACTAAAATGTTGGCAATTTTATCTTTGCAACCTAAGTTCAACTCTCAAAATATACTGATTTTCACAGCGGGCCTAAGCATGAATGTTGAATGAGTTTCGACTTTCCTCTATGAATATTTAAGCTTCGACACAAAGACACACTGCTGCCATTGAACAAAAATTTGGTGTCCACCATCCACATTGCTCATTAAAATGAGATTTAACAGGGATTTTCATTTTCAGTAACAAATGTATTCATGGCTAGCCCATCAGTCATTGTCACAAGTAATCTCATTTTCCTTGTGTGAGGGAGACAGACGCACACTTTTTTCGGCCGAGAGGGAGGAGTGCTGGATATTGTCCACCTCCTGCTGTCTTTTCACTTCCTGTCACACAGGAATAGGTGGAAACCCACTGTTACCGGAGCAACAGTCTTGAAATCGCTTATAAATTTCCATATTTCCTACCCTGACACAAAAAACAAGTGATATTATTTACAAAAAGCCTAATAAAAGAAAGAAACATTGGTGGGTGCTGTGTGGAAATAAGATGAGGAATTAGCAAATGAATGCTACAATGGCCCTCTGCATGATACCTGCATTGTGACAATTTGTTATCTTTGGCTAAACAGCTGTGTGTTGGGCCGAACCTCCCACGCCCCCTTTAAAAAAGGGATCCAAAATTAACTTCTGGCCAAACATGCCAAATGGCAAGTGCGTTGGGAAAATTCATCGGCTGTAGCTAAATATATTGTTCCAGCCATTAAAGCATGCCATATGCAATTTGTTTTTGTTATACTGGTTGAAACTCTCTTCACATCCTGATAGCAATCAATAATAAAAGTAGACTGAATAATAAAACATGTACATCTTCTGTGGAAGTTTCAGGACCAAAATATGTCCAATCATTGGTCCGAAC
The DNA here is from genome assembly GCA_036326025.1 of Chrosomus eos. Taxonomy (NCBI): domain Eukaryota; kingdom Metazoa; phylum Chordata; class Actinopteri; order Cypriniformes; family Leuciscidae; genus Chrosomus; species Chrosomus eos. The sequence continues at coordinate 25,798,997 of CM070842.1, forward strand.
GATGTCCTACCCTGTCAACATATACACATCCCACGTCATCAGCGTGTTGTAGACACAGTCACTGGGTGCTGTAAACAAACAACAGTCGCCTTTTACAGTTCCTCCTGAACCAAAACAATGAGCTCATCCTGCGTTCACGCCTTATGGTAACTCGTAACCATAATTACGAGATGGCCACCAGTGACGTTTTACCCGGAGCTGTTCACGTCATCATATAGTCAGACTCATAATTATGCTTTATTATATTATATATATATATATATATATATATATATATATATATATATATATATATATATATATATATATATATATATATATATATATATATATAGCCATGTTTTGTGGCCTGCTTAAATGCACAGTCACATGTTGACATTCAAAGATAATTTTGGTTTATTGTCTTGCTAACTGCTGTTACTAAAATTCCATTTAAACTCCTATATTCTCTCACACTCTCTTCAGTCAGTGTGGAATAGAGAATGATTTACCATCTGCTTTTGCCACTTGTTTCAAGACGTAAACATCACATCTTGTTTTCAGCATGTGCGCCAGCCTCCATTACTCGAGTAGGGTAATTGGAGAGGTTACATTATGCAATTTAAGATTTAACGTAAAGTCACGCATGTCAACTACATGATATGAGTGCGTTTTCACTAGCATATTTACACGTGTTCGTTTTATCTGTAAAAACACAAGTGCCAGGAGAGATTAAGAGACGGCGAATGTGAACCCACACACTGCCGAACCCCTGCGAACTGCCAAGAGCTTACCGTGGGAAAACAACATCTGAGTCTTCTCTGCAAAACCACCGTTGATGTACTAAATCTGTGATAAACAGGAAAACTGTTCCGGTTCGGTGCACTTTGAGGTAAATGATACATGAAAGCTGAGAGGCTTTATACTGTGCACCATGAAACAGCATTTTATTGTAGTTCAACAGTATATGTTTCCATCCAAAGTTGTGAATTTAACTTATGCGCAAAATTGGAATATCCACTCCCGATTTCACTGGAAGTATTTTATAATGCGCAAGTATTTTACGAGGTGGTGATTTCATATAAATTTGTACTACTTGATTTGTACAAAAACGTACAATTTTCAAACGAATCTCATTATGAAGGATCACCTCTAAACCGACCCGTCACTGGGGTTTAAACAGATCGTACGAATCCGTACAAATTAGCCACCAATTCGGCGAAACGTAAAATATTTACGAATTGCTGTGAGATTGAGTTTGAATATCAAACCTGATGTCACTGCAATTCATACGTATTTTACGAGGTGGCTAATTCGTACAAATTCGTGGAATCTCATTTGTACGAATTCGTAAGATTTTTGCTAAATCGTACATATTTTATGAGTTGCCCAGTTCGTACGAATGACCTACCCCTGACCCCGCCCCTAAACCTACCCATCACTGGGGTTTAGACAAATCGTACAAATTTGTGATGGGAATTCTGGTTCTTTTCCTCGAACAGGTTCATTCGGACAGTTCGTTTCAATGAACCGGGTGATCACGCATGCTCAGTCTCCAGCTCATTGGTTCTCCGTATCGAACGTCTCTGAAAGAAACCGTTCTCGGGTTCTCTACTGGTGATTCGAGAACTGCTGCAACAACAGTTTTTGACTCGAGGACCATTGTAACGGTAGGTCTGTGTGTGCCGAGCTGAGAATTGCTGAAACCTTACTATACAGTCGACAAAACTAAAACTAAAACTGTCTCCAGTGTGTTTAACACGTTATGTTTTGATTAACACATTATAGACATTTACTTTGCACCCTTTAAACCTTGGCAAGAGTTTACGTCAAATATATCACCTTACTTAGAAATTAAAATTCTGAAAATAATGTTTTAGTATAAAAATAAATGTTTAGTTTGACAGTTTTACAATCCATTCATTATGTTTCCAATCTTTAAAATAAATAGTCGGAGGGACTGTCCGAAAGTGAGTAACTTGCGATTAGCACTGACTCAAGACGTGAATTGTTTTGAACGATTGAGTACGATTTGGTGCACTGGATTGACCGGTTCACTAAAAAGAACCGGATATGAATTCAAACGATTTGGTCGTGAGACAGCATTGAAATATTGCATAAAACATTTGAGAATAAAGCACTCACTCTAAAAAAAAAAGGTGGGTTGTTTCAACCCATGTTTGGGTCAAATATGGACAAACCCAACCGTTGGGTTTAAACATTGTCCATATTTTACCCAAACATGGGCTGAAACAACCCAGCATTTTTTTATTGTGCCATCATACCCATATTCATGGGAACATATTGTCTCTTCCTGGGAAATTGGTGCAAAAATATCTATGATGAAAATGGAAGTTGTTGCAATCAGGGAAGCCACTGTAGCTCTTTAACATCCTAAATGACTTGCATCTCAGAGCGTGCAGACAAAACAGAATAGACGCTGTCATGCTATCTTGCGTTCGGAGGCGTATGTCTGGTGTTTGGAAACGCAATTGTGTGAGACACTTGGGAGGTAATTATACCAAATCATTCTAATGACAGACTTGAGTCATTTCAGAATGTCATTATGAGGCATTTCAGAGCGACCAAACCACCATTTGAGATGATGTGCAATGAAATTGGTCCACTGGTTAGTCCAGTAATCCAATCACATCCTCTGCTGAGGAAAAGTCATGTGCATTTTTTGCACTAAGGGATTTTTTCGGTAAATGTGTTTCCATCGTAGTTTACGAACATGCCTTCTTAAAATATAGACCTCAAGTGATTGCATAATGCACAATATTAGTATTTATGCGCATCTTGGCGTTTCCAACCAGAGTGTTTTTTTTATTCCAAATTTAGCATAAAACAGGTGGACGCTAGTGAATAATGACTTACATTTTTTTTATCGGTTTCTCAGAAAAAGCTGTGACTTCAGAAGACTAGCTATACTTTTTGAAGTTTAAAAGCTTTACTACTTTGTAATTTCAGTCTTCAAAATTTCTCCTTTTGTGTTCAACAGAAGAAAGTAAGTCATACAGGTTTGAAACGATACGAGGGAGAGTAAATGAACTAAATAAACCAATACACAGCTTGAAAGGTACCTTTCACTGTTCTCCGACATGAAAACATAATGCGTTATGTTTGAAACACGTCCACAGTGTTCAAAATGTGTTCCATCTCATCCCGCCTTCTTTCTTTCATAAGTCCTTTACTTTGGTTCCAGAATGTTCATGAAAAGCATCTCCAGTGAAGTTCAGATCTCCAGAACGTATACTCACATGTGTCCTCAGGGCCACTCTGAGCTTTTAATGGGGTCCGCGCTTGGATCTTTAATTAATGCACGCAGGTAATAGATGCCATCTGGGGACCCTCTTGGCAACTAATCACATACACAAAGATTCTCGTTCAGTGCCAGATGCGGTGGATTCTCTCCCTCTAACCTAATTACCCTTTCTTTTACAAACAAAGCCATGCAAATAGCATTTATCCATTATTTCCTCAAAAACATCCACACTTCTTGTCAGATCCAAAAATTGAGATCATAGTAATTACAAAGATATTAATGCATTTCAACATTCCGCTGTTTTTGTTTTATTTTATTATGTTGCCATGAGTCTTGTTGCAAAGGCTCCATGAACTATATCTGTTTTAATTTGGGTATGCCATATTGAGTTCAAAAGGGCATGCAAGTAAAACATTTTTTTAAATAATTAGAGCTGAAGGAATTGTTCTTGCTTGTTCTCCGGCCTATAGTCTTGGACGTTAATGAATCCTTGTTGAACCCCTGATTTCTAAAAAGCAATACAATGAGTCTTTACAACAGTGGTTCTAAACTGGTAGGACACCAGGAAACAAGCAATGCAATGCAAATAATTGAATTGTGTAGTTTTTAATGTTTAAATGAGATTAAAATATAAAAGAGGCACTGAGCAAAATAAAATGATTTGATTTGGACAGTAAATTAAGTTACAGGAGCTTCTGATGTGTTTCATATAAAATAGTATAAAAATTAAATGTGAAATCGTTTTTGTAACTTGGATTTTTGAATAAGAATAAATGATAATAATAATAATTGTTTATTTAAAACATGATCAGAAGCTATAAAATATGCTGTGCAAATAAATGACACTATTTAATAAGATAAACAAAATACTAATTATTATTATTATTTATAATTTAAAGCAGATCAGAAGCTGACACTTTATTTGCTTTTGTTTTATTTTATTTTGAATAATAGTAATAATATAAAATATCCATTCATTATAAATTATTTAGTTATTAAAATGACTATTAAAATTAAAATATAAGTTGCAAAAACAGTTTCCCATTTAATTTTCATTTTTAATAATGTTTGGTGTAAGGATGTTTTTGATCAACTTTAGGTAAAGATAAACAAATTTGGTACTCTTTTGGGCTGTCACATGAGTGACACAAAACCAGTGGAGAGCCACTGATTTATATATTATTAGCCACCATGGGACTAAACTTTTTGAGGCAACAACTCATGCCCGTCCCCAAATATGGCATAAATAAATGCATTCAAATGTATCTAATCTAAATAAATGAATCTAAATGAATTTTGTTGATAAAACAGATTTAGCTACTGTGTGTTGGCACAGTATTTTTAATTTCACGTTTTTGTTCTTACATGGACGCTCAAGATGCCATTAAAGATATCTCTAAGCCCTAGGATAAAGGAAACCACCGAGATGCTCAAAGAAATTTCCTTGAGAAACAAATATTTTGATTGTTGACAATATTTGTACATTCGCAGGGCGTGAAATTGATTTACAGAAGTGACAAATCTCAAAGGGACTTTGCGATGCTCCTTGGCGACTGCACTCCCACTCCACTGGTTATATCCTCCTGGATGGTTCTGCGTTAATCGGGTTAGCATGGTAAAAATAAAACACCAGGTCTCGGATCTCTGCATTTGCACGTATGAGATCTTCACTACACGTTAACCAACCAACCAATGACATGGAGCGTCGGTTTCACACCGCATTGTGTCATAATCCGTTTCTGTTTTCTTCCATTCAGAAAGTCATTCATTCAGCATAATCCATTTGTCTGCTCTCTTGCCTTCAGATAAACAGCCGTGGGCCTTGGAAAACTCGTCTTTGTGTAACACCGCCAAGGGTTTAAACCCCCGAGCCGTTCTCCATCTGGGAACGGGGCTGATTTTCAGCGCTTAACTCTGCATCACAAGTTCACGGCAATTGGCTTTTGCGTCTACGTTCTCGAAGGCTGCCCTCAGATGGCATTGTTTGAAGTTCATATCCCGAGCTTCGTGAGCCCTGGCACCCTTCCTGGCTCGGCGGGTGGCGGTAACACAGTGTTGACTTGGAAACGACTCCTTTGGCAAGTGTTTTCCGGGCTTGCTAGCTTCCTTGTTTTTGGCCAGACAATACACCACTACCAATTAAACACTTATGGAAAACTGCAACAGCACCAGCAGGACTGACTCGAATCGACAAATACGTCGCTCAGGAATTGCAGTCATGTTTGCATGTACCTGTAAAAAATACAATTACAGGTTGTCTCGACTGGTGATTAATTAATAGTAATATGTTCACAGATTTTAACGTTCACTTCACTTCTCATTTACAGTGATTTGCTTTCCAATTATTATTTTTTAGTTGGCCTAAACTTGACTCCAAATTAAAAAAGTATGTTTGCTCAACTAGTTTTATAGTTCATTCAACTAAAATGTTTTAGTTGGTCCAAACTTGACTCCAACTTTAAAAAGTATGTTTGCTCAACTAGTTTTATAGTTCATTCAACTAAAATGTTTTAATCAGGATTTATTATTTGGGCTTAACTAAAAATTGCTGTACTACATTTTATACTGAGGTTAACAAAATTGTGGTGCGTATTAATCACATAAAAACAAATGATAACGCATATTAGCCTTTATTTCACAACAATCTGCACAGAAACATACAGGCAAAAGTGCTCAGTTGACAAACATTAAATTCAATACTGCCAATTCCATTTCAAACATTTATGGAACTAAAAAACATTTACTAATCTTTCCCTAAACTGGGAACAATAAAGCACATTTTAAATGGTAGTAAAAACTACAAACTCTACAAGTAATTAATACATAAAATAATTAGTGCTGTCAAGTTGATTAATCACATCTAACATAAAAGTTTGTGCTTTATATATATATATATATATATATATATATATATATATATATATATATATATATATATATATATATATATATATATATTATATTTATAATTATATTTTGATATATATTATATGCACATGTGGGTATATGTAAGGACGTCTGCCTTTACAAGCACATGAACTTTAATGTCATTCCATTATTAATCAGTAGGGTTTAATATGGAGTTGACCCACCCTGTGCCACTATAACAGCTTCAACTTTTCTGGAAGGCTTTCCACAAGGTGTAGGAGTGTGTTTAAGGATTTTTGACAATTTCTGTAGAAGCGCATTTGTGAGGTCAGGCACTGATGTTAGACCTGGATAACAGTTCTTATTCATCCCAAAGGTGTTCTATCGGGTTGAGGTCAGGACTCTGTGCAGGCCAGTCAAGTTCCTTCACACCAAACTCTTCATCCATGCCTTTATGGACCTGCTTTGTGCACTGGTGCGCAGTCATGTTGGAACAATTAGGGGCCATCCCCAAAGTGTTACCATAAAGTTGGGAGCATGACATTTTCCAAAATGTCTTGGTATGCTGAAGCTTTAAGAGTTCCTTTCACTGGAACTTAAGGGGGTGAGCCCAACCCCTGAAAAACAACCCCACATCATAATCCCCCCTCCACCAAACTTTACACTCAACAGTTTGGGGATGGCCTCTTCCTGTTCCAACATGACTGCGCACCAGTGCACAAAGCAGGTCCATAAAGGCATGGATGAAGAGTTTGGTGGTGTGAAGGAACTTGACTGGCCTGCACAGAGTCCTGACCTCAAGCCGATAGAACACCTTTGGGATGAATAAGAAACTGTTATCCAGGTCTAACATCAGTGCCTGACCTCACAAATGCGCTTCTGCAAGAATGGTCAAAATTCCTATAAAACACACTCCTACACCTTGTGGAAAGCCTTCCCAGAAAAGTTGAAGCTGTTATAGTGGCACAGGGTGGGTCAACTCCATATTAAACCCTACTGATTAATAATGGGATGTCATTAAAGGGTTAGTTCACCCAAAAATGAAAATTATGTCATTAATGACTCACCCTCATGACGTTCCAAGCCGTAAGACCTCCGTTTATCTTCGGAACACAGTTTAAGATATTTTAGATTTAGTCCGAGAGCTTTCTGTCCCTCCATTGAAAATGTATACACGTATACTGTCCTTGTCCAGAAAGGTTAGAAAAACATCATCAAAGTAGTCCATGTGACATCAGTGGGTTAGTTAGAATGTTTTGAGCATCGAAAATACATTTTGGTCCAAAAATAACAAAAAAACTACAACTTTATTCAGCATTGTATTCTCTTCCGGTTCTGTTGTCAATCCACGTTCAGTGACGCTGCTGACGTGTATCTGGTGCGTCCGTGTATTCGGGTTCAAATAAATATGGCTGGGCAAAAAAATGCAAGTCTTCCTCTGTGTCAAAATCCTTAGACATGTTTTCGAAGATTGTTTTGTTTACAGCGTGCGTCTCCCTCAGACTGTAAACGAAGCTCGGGCGCACCAGATAACACGTCAGCAGCGTCACTGAACGCGGATTGACAACAGAACCGGAAGAGAATACAATGCTGAATAAAGTTGTAGTTTTTTGTTATTTGTGGACCAAAATGTATTTTTGATCCTTCAAAACATTCTAACTAACCCACTGATGTCACATGGACTACTTTGATGATATTTATCATTGTTTATTTCCTTTCTGGACAAGGACAGTATACCGTGTATACATCTTCAATGGAGGGACAGAAAGCTCTTGGACTAAATCTAAAATATCTTAAACTGTGTTCCGAAGATAAACGGAGGTCTTACGGGCTTGGGACGACATGAGGGTGAGTCATTAATTACATAATTTTCATTTTTTGGGTTAACTAACCCTTTAAAGTTCATTTGCTTCTAAAGGCAGATGTCCCAAAACTTTTGGCAATGTAGTGTGTGTATATATACACCACACACAGACACACATATACATGTATATATCATATATAAAAAGATTATATATATATATATATATATTATATATATTATATATATATATATATATATATATATATATATATATATATACATACATACATACACGCATTATACACAAACTTTTATGTTAGATAGGATTAATCGTGATTAAGTGATTTGACCACTAAAAAAAAGAATACAACAACAACAACTGGTAACAAAATGGTGTCCGAGATATTTCATAAGTATAAAAAGTATTGAAAAACAATATTTGGCATCTTAACACTCAGAGTGGTGCAGGGATGATGTCCAAAACCCGAAAGTCTAATTCGACACTGGTTCCTCGTTTATTGGTGAAATAAGCTCTGTGTGTGGTAAACACAATTTGACAATACTTGGATGGATTTTCTTTTCTACAATGTAAACTACACACACATACACCCCAAACTTTTTATCATTGTCTTATCATTGTAGAATAAAATATCTTAGAATAAAGTATCATCAACTTGTTTACCACAAACCTTATTTCAACAAATTGAAAAAAATCTATAATTATTATTATTTTTTAAAAAGCATAGGAATATTTTGAGGGAATCAGTGGCGAATTAGTCTTTGGGTTTTGATGTCATCCCTGCACCACCTCTGACCTCTCAACAAGACTGTACTTGAGCGGAACACTTCTCCCTGTCGAGACCCAGAAATACCTTTTGCACTGCTTCAAAAAGGTACTTCCACTGTTTGGGGTAATCAACATTATAGAGTGTAAAGCAGTCCAAAAAGCACTCCAAAGGCAGTTGGTACATCTGAAACATTAGAACTTCTTCCTCCACCACTGAATCCAGGCCTCCAGCATCAATGACTGTCTCAAGGAGACCAATTTGCATCCCTCTGGTCTGCCTCTCCACATCATCGCCTCTCTGGTTTGAACCACATAGGATAGATGAATAAATGGGGAGGAAAAAGATTAATTTTTATAAGAGATAATAAAAACAACTGTTCATCAAAACAACTTGAACTTAATTTTCGACGAATTTTCAACAGCTAAATGTAAAATGTATAATTGCCAATAAAGCCAATATACTTTGGCTATACAATATAAAGCATTTCAAAAATGTAAGAACTCTAATCCAAGATTATGTGATCACTAATATAAATCACTTACCACAGTGCACGAATTTGAGTACACAAAATAATAGTATCAGCTGATTCACGACCTAGGCAGCTTATCGAGACACCCACTGATAACGGCCTTATGAAATGCCGTCCTCAAGAGGTCAAAATGCTGTTTCAAAATGAGCGCCATTTTATCGTAGCTGACCGTTAGATATTCAGGTTTATGTCGGTCTCTCCACGGGACAATTGCAAAAGTTTTCACAATCTTAACCTTATTCATCCCGCTTAAGTTACCCTAAAATAGCGTATTAATGTGTTAAACATTACACGTTTCATAGATTTCAATAACTCGCATCCATAAAAGTAACTTAGGTCTAACGTGACAGGCTAAAATGATGAGAGAAAGACCGCGTTCTCTTCATATCAACTCTTCACGTTACGGAAACACAAAAAAATATCATAAAACATCCCGAAAGTTATTACACATTATAGTTAGTACATTTTACATGTTTTAGTAATTAAACGAGGTAATATACCACGTTTCCTTAGCTAAACGTACGTTATGGCAGCCTTCCCTCGGACAAGTTAGGCTTAACGTTTTACGGTTTAAAATGTAACTTATGCTTTTAAATATCTGCACAAAAACAACAAATATGTTTACGTTTAACGAATATGTTGTACATAATACGTTTTTGTCGATAAACTTGAACATATTCTATAATTTAACATATGCCGTGCCGAGTGAATTTGACATAACTTTCTCTCGGACATAAGTTAACTTATAAAAACATTTCTAAATCCGTCTCAGGACGTAACAACACAAAAACATCACATATGTTGTAAATTCTTGTCGTTATTAGGTTTAAAATCGATCATTTATTCAGAGCCACTTACCTTGAGTTAAGTATGACCGTCTTTGACAAAATGTCTCCCGCTGTCCTCCTGCATCCGCAGACAGTAACGTTACCGCAGCCATAAAGAACTCTACTCCTGTAAAAAACCACCGAATGCTCAAAGAATATTCCTTGGAAAAAATAATTGACGTTACAATATTTTACATTCGTAGCTGAATGATTGAAGTGCAAATCTAGGCTTTCGATTTTGGCACTGCACTCCCACTCCATGTTATATCTCCTGATAGTCTGCTTAATCTAAGCATTAAAAATAAAAATAGGTTGATTCTCATTTACGATGGTTGTACTACACGTTACCAACCCCAATCATGGGCGTCGGTTTACACACCGCATTGATGTATAATCGTTTTTTTTCTTCATTCAGAAGTCTTCATTCACAATATTTGTACTACATCTTCTTCTAATAAACAAACACAAAATCGTTCTTTTTTAACGCAATTAAAATTATAGGTATTTCAGCCTTTAAGCTGCACCGTTACAATTGCTTTTCGTCTATTTGGCTCCTAGATGGTTGTTTATAGTCATCACTTTAGCCCCACCCTTCAGGGTGTGTAACACTGGACTTGGAAACACTCCTTCAATTTTTTTTTTTCACTTTTTTTGGCCAGACTAATAATAAATTACACTTATAAAACTAAAGCCCAGCAGGACTGCTCAACGAAAATATTCGCCCCTTTCAGACATTGCATTATGGTTTTACAGTGTAGGGCTGCACTATACATCGGAAATACAATTGACATTGACAATCGCACTGGCTGTGATGTAATTAAATGAATATATGTGCTACCTGTTTCAGAGTGAAGCGTGGCATTGACACGTTCATGATCATTTACTGTGATTTGAGCTGTTACCATGAGTGAATCTGACAGCACATTTTTATTTGCCAGCAACATGTCACAATAAAACTTGATGGACATTATAATGTTGGTATTGTAATTTTACTGTAAAATAAAATTTTAAATGCGCTTTGGCCATTTACACGATACCATTATTGTTTCAGTGTAAACTAAAAAACCGAGAATGTGTGAGAATTATGACGTTATCAGACCTCGTCTACGGAGAGCCTGCCACTCCCTATTAAGTCCTATTGTATCGATCGCCCATGAACGCAAAATGAATGGGAGTCTATGGAGCTAGACGGCTAAATTTGTCTCTTTCACCCGATTGCCGTGAGAAATCTCAGATTTGATTGTAGGTTTGCAAGTTCAACATGGGTTATATGTCGAAAGAATGAACGAGTACTTATGTCCTTTCAATTTCTTACAGGTTGAGTTGTTGTTGCCCATTACACGCTAGCATTCTGCTAATGAACTCTTATTGGTCAGTGGAGGACTGATTACGACCAGAGATACCGTTTGATGGCATCGTGGCATCCGATGTCTGTCTGTGTATATGTGTGTGTGTGTGTGTGTATTTTCGGCGTGGTCTTTTAAAACAACAAAACAAACTCTTCTAGCACGTGTATTCACCTGTGTCAGCTGTATTGTCAATGCCTCGAGACAAAAGAAAGTGCAGACAGAGCCCGTCTAATGTCCCAGAGCGCGAAAGCACCAAAGTGACTGAAAGGTTGCCGTAAAGCAGTATCTCTGGTCGTACAATGTGTATGATGTCATTGACGTTTTAAAAGACTTTTTAGAGCAAGTAAGTGACTCTAAAAAAATCTAACACCCAGCAATGAGTAATTTCTTTGCATCTCCTTTCGAATACAACATTCAAATTTTTTTCAATCAAATTTTTTTCAATCAACATTCAAAAAAAATCTTACAATAAAAGATTATTGAAAGAACAATAATCTTTGTTCTATTTTGCAACTTATTACAGTAAGGACTTTCCTAAATCATTCATCATAAAAAAATCATATTATTATTATTATTTTTTTATTTTCTATGCAGATGAACTCCTCAACAAAATCACCCAACTCAATGTAGAACAACTCATTCTTTCCAAATATACGGTAGCGATTCAATTCAAATCAAAACATTTTTTAAAATTATTTTATATCACAATATATATCACAAAAGAAAGAAAAAGCGCAATGCCAGTTTATTCCAATATTGCACAGCCCTAACTGCATGTAAAGTGACCTCGGAATACGAGGTCTTAAACGGCCAGCCGAAAATATGAACATACTGCCAAGCTGTCATCAAGGGCGCTGCTGATAAAGCCCTTGCAGTGTGAAGACATCGTGGCTCGGGGCAAATCCTGGCCGGCTGAAAGTGTCCTAATCTGTTCCCAGAGAGCCTATCGCCATCCCTATTAGAGAGGGAACAAATGTTTGGAGACAGACATTCTATCTGCTTGGCCGGTCAGAGGAGTGGCTCTTGCCAGGAGTGGTCTTGTGTGACACAAGCCGACAGCGTTATCAGTCCAGGTGCGTGTCCAAGGTAGGCAACCACAGCATGCAAACTGCAGAAACAAGCTGCCGCCCACTCAGCAAGACAGAGGACGGCTGTAGCGGAGGCTAACTGTGTATAAAGGGCAGAAAGCTCAGGCAAAAGCTTGGCATGGTGACAAGAGTTGTTGCGTGTTGTATACTAGCATGCTATGTATTACTGTTGTCCACCGTATGCTAATTTTCTGGATGTATATACCCTAATATGCATAGATCCCCTATTAAATTTGCCAAAATGAACAGCATGAGCTTTCTGCGTGGGAAAAGGTCTCCCAAAATGCTCTTTGACCTTCCATTTTTAGTGTAATAAATGAACTGGATGTAATTACTGCACTGATTTTTACTTTTATTTTATACATCTGTTTATCAGTTTCTTGACTTATTATATTGCACATATAAGATGTAGGCCTACATTTAATTTAAGTTGATGTAAATACATTAGATGGATTGACCGTGTACAGTATAATGCATTGTAGTTAGTAGCACATAGACAATCCCCATGTCTAAACATGCCTACTCTCTTTATATAGTATTTACTCAACTATTTATTTAGTATTCATGAAATTTTTTTTGCACAGAGTTTGGATTGTATCCATACAACACACTTTTATACTGTAGAACATTCCAGCAACCGACCTGGAGAACTAGAAGTCACTGCAGCTATCCAGTAAAAAAGTGACCACAATTGTGATTGATTGTGTTTTCAATCGTTTTCCTCAGCAATAAATCACCGATACACTTCGGAACAAACTTAAGAACATTTGTTGGAGAAGAGACTATATAAAAACTGATTAAATTTATAAAAAGAACAGGACTGTCATTTTAGTTTCATTTGATCAAAACAGCAATTTTCGTTATCACTTAAATGTCAGCTTTTATAAAACTAACCATCACACACCTGTGTTTGACACATGGTAATTCCTCAGCATTTGCATATTTTTGAATCACTGAATACTAAATTCAATCAAACAATAACACATTTGAAGGTAATGATGTTACAGCTGACCTAATTTAAGAAAAGATGTAGCTGCATAATCTGCTTGGGGAGATGCATTGGAAACATTCTATATATATATATATATATATATATATATATATATATATATATATATATATATATATATATATATATATATATATAATGTGTTTGTGTGTGTGTGTGTGTGTGTTCAGATATCGACATTTTAGCTGTAATGAAGCTCACCAAGCAATGCATTAAAACACGGGACATGTTTGACCGTGGACAGGGGTGACACACTTTTAGAGAGTTTCATCTTTTTTGGAGCTTTAATGGGTGAAAATGGAAGGGTGATATCTGGAGCTAATAGCCTGAGGTCGAACTCTTCTGCGTGACAGATATACTACAACGGCGGGACACATGGACGTTCTGGAGAAGCTCTCTGCCAAACTTTAATTATATCTGCTGACACGAAATGACAAAGTGTAGTTCACTCATCTCCTCGGGCTCCAGGAAGATGAAGCAAGCGGGTAGAATGACACTTGTGTATATTATTTTCCTGTCTTTTACAACGCATACCCTGTAGCTACTGTAAGTATCCATGTGGCACTATTTAGCATTTATGCTGTGCCAAGGTCATCACGCTTGGCTAATAGTCATTTACTGTTACCCCGAGGCGGGAGTTTGTGTGTAGAGCGCTTCATTTACACAGATGAATGTTTAAAGCCACCTGTTTTCAAAGACTTGCTTTAAGATCATGTTTCTTGGGATCATTTTACTCAACAATTCCCCCATCACCAACTCAAATTCCACTTTGAACAAAATATCTTGTGTGGTATTTGGGGGAACTTTAGTACTTCAGGGGGAAAGTAACACAAGGGTGGTCAATATTCTGAAATATCTGAACATACAATATATCAAAAGATAGAATAGAGCCTCTGAATTTTTATTTTAGCTTCATGCATTCTTTTTTTTTTATCAACACTTGAATGTGAGTAAGTTTCATTAAAAAAGAAGAGAAAATCACGTTTTTGTCAAAGACTACATCCAGATCGGATTCAGAGCGATTCAAAACAAAGATGGAGTAGATTGCGTCCATCAACACCCCAAAAGATTGCACAGTCCTATACCTTTTCATGGGCTTAACATTTTATTTGTTAAATGTGCTCTAAGCGATGTCGGGTGACGTCACTTCTTGTTGACGTTTAAAGTATTGTCAAACAAAAAGGAGGCTAGCTAGACCCTCCCTCCTCCTCATCCGCGCACTAACCCCCCAAACCCCACCCCCAAATCCTTCTAGTCGGTTATTGGCTGGAACAGTTTGTTATGTTTCGTGGCGCGGGTTAGCCCAGTTTGTTTTTGTTGCTGTTTGTGGAGCCTGGGGTTTCTGCAGAGACCGTGTTTTTTTTTACAGTGTGTTCAGGGGACAGACAGCTAGCGGATAGTGAGGAAATGTTTGCTGTATGTGACAAAACATTTTTTGGCCTAAAATACTAAGAGCACCTTTAAAGGGATAGTTCGGCCAAAAATGATATTTAAGCCATGCATTACTCACCCTCAAGACGTTCGAGATGCATATGTCAATCTTGTTTCAGACGAACACATTTTCAGTTATTTTAGAAAATGTCTTAGACCCTTCAGTGGATATAATGTGAAGATACGGGGTCCACCTCCTTCAAGTCCCAAAATGTGCATACATCCTTCACAAAAGTAATCCATCCGGCTTCAGGGGGATAAACGAAGGCCTTCTGAGGGTAATCCGTGCGGTTTTGTCGTAAAAATATACATATTTAAAACTTTATAGATGAAAATATCTGCCTTCCGTCAACGATTGACGCGCGTTCACGGGTGTTGGAAGTCGGCATACGAGGTACGACGTAGCGTAGGAAACGCCGTGACGTAGAATGAACGCGCAGCCAGAGAGCAGAGCAAACGTCACATCGTTTCCTACGCTACGTCCTACACTACGCTACGTAATGACGTTTCCTACGCTACGTCCTACCTCGTACGCCGACTTATGCCTCGTACGCCGACTACCTCGTACGCCGATCCCTTTAACGTTAGGCAGTTTTGACTTCTATGCTGTTTAAGATGCATAATAGCGCCCCTTACCGTATAACAGTGAAAACATGGATTGCCGGAAAATTCCGTCAATGGGAGGGAAAGAGTTAATGAATAATTTTAGGTATATAAATAAAATGTATTACTGAATTAAAATGTATAAAAATAATTATAAAATTATAATCATGTATATTGCATAAACTACCATTAAAAATGTTGGGCTCAGTAAGATTTGATCATATAGAAAAGCATAAAAAGAAACATCACAGTTTCGTTTTGTGTCATTAGTTGAATAATTACAAATTGTTTGGGTTAAATAAGGATTTAATAATTCTAGTACATTTCAAATCTGAAAAAAAGATCGTCAAACCAACACGATCTCATGAAAGTGCGCATCTGTAGCACAAATTTGATTTCTCGTGCCATTTATATGCCAAAAATAGTATTTGTGTGCAAATGATACACACTTTTAACCCCGTGGGTAGGATTGATTAGTGGTGTGCGTGTTAAAAGTTAAAAAGTTATTTTAATTATTTTCTGTGTTGGTTTATTTTTATATATATATGGTGTGACAAATACACACACACACCACACACACACACACACACACACACACACACACACACACACACACACACACACACACACACACACACACACACACACACACACACACACACACACACACACACACACACACCCCTACTATTTGCTTAAAAATACATTTTTTAATATATATTATTACTATTTAAAATAAACGTTTTCTTTATTTAATTTAAATTTAAAATGTACTTTATTCCTGTGATGGCACAGCTGAATTTTCAGCATCATTGCTGCAGTCTTCAGTTTCACATGATCCTTCAGAAATCAGAATAATAATTAATGTGTTTGTGTGGAACAAACAGGTGCTTTGAGGAAGAAGTGTGTTAAATAAGTACTTTAGGGAACTGTGTGACCATCTGTTGGTTAAAGTCTACAGGGGTGGCTAGGTCAATGGAAAGATCAATTTAGCCACTCTGAACTGTATTTTATATAAACAGGGGAAAAATGAAGAAAGGTAGTCATTAGCGGCTAGGATCAGGAGGCCCCATGGTAGGCATGGAGCCACTCTAATTAAAATCCTGTTGGGCTGTGTTTATCTTAGATTAGCTTAAAGCTATCTCGGAGTCCGACTCTTTATTTAAATCCATTCCCAAGTCTTAAAATCCTGGTAAAAATAAGCCTTATCCTTTGGGCCTGCTAACAAGTATACAAATGGAGTACCCCACCTCATGCGATCCTCAAACGCACACACTTTTTCCTCTCGGGGCGGGTTTGTTTGCTGTGCTTGATGGTAATGGATTACATGGGTGCTATAAGCCCTCCTTCCTGTGAGGGACTTTTTAGACCAGACCGCCGATGGCGTTTAAAGCATTGTACGATGCCAGGGAGAGCTAACCCTGCACACGGTGACGCCCGTTTGAACATGGCTAACTGTGGCGAGCCCTCGCTGAGCTGGTACCCGTTTGAACATGGCTAACTGGTATGCTGCAAAACAGAGATATTACCGTACGAGCGTCATTAGTCATTAGACTCTTTAAACATCATCTAGTCAGTTTTATCCGAATAACGAGCATCACAAGCGAGTTTAGGATGGTTAGCACTAGTTTAACAGTTGATTAGCATTGAACTAAAGTGAATATGAAATGGCATTCAAAGCTTTTTTACTTCTGTAATGTGATATTTGTGAAACAGTCATCGACAACCAAAAATGTAGATTTTTTTCTAATCTATTAAAATGGAGGAAAGCATGTAAATCTACCGAAATTTTTAACATTTGAAAAAAAAAAATATATATATATAAATAAATCGTTTTGGGGTCATGGTTCAATACGAGCTCAGTAAATCTACATGTCCTGCCCCACATGTACATGCAATGGCTGTTTTCAAACTTATTGGTTTGATTAATGTGTTGTGCATAGCCTACGATGTAATTTTCTTTGCGCGTGAGAGTTCATTAACATGCGCTGGCAATGGCAGACGCACAAAGTTCATTATTACACTTCTTCAGCATAATATAACCAAGCCTACTTCACCTTTCCATGAGGAGACAGTGAGTGAAGCGACACCTGAGGCTTCCCATTTCCAGGACATGCATATTTCATCACTGGACAGTAGTGAGATTTCCATGACACGCCACAATGCCAAATTATCACCTATGACTGAATGTATTCGTCGTCTGACTGTATGCGATATCTCTCTCTCTCTCTCTCTCTCTCTCTCTCTCTCTCTCTCTCTCTCTCTCTCTCTCTCTCTCTCTCTCTCTATATATATATATATATATATATATATATATATATATATATATATATATATATATATATATATATATATACACACTACCATTCAAAGGTTTGGGCTCAGTGAGATTTTTGTTGTTTTTGAAAGAAGTCTCCTATGGCTGTATTTACTTGATTAAAAATATAGTAAAACAGTAATATTGTAGAAATATTATTATAACCATTTTCCATTTTAATACATTCTAAAATGTAATTTATTTCTGTGAATTTTCAGCATCATTACTCCAGTCTGCAGTGTCACATAATCCTTCAGAATTCATTCTAAAGTTTTTTTCCCCCATAAATATAAAGGTACAAAAAAAACAGCATTTATTTGAAATAGAATTTAGAAATGTCTTTATTGTCGCTTCTGATAAATTGAATGCATCATTTCAGAACAAAAGCATTAATTTCTATCAAAACAAACTTTTAAACAGTGAAGTGGTATTTCTTTTCCCGCCTCATAATTCCCAGTTCCCCTTTTCCTAGGTCTGCTGGTCTTTAAACCACATGTCCGCCTGTGCAGCAGCAGCCAGTTGATAGTGTTTCTGCAATTAGGTATTTGGAGCACAGTTGGCGTAACAACTGTAGCTCTGCGTTACCTACTGTGCTTCCCAGCAGTGGTAAATCTGACTGTAATAGACCTGCTTGGTGATTGTCACAATTTGTATTTGACTGCCGCACATGCGTTGGGTCCATACATGCTCTAGATCGGAACAGGAGGAAGGAGAATCTGGGAGAGCAGCCAGAGCCCGTTCTTCTCTCATCGGGGGGTCAAGGTGAGCCTCCGATGCCAAGCATGCGCTGATGGGAGCTGGCAGAGCAGCCACGATGCCACTGTGCTAATGCCCCTGGCAGCATCTGTCCAAGAGAGGGGGAAAAGGAGGAGGAAATTGATCAAATGAGATGGAGGAAAAAACAGCACTTGTTTTCTGAATTTGACCTTGGACGTGTCCATCATTCATAAGACAGGCTGTTAGATCAGCAGGTAGATGGAGGTAAATAAAACACATAATAATTAATAATACATTATCAAGGCTTTTCTTGCCGTCACATTCTCTGCAAGAAGTTCAGCTCAATGTGCCAAGTAGGATTCCCGTGAGTTTATCCTTTAAATAGGATTCCCGTGAAAGAGGTCCTAAGGTTAGACTGGCGAAATCAATAATTCTAAAAAGTTCAGGCTATAAAATCTTGAATGCATCCATGTTCAAAAGTGATTGAACCCTGCACTGTGAAAACAAATTGGTGCCTTAAATTAAGTACAATCAACTCATCAAAATGAGTTATGAGAAATTACTTAAAGGGCACCTATTATGGCATTTAAAATGTTCCTAATATTGTTCTGGGAGTCCCCAACAACAGTTTTGCATGCATGCAATGACAAAAAACACTTTTGTTGTCTTATAATATGCATTTTTTTTTACCTGATTTGCTCACCAACTCCCAAATGATTCGTTCAACGACTCATTTTTCCAAACCCCTCCTTTGCGTGACGCTAATCGGCGGTGATTGGTCAGATGACCCAGTCAGTTGTGTTTGTAAAGCAATCGTCATTAAAATGAGGCGAACACAGCACAAGGTTCGGGCTATACTTGTGTGGTATAGTTGTAAATATAAACTCTAGACACTGATTCTTCACATGCTCGTCCCTGCATGGGCAGTGAAAGAAAGGTCACTTTTGATTTGCACTTCAGAACACAGCGTCTTGTTGTCGACATGATGTTTTCAAGTGTTCCCCGGTGTCTCCACTAATTGCGCGCGGCCAATTTGAAAAATTTTCGTCTTGACGTCACAACAACAAGGAAAATGAGTCATTGGAAAAAACGATTCATTAAATTCATTCATTAAATTCCATAATAGTTGCCCTTAAAAAGACATTAAACCGACTAAAAATTTGTTGAATCTTGTATAACATAAGTTGAAATCTGCTTAACTTATTAAAGTTAAAGCAATGTAACAACATATGTTGAACTTATTGATCTTATAATTTTTTACAGTGTGGACATTTAGAAAACAAAGTCTCTTCAAACACTTTTCACACTCTCACTAGTTAAGATGACCACTAAAAATATTTCTTAATGAATGTATCAATCAACACCACCTAACGCATGGCGTCTGATGGCTTATTGCTTTAATAAAAACTCGTATTGTATTATATTATATTTTAAGTGAAACAGTGTTTTGTTCACATGGAAATTGAGAACAAATAGAAATATCAACAGCGCACGCATGCAATTTATTAGCATTTCAAACATGCATGCAAAATGGGGATTTGGATGAAACCCACTTGTAAGGCGATGTCAATTGGGGCGAGGGGGGATGGGTGGTTGAGAGGGGAGGAACGGACAGGGAAATTTTCAGGACACCCACGCCGCGGGTCTTTCTGAGCCGAGCTGTCAAAAAGGGATTACCAGAATGAGCAAAAAGCCTACAATAGGCAGAAGATTATGTACTTTAGCGGCCAGGATTTCATTTTTAATCCACTGTAAATTCGAGGAAAAAACTACGCGAATCAGTGGAAGACACTGGTACGTCTTGTGGAGGAGAGTGAGGGGAAAAAGAGCGAGATGGAGAAGTCGTTAAACGTTAATGATGGACTGAAGATCAGGGAACGTATCGCACCTGTAAATCTACAATGGCTCGCCACCTGTCCGCATTGAACCTGACGAAATGAGTTGAATACTACTAGCATTTGGATTCGGATCCCATTCAGACACGCAGACTCCCGTGTAGAGTCGCAGTCGACAGTCGCTAATTATATGTAAATGGCTGCTCTAGGGGAAAGAGATGTTAGGAGCATAATTGTGGAGGCTGAGACTGAGAGACTCTGTGAAATAATTGCCGTGGAGGTCAAGGCGATTATCATCTCGCGGAGATGTTATTTTTCTTGTTCCTCAGGTGGGTTCTGTTCAGCAGATGTTTGTGAATGTCCTCCTCTTCACCTTTTGCTTCTCTTGTCATCTTTCAGCGAGTTCCCCGTGGTTTGCTTCAGCGCGAGCGTTTGAGGAGCTGTGTGGAGGGTTCGCCACTTATTCTTTTGACTGTTCGTTCTCACAGAACAGACAGTCCACTTGCTCACCAGTGAAAAGTGCTGAGTCTGGGCCTTTCTGTTCCTGCCATGCCAACTATATATACTACAGATGGGGACACCATAAACCATACATCTTTTTTTTTTCTCGTTGTCTTTTCAGGAGTGAATTCACCAGCGGTGTTGGGGGTAATGCATTAAAGTTGCTCGAGTTACGTAATCAGATTACAAATACTTACTACTACTCAAATACTTTTCAATAGTTACTATGTTTTCTTATTTATTGCAGACACTCTGACAGCTCTTCTTCCTCCATGTTGAGAGAAATCTGAAGTAAGATGCAGAGGCGTTGAGTGATGGTTATTGTAGTTCAAGACTAAATGTCAACATGAGTTTACTCATGTTTACTTACAAAACAGATTCAATATCCCTCAAAACGATTAAAACCAGTGAAACTCAGAATATTACACAAACCTGCAATAATTAAATATTTTACAGAATTATACTTTTTGTATTTAATCTCACTTTATTAACTATATGTCTTTACCGCTGACCTTAGATGATCAAATTCAACCATACTAATAAGCAAAAATGACTTTAGTTAAACATCACATTTGTGTTTAATATTTTATTTTTTATTGCGGAAATAAGAGTGTTGAACTTTCTTCTACTTTCTTCTGATCCAGAAGTTCAGCCTGAAAAACTATACATAAACTATCACTTTTGATGTGAAAGTGCCTTTACATTTGACAAAAATATAACTTTTTTTTAATTAAGTAGTTGATTCATTTCTGTTATTAAAAATCGAACAAGCTAGCCAACCCAGGTGAGAGATATATGTTCACACTGCTCACTGATGACATTTTTACTTGTTCAGAATGTAGCTTAGATGCACAGTGACAGGTTGCCCTATCTTCAATAAATCACCTGCTTTCGGCCTACCGCTGATAACTCATCCCGCTCAGACGGGGTGCTGCATGCACTTCTCATTCACCGTGTTTGGATACAGTAAAGACATTGCTGCAGCACACCACCTGCTCTAGTATAGCATTAGTTTTATTGTTTTCCATTGCCAACATAAACCAAAACATACAAGATGACTTCCCAGGCGAAATGTGGCTTTTAATGTGCACTCTCGTATGATAATATCTACTCTGCTGGGCTTAATAGATTTCAGACTGAGAGCTAACAAACAAACAAATCCAGTTCAAACAAAATCTACGTGCCTTGCACAGAAATATACATTAAGCATTAGCTTCACAAGGATTGCAATGAACTTTTCAACAGATTCTTAACATAATACATCCATTGTTCAGTTATTTATTATCGAATCAATTACAATAAATATCACTCAGATGAATCTACGACCACAAGATTTTCGTTAGCAAAGTTCAGATTCAAATTTTTGTTTACCCCTGTGCACCTTGTACACAGTTTTGGATTTGTGAGAGATGATTTTGACATCAGCACTGTGGAGTTTGGAAACTTTATGCTGTACGGAAGCATGGAGCAATTTCACTTTTTTTTTGCTTTATCCTGTTTTTTTTCATCCCTTGTCAAAGATCTGGGCAATGGCACCTCTGGAGAGATGTTTAGGCTGAGACGAGAGTGTGTTTTTGAAGGGCTTTTACACTGAGCAGGAAGATGTGTGCAATTACATGGAAATAACAGAAATATCTGAGATTGGTCTACAGACAATTAAAGGCTCTCAAGGAAGTTGCTCTTCTCCGAAGACGGTCATGGCAGAAGCCATTAACGTCTGAAATCGAGCTTCTAAATATACACCGGACCAATCACAGAAAATACATTGTTTTGCAGAAAATGTTTTGTACTTTTATCACTTCAAAAGAATATTCAACTTCTTTTAAACAGTATATATAATATATGTTGTGTCTGTAAGAGTTCTCGTTATTTGCTAATATGGTTTCTGATTAGTTAATCTTTGTCCATCTGTTCCTGTTTAGTGTTCCTCATTTACTATGTGTATTTATACTTCCTGTTCTGTTGTGTTTTTCTCCTTCTTTTTGCGCTTTCTAAGCCACCAAACCATAGCAATATACATATATACTGTATGTAGACATACTATGGCAAGGTTTTCCAATTAGTTAGTTTTATTTTTTGCGTTTTTGTTTCGCGTTTTTGCATCCCTACTGACATGACATGGTTCATGAACTCCAAAAAGTTTCACTCAGAAATTGCTAGTAAATTACACAAATAATTACACAGAAACAGAAAGTAACACGTTTAATTAAACATACACGTACTATACTTACATACTATACACATAGTAAATGAGGACACTAAACAGGAACAGATGGACAAAACTAATCAAAAAACCATAGAAAATAACGAGAACTCTTACAGAGACAACATATATTATATATAAAATTTAAATAAATAGATATTTTTATATATACTGTATTTTTAAGTAGAAAGACTGAAATAGGTTAAACGTACTCCAATATTTTATTTATTTGCATTTTTTTTACGCTGTTTTTTCTGAAGTATATTGGCAGACAGCAGCGAGATCCTAAAGACTGAAGAGTGATTAAAAGTGCTTCTCGCTGACTTTATATCAGCTTTAGTCACAATAGATTAATTTTACTCATTGACAATGAATCCCTTATGTCCCAGTTATTGCTGTGTAATAATTTTCAGATGGCATATGAAATGGCGCTCTCAAATTACTTAAAAGATTTAGGAGTAAAATAAGCCAAGTAACTGCTGGTGCTGAACTGACATGGAGCTGTAAGGGTTTAAGAGGTTGTTTCAGGACAGAGGTTGTCTGGCCACTTAAACGAATGCATGACAAAACAACAGCTTATTGGTTTGACAGCTACTAAGCTTGCCGATGGATGCGACTTCTTTAGGCTGTACTCTGACCTCTCACCTTTGAATGATCATTTTCTTTGCCATACAGTGACCCAGAGGAGCACCATCAGGAGAAAAGCAGGTCTAGTGAGTTCAGAATGACAAACAGAATAATGATCTGGTTTCCCGCCTCTATCGACCCTATCAACACTAATCTGAAATGGAATCACATCTGAAATGACAGGCTTTGAGGAATTTTACACCCTGTGGTAAAATGGATGTCAGATAGGTGTGAAACAGACTGTAGCTGAAAAGAATATAGGACAAAATGAATGTTTATTTTATACCACAATAATATGTTGTGATATTATTTGTAATAAATGCAATTAGTTAGCATTGGCGACTTATTGATATAATATTAGAGGGATTTTACCATGGTTAGAGATCTGGAAAAAGCAAAACACACACACAAACATATTGGCCATAAAGGCCATTAAAAGCGGTTATTTCTTCTGATGTTCCATTATTAATGCAAGCAAACACGTCTCACCTGGAGAGAACTCATGCTGCCTCCATACAAATCTGGCTCAGCCCATCTGACCAGACCCCAAGAGCACAAAATATATTTACGTCAGCTAACAGCATAAGAGGCCATGGGAGAGATGTTATCGATGTGTACTGAATGCATGAAATCCAGTGCACGGTTTGATCTTTCACCTGTAATGACCAGCTTGTGTTACTTCCGGTGCCAGAGCTTGGGAATCAATCCAATACCCACTCTGATCTTCACTTACGCTGGCCCTGTAGGCTAAAACATGTTCATGTGTTATTGAGTAACCTTGGAGCTGTTCTCTGTGTACACTTATGGCCATATAAATGGACCTGCACTGTATTGGCATCCACAATATACATGTATTGTGGATGCCAGTACTGTATAAGATCAGAGTGGGTATTGGATCGAATCCCAAGCTCTGGCACCAGAAGTAACACATGCATTTGAACACAGGTTCATTACAGGTGAAAGATCAAACCGTGCACTGGATTTCATTATATATTATATATATATATATATATATATATATATATATATATATATATATTTTGGATCCGATATATATACTAGTATATATTATATATATATATTTTAAGCTCTCAGTAACATTTCAGTTTCCTATGTGATAAAGCAACTTTAAAACTATTTCCCTTTAGGCATAAAGTTACACTCAGCTCCGTTTTGCACATTTTATATCTAAAACCATTTTCTATGATTCCATTAATTTCCCTGTCAGTCAGAATGGAAAATCAGGACAATGTTCTTTACTGCCTGAGCACCTTCTTTCACCATTCTGCAAAATGGGCTAGCAGCTCTTTTCACATTATCTGAACTTTTTTTGTAACAGTTGAGTAAGTGTTCTCACTTACACGGAGGTCTGGATTCAGCAGTTTTTTCCAAATGCCAAGCATATTTTTTCCCCACAATTTTATATTTGAGGAAATGGCAAGTTAAAAAGGATTATTAGGAACACCATACTAATACTGTGTTTGACCCTCTTTCGCCTTCAGAACTGCCTTAATTCTACGTGGCATTGATTCAACAAGTTGCTGAAAGCATTCTTTAGAAATGTTGGCCCATATTGATAGGATAGCATCTTGCAGTTGATGGAGATTTGTGGGATGCACATCCAGGGCACGAAGCTCCCGTTCCACCACATCCCAAAGATGCTCTATTGGGTTGAGATCTGGTGACTGTGGGGGCCATTTTAGTACAGTGAACTCATTGTCATGTTCAAGAAACCAATTTGAAATGATTCGAGCTTTGTGACATGGTGCATTATCCTGCTGGAAAGTAGCCATCAGAGGATGGGTACATGGTGGCCATAAAGGGATGGACATGGTCAGAAACAATGCTCAGGTAGGCCGTGGCATTTAAACGATGCGCAATTGTCACTAAGGGGCCTAAAGTGTGCCAAGAAAACATCCCCCACACCATTACACCACCACCACCAGCCTGCACAGTGGTAACCAGGCATGATGATCCATGTTCTCATTCTGTTTACGCCAAATTCTGACTCTACCATCTGAATGTCTCAACAGAAATCGAGACTCATCAGACCAGGCAACATTTTTCCAGTGTTCAACTGTCCAATTTTGGTTAGCTCTTGCAAATTGTAGCCTCTTTTTCCTATTTGTAGTGGATATGAGTGGTACCCGTTGGGGTCTTCTGCTGTTGTAGCCCATCCGCCTCAAGGTTGTGCGTGCTGTGGCTTCACAAATGCTTTGCTGCATACCTCGGTTGTAACGAGTGGTTATTTCAGTCAAAGTTGCTCTTCTATCAGCTTGAATCAGTCGGCCCATTCTCCTCTGACCTCTAGCATCAACAAGGCATTTTCGCCCACAGGACTGCCGCATACTGGATGTTTTTCCCTTTTCACACCATTCTTTGTAAACCCTAGAAATGGTTGTGCGTGAAAATCCCAGTAACTGAGCAGATTGTGAAATACTCAGACCGGCCCGTCTGGCACCAACAACCATGCCACGCTCAAAATTGCCTAAATCACCTTCCTTTCCCATTCTGACATTCAGTTTGGAGTTCAGGAGATTGTCTTGACCAGGACCACACCCCTAAATGCATTGAAGCAACTGCCATGTGATTGGTTGATTAGATAATTACATTAATGAGAAATTGAACAGGTGTTCCTAATAATCCTTTTGGTGAGTGTACAAGAGGATAAAACTCTCTTTCCTTTTTGGTTTTGTTTTTTCGCCGTTTCACACACTCACTCACTTAGTTAAGTGTCCTTGAGTTTATTTGTACAGTGTTATGCCCTGCCGCCCGCTCCATGCGGTCAGCGCTGCACACTCTAGAGTTAGTTAGTCTGAGCAAGGTCTCAGTGACTGAGACGAAGTTCCGATTGCATTAACAGACCCCGGGTCTCAGCTGTAGTTCGCTGACCCGTCTGCTGGTCTCGAGGGTGTTGTACAGCACCATACCCTTCCCAGCATCCCCTCGACTCATTTATTTCACACAAGAGCCTACTCAAACCTTGTCCCATTGTAGACAAGCTAGTCATTCCGGTCAAGCAACATGCTGTAAGAGTTTCTGTGTGACCTATAGCTGTTGTGACAGGACAAGTATGTCCACAATAAATATGGCAGCTGAGTTGAACCTGGACAGGCACAATATATGAGCACATGAGGCCAGGTTAAGTGATGATGTGCTTTCTGTATCAGCTCGCTCTACACATCGGTCAGGGGAATTCATTCGCCCCAGTGCACCTGTAGATGTGGGTTTTGAAGAAAGGCCATTTTTTGTTTTTATTGATGTGCATGCCTCATTATTCAATTTGAAGCACATTTGTTTAACCATATTATGTATTCTATGTCATAAATCGGGGCGTAAAAGTATGAAATTTATTAAGTTTATACTCTCAAAGAAAAAAAAAAACTCTTTGACTGAACATGATTCATTCATGGATAGTGGTTCCACATTTATTAAAATAAGTATCCCAATAAAATCAACCATGTACAAATAACAAGAATCAATTGTGTTAATTTAACATGAGTGAACGGTTTAAGTGTAACTTAAATAAATGGCTTTCATTTAAACTGAATAATTCAAATAATCCTACAATTAATGCTTCTTGTTTAGTCCTGTGATTTACATAACAACAAACTTTATATAAAATGTCTTTGTATTTGTGATGTTCAGTGTTTAAAGTTCAGAAATGATGCTGGTTGCATCCAGTTTATTACCATAATTCAATATTAGCAAAAAAAAAATTCTTGTAGCCTCAACCCAACCAAAAGCTCATCACTTCACACAATGTTAACCCCAAAACCACTAACAAAATGAAACTTTTAAATAACAACATAATAGAACATGAATATTAACAAGTCTCTCCATCTTTCTAAGAATTCATTATATTACAATTTATTTCAACATTTACTGTCCCAATTCAGACAGTTTGCAAAGCATGATGGGAAGTTAAAGTCCTGTTTGATTGGTTAACTTGATTAATTTTAAAATGAAAACATCTAGTTAAGTCAAAGAGTAACCGTTTCAAGTCAATTTAATAACAATGCATATATTACAACTTATTGTGAGCTTTATTTTTTTTCAATCTTTTTACTAAAAAAAAATAAAAAAATAATAATAATAAAACTATTTCCTTTTTTTTTAATTGCCCAGAAAATTATTGTAGTTCCAAATTTAAAAGAAAATATTATATATATATATAATATATACCCAGATTTCCAGTTTGATCTGAAACTTTTGGACCCCACTTAGTTTGTTCATTTTTATTGCTGTGCATACTACAAGTCTAATAACATTTTTTTAACCTTATTATACTCTATGCAACGGACGGACAGAAATCATTCAGATTTCTTTAAAAACATCTTAATTTGTGTTCCAAAGATGAACGGAAGTCTTACAGGTTTAGAACGACATGAGGGTGAGTTTATGACAGAATTTTCATTTTTGGCTGAATGCCATTAAGTAAGGTCTGACAGTCTGAAAAGTGTCCATTTTGAATCCATTTTTGCACCTATAACACAAATAACATTCAGTGCAACCCCAGCTACTGCTAATTATTAAAAGCTTTAAACTTGGTTTAAAAAAATATTTACTTCCAAATTTAAAAGGGGGAAATAAGATCTCACTTAGTTGGTTTATTTTTAGCAAACTATACAGTGACACTATATGCTGCTTAGTCTGCATTGATGTTGTTTTTTCTACATCAAAAAGAAAATCTAAAATGAAATCAATAACAAAAAGGAGACACTGAGCAAGAGGGAAGGGGGGGGGGGGGGGTCCAAGAATCGGTTAACCTTTTAGGCTGGTAACTTAATACAACTCACACCAATCGCTATTGGCATCAGGAGACATCAATACACATAAACAGTGATCTCCACACTGAAAGAATGAAAATTATCAACGTCAGTGTGGGGGATGGATACACCCCGCTGCGTTTGACCGAAGACCCCCTGCTCCATTCGCTTTTCAGGCGACCCTCTGGGTTTCTGAGACCAGAGTTTCGATTTCCAATCGCTGCTGTTCTACTGTGTTTAATGGGTGCGAGGGTTCTTGGTAGCAGAGCTAGCCATCACAACCTTTAGATTAAACCTTCATTATGGTCTCAGATAAGCGATTGCATTTTATGAAACAGAACTAAACACATAGAACTGGAAAAAGCTATCGTTTAGCATTCCTATTCATCTCAATGGGCCACACTAACCAACCAAACCTTGACTCCTGGGAACAGACATGCTAACTGAAAGCAGATGACAATTACAATTTGGAGTCTCTCTGGGAAGTTTAAGTCAGATTCCTAAAGCTTCATGTCAGGCTCAGAACTAATTCTGTTTTGAGAACATAAAGGGAGTCTGGTTATGTCTGTCTGGGGAAGGAGACACGGCGAGAAAAAGTGTTTGAGACAGGACTGGGAAGTGAGTTATAGAACATGCCAAGTATAGGAATCAATAGCCAATGTTAGCTTAGTAATAATGCATGCTAATGAGCAGTGTCTTTCTTTGAAGGACTGCCCTTTAACGAATCCACAGCTAATTGCTAACACCATCAGCACTGCTGCTATTGCCATGACAACAATTACTTCCCTTTATATAGTGCTTTTTGTTATTTTTATGCTGTGATTTTGAGTGCAACATAGATTGAAATGTACGCCATTATATTCTGGCTGTAATTATCATTTCAAAGACAACAATGAAAGTAAATGTTTTAGTGTTTTTCATACAATTTTCTTCCAAACTACTTCTGACATCAAGTAATTATTCTGCTTTCACTGAAAGGGACATTCCACTGCAAAGCAGCAAATCACAGATAATCAGATCATATTTAAACAGCTAGCCTATGTGAGAATTCATTATGGCTAACAAAATGCTGGTCATGGATTTTTAGGACAAGAACAAGATAATATGTTGAGTAATGTGCTATACAAACTTTGTGGTTATGATCATATTTACCAATGTGAATCTCGAGATCTTTTAACCAATTTTAAAAACTAATTGTGTTGTACTAGTTGTACACAGTAGAAAAATATATGAAATAGCCTAATGTATCCCTTTTAAGGACTAAAATCCGAAATAAGAAAGATCTTCAAAGTTTGAGTTAAAGGCAGCAAAAACTAATATTTATTATATTTGTCAAAATGCTACTGCCAAGGCTGTGGCTTTTAATTTTTCTTCTATTCATACGGGGTCCGCCGCTTTGCTTTGTCATCTCCTTTTGACTTGGTCGTGGATGTTTTCTAATGGCGCTTTTCCACTACACAGTACCATCTCGACTCGCCTCGACTCGCCTCGCCTTTGTTTGGTTTTCCACTGTGTAAGAGTTGTACCTGTACCTGCTTTCGGGTACTTTTTTTCGTACCACCTCCGGCGAGGTTCTGAGCGAGCTGAGGCGAGCTGAGGCGATACTAAAATGTGACGTGAAACAATGCAGACTGCTGATTGGTCTGAGAGAATCGTCACTGCGTCATCATTGCACGCGCCAGACGGAGTATCCTCCTGAATAACCCCGCCATTTATAAATAGTTTGGCCAGAGATTGCGTGATATACCCATTACTACTATTAAAACAGCATACACGCGTAGAAGATTATGTCACGGCAGTTTCCTGTGGCGTCGCTATGACGACCTGGTACTATTGCAGAGGTACCATCTGTAATGGAAAACGGAGCGAAAAGCGAGCCGAGTCGAATCGAGCCGAGGCGAGCTGGTACTGGTAATGGAAAAGCGCCATAAGTTGAAGATCTTGGCGTGCATGTCCTCAGTGATATCCAACCCCTTTTTTTTTTTTTTTTTTTTTGAACGACGGCCTTCTGGGTTGAAAAGGAGGGCTGTTCTTGCAACAGAATTTTCCTCACTGCGTTGGATGTGGCCTGACCATCTGAGGCGCTCTTCCCTCATTTTCTCCATGATTGGAGCGACTCCCAGTCTTCTTCGGAGATCATCCCTCAATCATCGCATGGCCAAGGCTGGTCAGTCCGAGCGACCACCGGAGCATCTTTATCGCCATGGCTTGCAGGGCCTGTTCATGCTTCTTGGTCGTAGGGCAGCATTCTGCCCATATAGGGCAAATGGGTACAAGATGTTCTTGTCTTGTAGATCTTTACCATAAGATATTCTGGTATTTTCAGGACTCCAGTGACCTGTCTCCACTACAACCACACAGTATTGATTCTTACAGGATGGCATCGTTATCCGATATGACTAGGGATCCCAGATATTTGAATTGGGTGCTTTTTTTTCAATGCGGATGGTACCGTCAGTCTAGGGGCCACACTCCAAGTATTCTGTCTTTTGGATGATGAGCCACATTCCATTGTTCTAGAGCATTTGCTAGTGCTACATCAACCACTTACAACCCTCCTGTATGTGGATGATTCCCGTGCGTGGGGAATACAGAATACAGGTCAGCTGTCACTATGTCCATACAAAGGATAAATCCCTGGTGATCCCACGTCAACGCTGACGTGGAAAGATGCGAGGTTCCGACTGGTCATCAAACCACACTTGTGAGAGTACAGTACAGTATTTGGACCCACCTCACATACTCTTTCGTCTTTTATCTGGTTCAAACAGCAGTTATTTCGGACCAGAGCGATGTGCTAATAAGGTACCCTTGAACTCTTAGTTTAAGTGTTTGTAGTCTCCGGACCAAAAAGGCTTAGTCTTATTAGTCATGGGTCCATAGATATGAAGTTGCTACTTTTATTTAGCCTGCATGTTAACTAAGGCAAGCCAGTAGCCTATATACTGTGTGCTTACACCGTGCCGTTTCTATGTGGTAGACATATTGGGGTAATTAGGTACTTTTAATTAGTTAGTTTAGTTCATTTATTTACCCAAAATAGGCAAGTATAATACAACAACTTTTTTTAGGGATCCACTGATGTATCAGCCAATGAAAGCAATTATCCATGCTATTGACATCAGACGGAGAGATTCATATAGTGCACATTTAAAAGTAGTCTATCCATAATATTTTTTCATAATTTTTATTTTATTTTTGCTGTTAATATATTGTATTTTGCTTCAACTTCTTGCTGAAAATGCCATTAATATGTAATTTACATTAATCTGCCATGATACAGCATTAATCAACATTTATGACCTAATAGCCGCGTTTCCCCTGCCGGGCCAGGGCCGGGCCAGAGCTAACAGCGAGCCGAGCCGAGCCAGTGGCCTCGGGCCTCAAGCACTGGGCTCGTGTTTCCACTGCCGGGCCAGTAGCCCTGCAGCGCTGCCCTAAACCCCGCCCCTAACACGCCTTTCTGGATCAAACGTCACACAACCCAACCCATTTCAGCGAGTATTATGAATTTATTTATAATAGGAAGATAGCATGTATATTAACTCACCGGCCGTGGCTGCTAGTGTCCCGATTGTCCCGCGAGTGGACGGTGACCCAGCACACCGTACATCAAGTCGAACCATGGAAAGTCCCTTCTCTGAGTTTCGCTTTGTCCATTGTGCGTTTTAATCGCCTTGTACAATATAACGTTACTGCGCCCGCGACTTTATTTTTTCCTGAACTTGAAGCGTTGCTCGCTGAATGCTTAGCTTAGAAAATTCAGCATCGATGCATTTTATAACGTCCTCGTTTCTTCACACGCCGTCATTCTTCTGCCCAAATGCTCAGAAGAGCTTTGGTATCTTCCACAGACCAGTACAGGCGATTCTCCATTTCGAGCAGCGATTATTTTTCGCGATATAAAAAAGTGAAATGTGCATCTTGCTTCAGATCATAACGTTCCATAACACCAATAAACTCCGCCTTTTACCTCGAGCACGCCTCTAGCCCGAGCTGGCCCGCTTTGGCCCAAGGTATTCGACGGGCCAGAAATCCTGGCCGTTGGCCCAGAGGAAGCCCCGCTCAAGCCCCGGAAGTGACAGTGGAAACGCGACTGGCCCTGGCACGTACCAGCACGGCTCGGCCCTGGCCCGGCAGTGGAAACGCGGCTAACGAGTTTCTCATGCTACAACCTCTTCTGATGTCTGAGAAACATCCTTCAACACAGGTGATGGTGGACCCAATTTTATCGAATCGGCTCATTAATCTGAGTTGTATGCATGTTTTCACTGAGTAAGGCCGAGTCTTCACTTCAGCTCATAATTATCTTGAACACTGCTCCGGGTCACACACCAAAACTGGCCATCAATTACTATAAGTGATCTCTTGGGCTGCATGCATCCGGTAGCTGTATTGTAAGTAAAGTTGTGAGGTGAAGATAAAAAGAGACGAATATGACACTTTAGTAGCCAATAATAGGCACAAAAAATCCTTGTTTCTTTATACAGTTCAGCAGCATTGTGCTGCTTCTTTATACAGTTCAGCATTTTTTTTCATAGTTTGTATCAATTGTATGGGGTTGTCACAGATTGGCGACAAATGACAGTCAACTGATTAGTTCAAAACACTGATTCATTCAGTAATGGAACAAGTGACTGAGTAACTCACTGAATCATTCACAAAATCAATTCCATCAGAAATGCAGCTTAAAAAAAACTGCAGGTTTGTCTTTATGAGTGAATAATTGAATCATTCATTCAAGTAATTAATTTAAACATGGTTATCCGTTCAACAATGCCAGTGTACAAGGATAAGTGCGAAGGTCAACTACGATGTGGGTTTGTGAGGAACTAATTTTGTTGTAAGTGTCACGGGCCGGGGGAACACGACCACCACCCGGAGGAGCCACACCAGGGAACACCACGAGGCCGGACACAAGGTAAAGTAAGTGATTGGTATTTATTAAGTCTTAAAACGTATGTAAAAGGGCATCAGCCTGGAGGCTAAAACTCGTTCCAGTCTCTCAGTCAACCGTGGGACTCCAACTGCTCGACGCCCACGGGTCCTCGGTCGGGCAACTTTCTCAGTCCCCTCAGGCCAGCCATGGCAGAATGCAGCGGCGGACGACAGGCTTCCTCACAGGACAGCAATGGCAGCATGCAGCGACGGACGACAGGCTTCCTCTGTTCATAGAACAACATTGGTGAGTACAGAATCCAGCAGTTAATAACTGAGTCTCTCTTTACCACAGGACAGCAATGGCGGAATGCAGCGACGGACGACAGGCTTCCTCTGTTCATAGAACAACATTGGTGAGTACAGAATCCAGCAGTTAATAACTGAGTCTCTATTTACCACAGGACAGCAATGGCAGAATGCAGCGGCGGACGACAGGCTTCCTCTGTTCATAGAACAACATTGGTGAGTACAGAATCCAGCAGTTAATAACTGAGTCTCTATTTACCACAGGACAGCAATGGCGGAATGCAGCGACGGACGACAGGCTTCCTCTGTTCATAGAACAACATTGGTGAGTACAGAATCCAGCAGTTAATAACTGAGTCTCTCTTTACCACAGGACAGCAATGGCAGAATGCAGCGGCGGACGACAGGCTTCCTCTGTTCATAGAACAACATTGGTGAGTACAGAATCAGTTAATAACTGAGTCTCTATTTACCACAGGACAGCAATGGCGGAATGCAGCGGCGGACGACTTGGTGAGTACAGAATCCAGCAATTAACATTATTTCCTGACGAATCACCAGGCTAGACGATCCCCGACAAAGGTTTCAGAGTGCTGATAGCGTTTAATCTTCCCATACTCGTGCATGCATCAAAACCACTGTAAATTTTCAAACGTGCTCAGATAAATCTTCAGACACTGCAATGACACACCACTTCACAGTGAAAAGTGTACCTTCACTCCACCTCGTCGGGGCCGACCAATCCACCATCGTGATCTTCAGAAATGGGACATCAACCTGCATATCCAACACTGCTTCCACTCGTTTCCTTCTCAATCTCACTCATGCCCGCACTTTCTCCTTCCCATCTCGGCCGCCGCTGCTGCCCAACGCCTGGATCGCGTCCGCTCTCCCGTCTCCTCCTCTCTCTTCAAGCCGCCGCTTTTAAATCCCCCGTTGGAGACACGCGCTCCAATGGCTGCTTGATTAACCGCTGCAGCTGCCGCTTGTAAACACGGTCGGCCATGACGGGCCGCCGGAACCGGCCTGGTGTCGCACCGGAAGTCTCCCCAAGGGAAACCTGCGCCGAATTTCTAGTTCCGCCTTCGTCACCCGGTGACATCAGGGTATAAATAGTGCTCAATTTAGAGCTCTTGATTCCAGTATTTTTCCCATTCATTTTCCCCAAATTGATTTTAAAAGTCCTTCTTAAAGAGTTATAAGCCATGAACAAAACCAACCAGCTACAAGGTCAATCACAACATTTCAAAAGTTGATTTCAAACAAAAAGTATTTAAAAATCAGAAGAAAAAAAATGCAAAGGTTTAATGAGGGTAGGGAAAATCCCATTACGAATGACGAAATAAAAATAATAGAGAAATATATATTGATTAATATATATATATATATATATATATATATATATATATATATATATATATATATATATATATATATATGTGTGTGTGTGTGTGTGTGTGTGTGTGTGTGTGTGTGTGTGTGTGTGTGTGTGTGTGTGTGTGTGTGTGTGTGTGTGTGTTGTTTGTGTAATGTAGTTGAAAGCATAGGGAGAATAATTTAATTACATTAGCAGAGCTTCATAGGAGTGAACTTAAGTGCTCTTTTGGCATGATTTGCATATCTATTTTGTTTTATTGGTAGAGATTTCTTTGCAGAATCATTGGTAATGTAGTTATCTTTAGGTAAGTTATCTTTAAAAATCAATTCACCTAGAGAAAAATCAATTGGATTTTACCTCTAGAACCTCTTGCACATAGAACAAGTCACAAATGTTTAAATAACAAAAGTTTGGCTATTTTAAAAACCAAAAAAAAAAAAAAAAACACAAAGCAAGGCAGTAATACAAATAGTGATCTATATTTTTCTTCATGACTTTAATCAATTCAGAATTTTGGTTAAGTGCTGCGTTTAAAATACTCCACAGTTATCTGCTTGCTGTCAAAGCCGGCCATTTTATTTGAAGTGTTTTTCTTTTTAAGCACTATTTTGTACACTATTTGTGAAATGTACCTTAGTACCAGGAGATAAACACTGCCAGCTCTAAAATATTTCCCATTGGGAGTGAAATGAGAGAGATAGGGAAACGCCACTGAGGCCTGTTTGTTCAAAGGACCCTGTGTTCTTAAAGGCCAGCTGACCAACAGAAATAAACTCCATCTAAGAGAATCTGACCTGGGGCGGTCAGGCCTCGGATGAGAGCAGAGACGCGGGGAGAAAATGTCACAGCCCATCCTGGAGAGCAGCCCTCAGTGAAGTCATCTGTCCCTGTTCTACTGAAGCATCGCAGTGGTGTCAATCACCATTTCTGCACAGAATTTACAATTCTTAGTCCTCAGTGCCAAGATGATATTTTAAAGTCATAAAATGTTGCATTTAAATAACTATGCATATTGCATAATGGTGCATATTCTTAAATATGATTATGTACTTTGGCTGCGGGTCAGTGAATTGCAGAGGGCAATTTCCATTTTTATTTTTCTTAGAAACTACATTTCATTTACTTATGAGAGATGGCATAGTTCTCAAAAAAACTTGTAAGTGAATCACTTTTCTATGTATAACATTAATTATTCTGTACTGTAATTGCCTACAGTGCCTGTGCAATTACCCGCTCGTGCACCTCTCTTGTAGTCATGATATTAGTTACCATTTTGAAGCATGTTATTCATAAACGAGGTGGATTTGTTGAATGAATGTAGTAAGTCTAGCTGATATCTTAAGAGAATATATAAACATAATCAGTGCATGTAAAAATACACAGTTTCAGCATTTGTACAGTAAACTTGAAATACAAATCGATTTATTCTCTTAAAAAATGCTCTTTGTCTTAAAAGTGCATTTTATTATACTATAAAAAGTCTTCATAATATTTTTATTGAAATATAATAACTTCCTCTGAAACGGGTTTCAGGAATTTGAGATCTCTTCTTGATTGACTGATTTGATTCTGATTTTCGGATTTATTCATGTTACGGTGTACTTGAATATTTCGAACAAAACAGTTAAAAGTGCACGTTCACACAAAAAAAAGTTATGAAAGCAGCAGTTTTTCACCACAAAACAGTTGTTTACTATTAACTATGTGCTCTGTGCTTCAAATAGTTTGATTTATATGGCACACCATTAAATTACCAGTGTCAATGTGGGGTCTGTTATCTGCTGGTAATCAGATCTAAACAATTAGCGATTTAGCTGACATAACCATGTTGGCGTGGCGTGTGTCATTAAAAATTGATACATGCACCAATAGGAAAAGGTAATTTGTGGTAATCATTGTCATTCACGAAAATTACCCCCAGACTGATATCACGCTAATGACTTTATGAAATATTTAGCGATTTGAGTGACTAATTGGGCTATAATTCTCACGGACAACGAACCAGTCAGTGTGTTTCAGGGGTCGCACGGACAGCTGCACAACCACTGCTAAACGAATAAATACACAGGCCATCTCCTGCATCACATAACAGTGCTGTGACATCATACAACAATCGACAGAGGAAAACATTAGTGATTTACGATTGGGTCATTTCAGCAGTTTGGCGGTGATTTTATGTCCCCATGAAACAATACTGCATATTTTACATAATATTTTAATCATCTTTCATGCCACATCATTTTTCATGCATAGATGTACCCCAATTAATGCAAATTCATAATGATTAGAACCTAGGGATAATTCAACTTTTCGAAGCACTTGACAGGCAAATTCCCATGCCCCCCAAACTTGCTTTCGCAACTTCATTTTAAAACATTTAAATGACAAATTTTGAGTATTAGTAAATATGTACTTATTCTCTTTAAAATAAAATAGTTTATCATGATCCCTATTTTTAATGTGAAAAACCCTTAAGTTGTCCCTACAATCTCCAGTCCACACTTTTACATTTGACCTTTAAAATCTTAACCATATGCCCTAAATCATATGACTTGTGTGATTATATATATATATATATATTACAATTCTTCTTAAATGTAAATGTGCTGCTAGCATGTTGGCATTCCCTAGCTAGTAGCTAATGGTCTTCAAAGGTCAAAAACATCCACCCTGTTACACATTGCATTGTAAAAATGTCATGTAACAGGGTGGACAAATTTTATAGCATGTGAATGTTCTGGAATATTTTGGTCAGAATTAATAGGTTTAATATAGTCTGAGCTTGACTAGAGTGTTATTATGATAGACGGACATTTTCGCCCTCTGAGAATTTAATATATTTTTTAACAAACCTTCTTAGTCCAAAATCCCAATTAGTACAAACTGAAAACTCACAATAACGTTTTATTCATCACAAATCCCAATTAGTACAAACTGAAAACTCACAATAACCTCTTATTCTTCACAAAGCAAGTCCGTGGGATCTAGAAATGTACCTTCCGAATAAAAGAAGAGCTCGAAAGCAATGGGTGGAGGGTGTTTTGCATGACTTTGAAGGTTGTGCATAAATGACAAAGGATATTTCTGACACGCTATCAACAACACCAGCTGCTTTTCCAAACGCAGCTCCGGGATGTGTTCCTGATTCAGCGAGGGAAAATACCTCAAAAGCATAACCCCAAATCCATCAAGCATCCAGGGATCTGTCATCGAAACGGCACTAGGCGCCCGTTTGATCGACATCTGCTGAGATTGATAAGATGCACTGATAAAACCACTACAAGGGCCAAAACAGAGGAGATCATTTAACAGATATCCATCTCAGACCCCGAGCCTTGTTTACAAGTTCTTCAAACGAGCAAGCCTCCAATACAGATTTCCTCTCTCACGCGCTGACTTTTCTGAGATCTGAGACGCAAACATCACTAAGCTATTATTTCAAAGTGAACAATTACGCTGGAGTGTGCGGCGAAGCCTCTCTGCGGCATCAAAGCGAGTGGGCCTGTCATGGCCGAATCCCTTATTTTGATAAGAGATGTGTATAATTCGCACCCTCGGATGGACACAACCCTCGTTTGTGTTCCGCTCTGCCTCAGAAGACGTCTGCGACGGGGCTGGAATTGAAATTCTGGCCACACAAGCTGCTGGAGTAGTACATCATTAGGGCCTGGGAAGAAATAGAAGGCCTTTGTTTGATAAGTGTGGTGAAGGGAGAAGTCGAAGGGCTGAAGAGCGTGTACATCTATTAGGAGCAACGAGGAGAGGTGTAGGTCACGACGTGCGGCTGTGAAGGAAAATGATGAAGTTAATTTTCCCACTCTCTACATACCGCCTTGCTGTCTAATCGATTGATTTGTGAAAGAGAGGTCAGACTGGTCCTTGGTGATCGCGAGGAAATCATCGTGGGTTCTAGGGAAGATCAGTAGATCAGTGCTTGAATCTCCATCAAACAACCACAACCAGTATCTGAAAGAAAGTGTACATTTATTAGAATACTAATCTGGTTTCACCTTTTTCACAAAGGTATCCACTATCACCAAAAATAATGACTTTTTTCAAGCAGGTGTCCAGAACATTTGCTGCCATTGGTTGGCCAAACCGATAGCCCCGCCCCACACTCATGCAATTGGTTGAGCCATTGTTGCTGGTCGGGATATTCAAATAAACAACACAATGTTTTGAAAACACCACATTGTTTACACTTTTCAGGGGAATAGACCTAAAAAATAGCTTAATTATAGGTTTCTCTATATTAAAGGATAATTCCGGATGAACTAGAGTGGTGGACACAGAAATTTTGAAAATGGGTCCTGTTTCGACTTTTAGAATCGCCTCTGAGCGCTTCAGAGTGGCTGTCTATGCGCATTCACAAACATGTCCTTAAAACAACCCTTAACATTTATTTTCAAAACTGTGCATCTCACCGAGTGGTTAGTGGTGTTCGTTGATGATTAAAAACAAATACATCGACGCAATGTATGATTTCAATCCGTGTTATTTGCTATAGTGAAACAATTTTTTCAGATACCTCACAACCGCGTATAAACTTCCGCTCGATATTTGAGTCTGAAGCGTTACCACACTCCGGTAGCGCAGTAATATCAACGAGCAATGAGTCCTCCAACAGACATCAATGCGATTTTACAAAATGCCAAATAAAACACGACAGAAACTGTATTTTGCTACGCTACTTGTTTTGGAACATCAACAAACACCACTAACCACTCGGTGAGTTGCACAGTTTTGAAAACGAACGTTAAGGGTTGTTTTAAGGACATGTTTGTGCATGCCCATAGACAGCCACTCTGAAGCGCTCAGAGGCGATTCTAAAAGAGTTAAAAAGTCGAGACAGGACCCATCGTCAACATTTCTGTGTCCACCACTCTAGTTCATCCAAAACAAACTAGAAAATAGACTCAAAGTGCTAAATACCGGAATTATCCTTTAACAAGGATAAATCATTTTTACATTAAAGTCTGTAGACAATAATTTTATCCCGTTAAAACTAATCTTTGATCACAAAAATGTCATATTTAAACGTTTTTTCTTTGAAAAATAAAATCTTTATGCCTTATAATAGCTTGAATGTAACTCTACACCCTTGCCTCATTTAGTATACGGATTCTATGAATATGTCAATTAGCCCCGCCTCCACTCACTCACACTAGCTCAGAGATTCACTCGTTGATGATCACGCATTGACGTAATTGGTTACAAGGCAGTTTGTGACGTCAGAAACATCAGCGATTTCAAACCACGTTTTGGTTCACTGCAGTTTTAAGGAGAAAACACTTCTTAAAGCACACAGTGTTGACTTATGCATTTGTACATGGTTTGTCTTAAAGCATATTTAAAAAAAAAACACCACATAGACATATTAACAACATTAAAAGTTAATTTTCACCACAAGTGATGTTATTTAACAAAAATTAAGAATTGGGCCCCTTTAGATTTTTTTTTAGATCACCGAACCAGGAATTGTAATCAAATCAGCCACATACCACAGGATGTTGAACTGGAATGATGGGAAGAGGAATTCAATGAATTGCAGTTTAAAGAAATTCAGCACAATCACAACAGAATTTGATTAGTCCAACACAGGTTTTGTGACCAAACATACAATTAAATAATACATTTGAACACATTTTGCTCCAAATGTAAAAGTAAAATTGAAATGGTTAAAATATAAATAAAGTTTTTATCGAACCAGGAGATCTTAAAAATGAATGTTTATGAAGGGTTTCATGAATTATGAATGATAATGAAGGATTTCAAGGGATTCACTCAGCATGAGAAATGTTACAGGCTTAAAATTGCTTATGACGAACAAATTATTCACAGATAGATTTTCAGGTTCAGTTAAAGTGTTTCAAAAGTACTGCTTTTAGGAATAAAAAGCTGAAATTTAAAAGTTATTTTCATAAAGGTTATGCAGCATCAGTGTCATTTCAAGCAATTACCCCAGGATCTGATGGAATATTCACACTTGTAGCAGGTAAACGTATTTCGTTTTGTTCTAGATGTGTACCTTGTCGTCAGAGGTTACTGGGCGGATGGTTTTTCATCTATCGTAACTGACAGAAAATCATTACTATTACATGCATGAAGACCATTTTCTCTTATTTAGTTTGACAACTTTGAACCAAGACTGAATGAGTTTCTAAATCTTACATTGAAATGTATTTATCGCACTGACTGTCTGACTGTCAAAAATAATTTTCCAAACTCAATAACATAAAGACAGAATTTGTAGGGATGAGAGTTGTCTGATTTGTATTTGGGAGTTTCCTTAACAGGAATGTTGTGATAACAGGACCAAGCAGAAAAATACATTTGAATGTTTGAAACTGACTAGTTTGACATCTAGTAAATGTATATATATATACAAAACAGAGACAAAGGCAATGATATCATTCATACTTTTCAAAGCCACTAGGTTATCATAATAATCATATTATAGTTTATTTATAAGACTGGCTCAAGGGAGCTCATTACTTAGTAATTATAGGTATTTTTATGTTAAGTGTGGTTTATTTGCGTAATAAAATGTACATTATTGGCATATTGAAACATCTTAAAAATAATTTTGAACAACTATACAAACGTAAAAATATTTCCAAATCCCTTTAGGTTCATGGAATTTTGAATTAATAGAATTAAAATGTTTATTTAACTGTATTTAATTAAATGTTCAATGGCATCCAATTTTAAATACACTTACCTAATTTGACATTACAATATAATGATTTAATTTTGAGCTCTGTGATTTTTCTGGCTGCAGTCAAGTTTTTAAACAAGAAAAAAAAGTTAAAATGCTAAAATTGCCATTGTACATGCTTTACTACTGTATCTGCCTTTTTACTATTGTTTAGAATAGGTTAGTTAAATTTGGTTAGTAAGGGTGGAGTCAGAGCCTCAAACATTTCTATATAATAATGAATAATAACTTAACAGTATTAACTTAACTTGTATTTTTAAAACAAATATAATATAAAGATTTGTGAAGATGGCTTCACTTCAAAAACTGTGCATATGCAAGTACTTTTACATGGTGTCATATGTACACGTACGCATATATCCAAACATACAAAAATGTACATAATGTTACATACGTATACATAATTCTGAGATTATACTGTTTAGTGCACTACACAGTACTAAAAAATTTAAAAAAAAATTTTTTTACAATCAACTCATGTCCTTTTAAAATTAAATTACATTAAACTGCTTGAAAGATGAGTTGAATCTCATATAGCTTAAAAAAATAAAGTTTGAATTACTGATTACAAATAACATGACGGAAATTGTAATTAGTAATGTAATCTAAATTACTCAATTTAGGTAATGTATTCGGATTACTTTTTGATTACTTTTAGATTACTTAAAAAAATGAATGAACCTCTGTATTCACAATGCATGTAGTAATTTAACCACATAATAGTGAACTTGCAATACTTTT
This sequence comes from Chrosomus eos, assembly GCA_036326025.1. Lineage (NCBI taxonomy): Eukaryota > Metazoa > Chordata > Actinopteri > Cypriniformes > Leuciscidae > Chrosomus > Chrosomus eos. The sequence goes on from CM070842.1 coordinate 25,841,530, forward strand.
TGCGGTCAAATCATTTAAATGCACATTCTATAGTCATATAAAGTTAAAATCTCCAATCTAAAGAAGTTATTAGTCATTTGTTTCCTACTGCACAGACTACACACTGATGTGGTGTTAGCAACACAGGCAGCCATACTACGGCTATTTTGTTCAAACTTGTGCTTCATTTGGAGAGGCTATAAGGTCTCCATCTCAAAGTCGCACCTCATCTCTTTCCCTCGCAATGAACACGTTCGACAAAAAGGCTTTGCTGACACACACTGCCGGCGAGATTAGACTTTCTCGCCGAATCGGGATCTACATCAGCAAGAGCTCAGAAATCCAATTCTACAGACATGGGTGGCACTGGAGAAATCAATCACAGATAGCATTAACCAGCTGCAATTCCATGATCGCCTCTATATCAGCCATTTCACACCTGGGCCTACTAGAAGAGGTAACAAAAGGATCTTTCACCCTTACATAAATGACACTAAACTGGGTGCGACAAGCGCTCTGAATAACAAACCCCAAATGGTGCGGCCGCATCAACCTCGGCGCTGTTTCCTCATTCCGGATATGCCGTGTTTTGCATGTTGTTTTAAGAGGAAATGCTAATGCACTCGATAACCTGAAAGATGTCACTGTAATTTGGCATTTCACGGTGCCCCGGCCCTGACATCTTCATTTTCGGCTAATGTGCATGGCCCAATATAAACCGCCAATGATGAGAGGTAGTCGGCAGCATTAACAGTTAGCAGTTCAGCTCTGAATCAAAAATAGCTACGCCCTCAGAATACCCATCATTTTCTTGTTTTTCTCATGTCAGTCATAGAGGAACAAACACACAAACACAAAAAGGAAAGGAAGAAGAGGATGTGTATTTAAGAAGAGGTTTATGCCTGAAATAGTGTATAATTGCAGTGTGTTAATTGGTACTTTTCATAGATATGATGCACTTTGGTGTCCCATTCATTGTTTTTAAGCATTAAAGGAACAATTTCTCTGTTGTTGTTGCATTAGATATAGACAATAAACGATAATATACCTATGGCATGAAAAATGGTTTTAACCCTTAAACGCATAACTTTTTAGTGACGCAGGATGTCATTCACTACCCTACTTCTCGTTCAATTTTTAAAGTTAGACATCAACCTTATAGTATTCCTCAATCAATTCATTATAAACAATGTAACAATAATTTTTTTTATAAAAGAATGCCAGTTTTCCAATTATTTTTTTGTAAAAATTGTATAGGGTCACTTATAACCCGAGGTGTGTAACAGTTTAATATATTTTCTCTGCACAACAATAATTTAATCTTTGATAACTGAATAAGTGCAATTCTGTAACACAATGATGAAAGACGTTTACTTATAGTTCCCGCAGTCGAACAAAGATAGGCAGCAAAACTTGAAATGGCTCAGCGATTTACTGCAGAGCAAGTACTGAACGCAATCAAAAATTAGTGTCACTATCACTTTTCAAAAGTGTTTCAAAAGGTCATCATGTCCTTGTGAGGTCAGACAATATGTCAGTGGTGGCCTATATAAATCATCAGGGGGGTATGAGGTCTCGCCCTCTATGCAGACTGGCATCCTCAAATCCTCCTGACTGTTGTCTCTCAGAGCAACATACATCCCAGGGGATCAAAATCAGGGAGCAGACATGGAGACTCTACCCCAAGGTGGTGGAGTCAATATGTCAGAGGTTCGGCCCAGTGGAAGCGGATCTATTTGTGTCTCGAGAGATGTCCACTGCCCACTCTGGTTCTCCCTCACACATCCAGCCCCACTGGGGTTGGGTGCCATGGTGCAGACGTGGTCGAGGCTGCATCTGTACGCATTTCCCCCGATCGCTCTGCTCCCGGGAGTTCTAGAGAGGGTCCGTCGCAATGGGATCAGTCTACTGTTGATAGCCCCGTTGTGGCCGGCCCGAGTATGGTTCTCAAACATAATATCGCTCCTGGACGGCCCTCCATGGTAGATTCCCATCAGGAGGGACCTGCTGACACAGAAAGAGGGCTCAATATTTCACCGTTGGCCGGAACTATGGAAACTGTGGGTCTGGCCCCTGAGGGGGCAGAGTAACGAGAGGCTGGCCAGTCAGCAGGAGTAGTAGAGACCATACTCAGCTCTAGAGCTCCCTCCGGGAGGAAATTGTACGGCCTAAAATGTAATGTTTTCACCGTTTGGTGTAGAGAGCGTGAGGTGGACACAGTTAACTGCCCAGTGGCTTCAGTGCTGGAGTTCCACCAAGATCGCTTCTCCGCTGGTCTTACCCCATCCACACTCAAGGTGTGCTTGGCTGCCATTGTGGCTTTCCATGTTCCTCTGGGTGACAGCAGTTGGTTGTACATTTCCTCCATGGGACTTGGAGAATGAGACCTGTGGCTCATTCCAGGGTTCCCACATGTGTTTCGGGTCGCCCAAGAAGGGGCTTCCCGCTTCCAAGCAGACCATTAGCAACTGGATCGTTCAAGCTATATCTATTCTACCTGAGAAAGGGAATGAGAACTGTGTCCCTTCGCCATGCATTCCCCTGCCTGGGTGCAACTTGCTTCATTACAGAAGCTTACAGCTCCCTTTGTAGCTTCCGTGTATGCCATCACACGTAACGTCATGACACAACACCAATGAAGATTGGCTTAGTTTCATTCATGCTTCAGAGGCGCTACGCTGAGGGACGTTCCCCAAAAGTGTTATTCAACGCACTTCTCGTTCCCTTTCTCAGGGAACAGGGGTTACAGTCGTAACCTGAGACGTTTTTACAATATCTATGTAATAAATGTTAAAATTGATCGCTAGAAATAACAAAAATCTGGATTTAAATTATATTTAAACATGTCCCAAATTTTAGGAACAGGGTTATATAATATAACAGCCCGTTCTCATCCCAAGGCGTCATACATGTGACGCTTTTGACATTTCGTCTTCGTCAAATCTTACGCACATGGCATCCTTTAGCGTCAATATGAGACGCAGAACCCAAGGCGTAATACAGGTGACGCTCCTCTAAATCCGACGCACATGGCATCCTTTAGCGTCAATATGAGATGCAGATCCCAAGGCGTCATAACCGTAACCCTACTCCAGACCTAAACCTACCCATAACAGTGCGTGTTATATTGACGCTAAAGGATGCCATGTGCGTAAGATTTCGACGAAATGTCATATGGCGTCACCTATATGACGCTAAAGGATGAGAATGCATTGAATATAACCGTACATTTAGTTTGAACACTTCTCTTTGACTGATAATTTTTGTTTCCCCAAAGTGGGACCCATTTTTGCCTTTTTTAAAAAAGTCTTTGTTTTTGGGGTCTACTAGAATAGTTTTTCATGCTTGAATGTTCAAAAAACACCTTATTTTTCACATATTTTACATTGTTGCGGCACCTCTCTTTCCAATCTGTCAGTAACGCTCTGTTTAGTTCCTGTCTCTATGAAGCCCCTCCTTCCGAAAAGTGCAATGTGCTCTGATTGGTTGGCTGGAACAGTGTGTTGTTATTGGTCAACCCCTTTAAGCATGTTTTGTAAATGGCAGGCCCCCTACCATAACCGTGAGTTTCAACAAATTACTCACGCAACTCAATCAGGCCTCGTCCCATTAATTTTGCAGATACCTTGGGCGGGAATTATATAAATGAGGAATGTTGTGACGTGTTCGTTCCCGGAAGAAAATTCAAGACTAAAATCTATAATATAGAACCGATACAGTGAATTCATCTGTTTGGAAATAGTTGCGGTGCTAATCAAGGAACGATCTTGGAGAAATACATCCGCCCCTTGTGCAAGTGCACGATATCGGCCTCGTTTTTAATTAGTTCTATTGGCTCAGCGAGAGAGGATTTTCTAGATCATTTATTTTTTCGGCCTAAAACATCCAATTATTCACTCTATGGGGCCCTATGATGACTGCCATAACTCCAGACCCTTTTTATCGAGCAGGACACGAAGCCTTTCTTAATTAAGTAAGATGCCTATTTCCATTTACTTCAACCTCCCAGAACATTGGCTGTGAAGTCATGTTCCTCGGACTCTTGTGCTGAATAAATCTAGGATAATAAAGTGTGGACCTGAGAAATGGTGTGTGTGTGTGGCTGAGATCTATATCTCACCGTCGATGGCCGTCTTGTTGGGTAATAATGCATTATGCAAATGCAACCCTCCACAAATCCTATTAAAGAAGATAACATATCATTAAAAAGGGAATGTAATGTTTTTTTTTATTTCTAAATGCATTAACTTGTTAAAAAGGACACCAGTCTGAGATTGTACCATGACACGGTCTGAATAATAAAAGCCTAGATATTCTTTACATATGCAGTGTGTGTAACTCACTTGAAAGGAAACAAACTAGTATATTAGCATCTCACGCAGTCTTAATTTTCACGCTTGAATGACAGCTCATTTAGTTTGTTGCCGTCTGTCTATTTGCACAGATTATTATAAAAATACTTGGGAATACAATACAAAAATTGCTGTCATCAATCTGATAAAAACATTCTGTTCCGGTCGATGCATAAATTGCTTTCGAAGTTATCCTTCACTGTACTGGCGAATTTATCAAGGGCTTTTCTGTCATTAGGGACCGCAGAGACACACTGTACAAAGAAAAAAAGCAGGAAAATTCACAATTCAGAAAGAGTCTATCATCATCCAAGCTATCATTTTAGATTAGGGTGAGACTAATGTATAATAAAAGCCATCCATAATGCAATATAACAAAGATTCAATCGAAGACATCACTTGGAAGGCTTTGCGGTTTTAAAGTTCGTGGAGACGTGCCATTCTTCTTGACATCATTGATCTGATCACGGTGTCTCGTTAAATAAACATAGAGAGGCCAGGTGGCAAAATAATCCTATCTTTTATAGAGGATTATAGGAGTGATTATCTGGCAATAAATCAAAGTCGCTGGATATTAAGTTGGCATGGCCACCTGAGGCTCCCTCCTCACTCGCTGTTAACAATTACCATGACAAAGAGATGCTCGCTCACTCGCTTTCTTTCTCTTTCTCCTCAGTCTCACTCTTTCACCTTTGCTGAAAAGTTGTTAGCCGGAATGACTTTTGGATATTTGTCTCCCAACTCTTTTGGTGTGTAAATGGATGTTCCGACAGTCTCCCCAGGGCCTGAAAAAAGACACATTACAATCATCAGGGATCAGAAAGAGACGTGAATGAATAATTATGAGGAATGGCATCACTCACTGTACACACATTGTGTCTCCTGCTCTTGAGCGAACAGATTAATGGCTGTCTGTAAGAGTAGGAAACACCTGGTAACTATTCATCAAACCAGACATATTCTGGCAAGCGACTTGTTTAGGCATTTTTAAGCGTTAATGTGCATCTGAAAGCTGATGTAGTACATGGGCATGTTGCATGTTGGCATTCAGTTTCCACCTTTAAGGATATTATGTGGTGATTATCATGGTTGTTATCATAATTGAAATCATCATTAGTGCAATTGAATATTTAAGCATTATACCTGGCTCAATGTTTGGGAAGTCTGATTTGAGATTCTTTGGCTGGAGTTTATAGCTTGGCAGATAAGCACCAATATCATAAGTGCTCTCTTCAAAGTACAGTAAGAAACAAATCCTGACCCTAAATCTGCATATGAGATATTGTGCATTAAATAAATAATGTACTCAGCCTTATGTCAATTTAAATTAGCATTTTTCTTGTTGAATAAAAAAAAAATTGGAAGAACATGTATGGATTTGCTACTGCTAATAGATACATATACATGCTGCTGGTGGGCATGTATAAGATATGCTGCTGCTGCTCCATAAATAGACATACATAAATCCTGTAGCAGATCTAGAAAGGTGGAGCTGGGGGAGGCAGGATCATCTTACAGCAAACACTGAACCAGACTATATAATTGTTGAGCAAGCAATTTCATTGGCTGCATGATAAGCAGAGGCCAATCAGCTTGTGTCATGTGATAATGATGCAACTGCTTTCAGACTGCATGTAAAGAACCTGTCAGCCTGCGTCATCTAGAGACTGAACTATAACATTGGGTCTGGTATATATCATAGCTGAATGTGAATTTATAGACTACTGAACAACATTTTTTAAATAATTCTATAATATGATAATTAAAAAAAAAAACATGGTTCAACCATCCCTTTAGGACATCGATAAGAACTTGAATATGGAGTAGGAACTTGGCCACAAATAGTTCAGGGGTTAAAAGTGCATATTTTCTGTTTTTGTTATGCACTTTCAACTACACAGCCACTAACATATTCATCTGACTCACAACTGTCTCACCTTTGGGTCAAGGCATGTCCAGATGAGGCCTGTCATGCCCAATGTCTGGCTCTTCAATCTCCAGAACCCATGTGAGGTCACAGTTTCATGTTAGTTGTCAACTTTGTGTTTTCCTCCCACTTTTGTTTCAAATTTTAACCAAGATGGAACACCAGTACTTTGCAGAACACCAAGTTCAGTTCAGTCTACAAATGCCCACACATTTTTTTATTTTTGCAGGGTGTGCGAAGTTAAACAATGGTCTTGAGAAAGTAAAATATGAGAAAAACTCACCGCTCATACACCAAGACGATTTATTATTCAAAGATAATTCCCCTCGTGAGCTTATCCTCAGAGTTTGTCGGCAACTGGGCATGCTGTGGCCTGAAAAAAAGATGCATATCTGGAAAGTACAGGGATAAAAATGACAAACGCTGGAGGTAGGGGCGACACAAGCGCTCAGGTCTTTCACTTCAGCGGGAGGGCCCTATGGACATTGAGCACACAATCTGGTCAGAGGGTGGCATCGATCACAGTGACAGTCCCTGCCACTTGTAATGTCGGAAATAACAACTCTTTCAAAACATTGCAGTGGGGGGTCACGGCCCTGTGTCGGACGTGGGAAAGTCATCTTTGACAAGCTCCGAAAAATCTGTTTTGAACACAAAGCCTTCAAAGGGCAATTTGCTTTGATTCTTCCACTTTTTTTTTTAAACTTTCTTTAGATTTAATAGACGATCTATTTCTTTCATGGTGTTTTTTATTCCATGTCAGGCGATGGGAAAAGACAAATGGACAGAAGCTTTTCGCTGCATTGTTATATGCCTTCCCATAGATTTTCTTATATGGAGAAATATGAACTGAACCTCACAGGCCACAGGCATACAATCTATTGAAAGTCAGCCTTTGTGTGAATAGTAAGAGGTATCCGTACCTTTTTCAGAAAACCTGACTTCTCATTCAGCATGATTCTCTAGGTGAAGACATCAGAGCTTCTGTTCAGTGGCATTGGTAGAGAGAAATATGCTAGAGAGTATATTAATGAATGTGTCATTTGGAGCTTCACAAAATTTTCCGAGTGCCACTTCAGATCAAATCAGAAGTCAATTTATGATGTTTGGAAATAACGGCCCTATTCTAACTAAAACGCACAGCGCCTGTGCACTTAGCACATATCCGAATCCACTTTTTTTAATGATGGGAAAAATGGTCGGTGGCCCTGGCGCAAGGTCTAAAAGAGTTGTCCCTATTCTCTTAATGAGAAATGGGTGTGTTTAGCACTCGCGCCATGGCGGATTCGCTATTTATATGGCAGAATTTGCAAGGGGAAAGACCGAATGTGACTCCGGATCTGCTCGTGCGCAAGGTTAAAGCGCTAAAGCAGACCATCTACAGGACAAGCCGAATTCTACCATATTTTTATGTACACAATATTAATCTTTTACATTGTAATCCTTTTATTTTTAATATTTGGCATGTTCAACTCAACTATCACAAGCTTGCATAATGAGGAGTTAGGGATGTAGGATAGGTGAATGCATACCTGTCCTACAATTTCCATTTAAAAAAAAACTTGCCTTGCCTGGCATAAAAATAGGTGGATGGAAACATAATTACATAAAGAGCAGTATCTATAAAAAAAAATTCTAGATTTTGACTCTTAGATGTCAGAGGTCACTGCTTAGATGATGTCTAGGCCTTTTAGAAACTTCAAATCAGGGAAAAATGTATATGATTTTCATAAGAAATTATGTCCATCTTTCAGCACCAACAAATTGCCATTTTAAAGTTTTTCGCCTGCCAGATTGGACATCGGTACTAAACATCAAATCAAGCAAAAATCTAGCGAAAGGCTGCAGGTGCTAGCATCAATAGTTCTGTATTACATAAATGCATGTTGACTTGACCCTGCAATGTTGGAGGTGACACGGAGATCATTACATTAGTGGATTAACAGGCCAGGGCTTATCCTCTAGCCCCCTTCACAGGACTCCTGTCATTTAGAGGACGACGCCTCCGAAAACTCATTACCCAATTCAATATGCAAATGATTCGATTTTCACAGAAACCCAGTTTTCCAGGATTACTTTGCCAACCCCCCTGAGGCTTGCGTCTAAGACTCAATTCTGTTGCTCAGCGAATCGATAGCGCCGTGCCAGAGTCAGCACATGTCGAAACTTCTAATGCGCCGGGGAGAAAGCCACCAAAGTTCTTGCCTTGACGCAAAAAAACCTGTCACTGCCCTGACTTTATGTACAGAACTGCATTTACCACAGAGGCTGAACTGGCTGTCCTTAAGCTTCTTGCATCTATGATATATTTTCAGCCAGATGTCAATTTATGGTTTGGGCCAATTAAATTAAATTCACTGTTGGACACCTGGAGGAATGCTTTTATGTTCTTAGAGCAGCCAAAAGTGCTTTAACAAGATGATTATTAATACATGGAAATCAGAAGTAAAAGGGTTTGGCTTCAGGTTGTGAAAGTGAGCAAATAAAGGATGGACTTTAATTGCTATTGCAAAAAGTATATATAGCTTTTATATACAGTATATATATATGATTTCTGAAGTATCATGTTACAATGTAATGTAAAAATTCACATGAATAAAGTACAGTTTAAAGTACATTCAAATAGTCACAATATCACTTTTTTTTATCAACACAAATAATGCATGCATTAAAATTGTCCAGTACATCACAAAAATATTATTTCGCATCACAGAATGTACTTCACCCTTGAAAGAAAGCATTTTATATTTTGTGTTTTATGCTTCAGGACTGGGAAAAACCACGAGGCAATCAATGTATCTTTCTCTGAGGAGCGAATTTATCACTGGCAAAACATTCGGGAGATTCCACCGAAACATATGGAGTTAGACACAGGTGGCAGTGATGGATGCTCTATGGGAAGCATTTAGAGCCCAGGAGTTCCCAATGCTTTGTTTTACTCTAGGTTTGCTGTTTTGTCCTTGAGATAACAAACATTTTCAATATGATCCCTTTTAGAGTAAGATCCTACTGTGATGTTCCAAAGAGATTTCCTTAGATTAAGAGTGTATTTATGTCAAGTAATAAAGGGAAAATCCACCTCTGCTGACAGCTAATGCTGGGCTCACCTTATAATGCTAGTTTCTCTTCCTTTTAAAACTTAAACCTAACGACAGCAATCCGAATGACAAACCATTGACCATGCGTAATGATAAAGGTTTCAAGCATCCACACTCTCACAACCAAATCATTCTTTTCAGACTTTTATCAGCACTGTCTTTTAGACCTAGATTGCTTTGATTTGCTAAGCATAATGTCGACTTGTCAATTGTAATGATTGAGACAAGTGTTGAGTAACTGTGAACATTTCACCATCTTTATGAATCAAAATCCAGTTTATACTGAGAATTCAAGTGAAATCATATCTGTAGGGTTGATAAATATCTCATACTTCCATAGGCGAATGCATATTAAACATATCTAAAGGGGCCTGAAAACTGGATTTTTCCATAAACCCCTTACATGTTGTTGAATTTTGATCCATTTTCAGGCAAAGTTGGCATAATTGTTACGAGCAATTTGCCCCTGCATTGAAACAATATGCAAAATGCTGAAGTCCTCGTTGAAGCAAGACGCATTATTCAATAAAATCATCAATCGCTATACTCTCTAATTTGCCTGTGATTAAGGAGCAGAATTAATTATCTCATTATAATTGCTGATGATCAACGTCCTAGCAATAAAATGTCTAATGGCAAAGTGATTACTTGTGACATATTTTCCCATCTGAAGCTATTTGTTCTGTATCTTTTAGAGGGAAAGCAAGTGATCAATACCATTTACCATGCAGCTCTGGTTACGCTATGGGCCACACACTCATGCTAAAACGCCTGCAGATATTTCATTTTCTCATGCCCTTTGTGTAATTTATAATCCTCACTTCTAGACCTAATGTTATTTGAGAGCTGGGTGGCAAAATAGAGACAAATGGTGGGCTGGGAACATTAAAAGAAACTAATTAATAGCACAGAGGAATTGAAACTTGTGATATTGGGGGTTGAGAGCAAATTTATTACGGCACAAATCTGGGGCAGGGAAGGAGTGCCAAAAGTGAATAGGAATCAAGGAAATAAAGCCTAGGTTCAGCGCTCTCGAGTCAGACGAAACAAAGTGAATACTAATCACCTTGAGTGCCTCTCTGTGTAAATGGGAGCTATAACTCCGGTTTAGTTGCAAGCTGCCTTCTCGTGTTAATAGCTAATTATGTAGAGTTAGCGACAGAGACCCTCCATTTAAGGAAGGTCTGAAAAGACGAGCGAACTTGGTCTGCTGAGCACAGATGGCTGTGAATGCCAAGGATTTGTGCTTTTGAACACTAAACCGCAAATATAAAGTCAATGGGTGGATCTTTAATTAGAGCGACTACTTGGACTATTGAAAAATCTTGTTTCTTGTTTCATGTTTTATGTCATGTAATGAATGTTTTGACACCAAAGCGTCCATTGGTTATTCAACTTTTTCTTCAAAAAGAAAAAAAATCTCATTAAGATTATGTGTATAATATCAGTCGTGCATGGACATTATACGCGTGTAATCGTAATGACATTTTTTTTCTTTTTGAGAAAAAGTTGAATAACCGATGGACTTTCTAAAACAACATATTTGTTTGATCATTTTCTTTGATCTACAAAAAAAAATATAAAAAATATAGCCTACCATTTGGTAATGACATCTAATGCAGCTTTCAAATATTATTCATATTTAACTTTATATAATTAATACAAATAATATTTATAATAATATCTAATATACTAAAGTCTGTGACATTTCTGATATTTAAACTAGGACTCTCCTCGCCTGAAAGAGATTTAAAAATGTTTTCTCTCGCTCTAAAATGCTTGGTAATGACAGCATTTCTTTGTTTTAAAAAACTGGACTGGACACGCATATATCAAAAGGACTGACAAAAAAAAATTCTAAGTGAAAATTCTGGAACATTCTTAAAAATGAGGGGAAAAGTCAATAAAAAATGCAAAAAGTTATATACAATCATGGTCAGAATTATTGGCACCCTTGGTAAATATGATCAAAGATGGCTGTAAAAATAAATCTGTATAGTTTATCCTTTTGATCTTGCGTTTAAAAACAAATTGCAAAAATCAAACCTTTCATTGAAGTTACAATTGAAAGTGGGGGAATAAACTTTGTTTTTATTCAAAACATGTTGGCCACAATTATTGGCACCCCTTAGAAATTCTTATGAATAAAATATCTCTCTAAAATGCCTAGTGTGACCGTAATGGCAGCATTTCTTTGTATATATACGCTAAATTTGAGCTCTTAGTAACGTTTTTGTCTCCTAAACTGAGAAAAAGCAACCTTTGAACTATTTCCATAGGAATAGAGTTACATTCAGCTCCGTTTTGCACATATTATCATATTTAAATCCATTATGTATAATTCCACAAATTTCCCTGTCAGTCAGAACGGACAATCAGGACACATGTTCTTTACTGCGCCTTCTTTCACCATTCTGTAAAATGGGCTAGCAGGCCCTTTTCACATTATCTGAACTTTTTTATAACATTAAGTGTTCTCACTTACACACAAGTCTTTATTCAGCAGTTTTTTTCCAAATGCCAAGCATATTTTCAAGTCTCACAGGATATAAGAGAAAATATATATGTATTAACTGGACATTTTCTAAGTGATAATTAGAAACCTCCCGCTTTTAACACTTACATTTATTCTAGAGGGGAAAGATTCTGGAGAGGAGACAACCCCTAAATATACATAACAATACATATATATATATATATATTATAATATTATATATATATATATACATATGTAGCATTTAAAACGTTCTCAAAAATTAGGACACTAAAAGTCATTAAAAAGATGCAAAAGTATATAAAACTACTATCTTCTCTAAAAGTAGACTAAAACTTTAAGCATTTTGTGAAACAGAAATTTCCCCTAATTGAGGAATCACCCAAATATAAACATACCCGAGCAAATGCTGGGATATATTCAATTCCAATCTTTCATTAAACAACCATCTGCAGGAGAAAATGACGAATAAACAACATAATTGGATGATAACTAGTTTGAATCATAGCATTTAGCAGTTTATCGGGTTGTTTATCAGGTTATACCGCAGGATAGTTTGCATGTTTTTTTACAGCAAAGACTACTAAAATCCTCACGGATATGAGAGGGATTCTTTACAGGCAAAAGGAGTTTTAAGATAGAAACTAAAAGTAATCATTCCAGAGATTATGGACACAAAATGCTCTCTGAAATAGACACTGGGCCTCTAATGTCAGTGAAATTATGCTGCGTTCGGAGGCAATAGAATGTGAAAGGGAATAGAAATGGGTCTCACAATCGTTCCGTGTCATTATCGTGGGCTCCGGTGGACTGAAGTTCAATGGAAGGTCAAATACCAGAACCCCATCTGCCGATAGTGAAAGATGAAGAGCAATCTTTGAAGAAGCTGTGATGAATAATGTCCTGTTGACTATGTGAATGGAAAGACAAACACATTGGATTGCAATTAAAACTCTATTGATCGTGGTTTCTGTGGGGTCTGGAGGAAAGTCAAGCCGATAAAGGCGTTTCTTAAGAATACCACACATTTAAAAGCTGCTATTTTGAATAACAATGTGGATAAGAAAAAATCAAATGACTAAATGTATGAAATATCACAATTTACAAAGAGGAACGTTTGACAATTGAAAAATTAAAACTGTTATCATGCTCACTTGAAGTGAATAACAGACAAAGTTGAGCTCCAAAAATAACAATAAAGCATCATTAGATATGGTAGTCTATGTGACATATGCACCATATGTGTGATGCACAAACTAAACAGTCAAAATAATAATATAAAGGCTGATTTTCATGTGTATTCTGGCATATAGTGAACTTGGCGTACAAAACAAACATATCACTCCATCTTTGTTCCAGCCACATGACAGGTCTTTAAGCAAGCCGAGATAGCTGTGTATAACTCAAATATAATTACATTAGCTGAGGCACAGGGACAATCACCGGAATCATGTTTCAGCAGGTTTGTGTAATGAGAAATATTGGAATGTTTACTTAACTTCCTTGATTTGGGCAATGATTACTGACAGCAGCGCTTTAACAGAGATGTATCTGCACTGTCTGTGGCAAATATGACTAATTGCAGATGCTCTATCTAGCAGATGGAAGCATGATTTAGTTTTGATAAAAAGCAAATTCAGGCAGAAGGTATATGTTTATAAAGTGTTTTTTAAGAATTCCCTATCACACAGAGTAATTATATTTTTAATTTTATTAGATTACACACCACAGATCCTTTTATTTTTGAGTGAGACACTATTTTGATAGACAGAAGAGCGATACATTTACAACTTACTTTTTTTTTTAAAGAAACAGTCTATACAAGAAACAGAACAAGAAAACATTTAACACATTTATGTAATTCATTATAGGCCTATTGTCACATGTGTGTTCTGCTTTGGGCTAATTCTAGTTCTTGTACCCATTTTCTTTGTTCCAATTTTCCCGCCACTAGTTAGTTTCCTTGGTTATTGATTGTGTTACGCACCTGTTTCCGTTTCTGTTGATTAGCCTTCTTTGTTTATTTCAGCTTTCAGTTCTCTCAGTTCTGTGTTAATCGCCTGTGATTTTTGTGGTTGTGTTGCTAAACCTTTTTTAAAGTGATCTCCTGTGTGTTTCTTTGTTTGTATTATATAATTAAAGACTTTCTTGTTTGCTACTCCATCGTTGTGTTCTTTACTACAGCCACTAAACCTGACAATACTAATATAATACAAAAAAAACAACAACAGTTTTAACAGGGGTGTGTAGACTTTATTTCCACAGGGATATTTGTTTTGAATGAATCTACAAGTTTGATTAAATTTTAAGTATCACGATATGAGGGAAGTATTTTAAATATGAGGGACGATCAAAACACCAGACTTGTTTAAAGGTCCCATATTGTCAAAACTAAAATTTCCTGGCTTTTTTCATGATAGGTCTATGGTCTATGAAACTACCATATAAGTTTAAAAACAGCCGATCCA